>WNWU01013815.1:24051761-24098534 GCA_012654045.1 Ptyas mucosa
GTTATATATATATAACATATATATATATATGTTATATATATATAACAAAACTTATATTTTTCTGGATTATTTTTTTTCATCCCAAAGAAGGCAAAAAAACATCCTAAAGGAGAAAAAGAAGCAGAGACTCAGGGCTAAAAGATGTTTGAAGATAATTGGAGATAGTGCCATCCCATATAGCATTGAGGAGAATATAGCAGCCAATCTGAATGGAGAGAACACATGAAAGACAGGATAAATTGGGATAAATAGCTATTCTCACTAGTGGCCATCTATGGTGCAGGTGTGAAATTCACTTACCTTCCCTACTGGTTCGTAAATGTGCACATCCAACGTCTGCACAGGCACAAAGCCTTCTGTGCATGCGTAGAGGCTTAAAATGTTGCAAAAAAAGCAACATCATGACATCCGTATGGGTGGGCAGAGCCTCCCGCAGCCGCCGCTACTGGTTTGCCTGAGCCAGATAGAACCGGCTGAATTTACCCCTGCTATGGTGTATATAAAAGCTCAGGTTTTTTTCTCAACCTTTAGTGTGTCTGCAACATCTTGCTTCAGTTCCTATCAGATGGCTATGGTTCCTGGTCTATATATTTGATTCAACCAACTCAATGCTCCTCTTCCAATTTCATTTTCAAACTCTCTATGGAAGTTTCTTTTAGCTGTGAATGAACTTCTACATTCTCAGAGAATGTAGAAGTTCATTCTACACAGAATGTAGAAGTGCTACATCTCTTCATATAGTTTACTAGGAAGAAATGATAAAAGCATGGTGAATATTTAACAAAACCCTTTCTTTGGCCTATGGTAACATTGTAGGTATGGTTAATGAGTCAATGTGTTATTTTGAAAGGTTAATTAACTACGTCCTTGGTTTTTTTAAATCAAAATAAATCTGGGTTATAAAACTCGCTAGCCATTTTTCTTTGCAATTTTGTATGATTCAATCTTCATGTATGCAGGTGCACCTACATGCAACCAGACACATGCAAAGAGAGAGTCAGCAAATCTGCTTTAAATGAACACAAATGGTAAAAACAGTTTAGCTAGAGGGTAAATCAACAGAACAAAAGACCCCAGACTTTATTTCACTTCTGAACATATTTCTAATTCCCTTTCCAAACTTATATTTCATAAAATAAACTGTCGTGTATCAGGAATGTAATCAAGTCTGGGGAGCTGGTTTGGGATTATAGTTTAGCTGCTCTGTCTTTTGGCAATGCAACCATAGCTCAAGCCATATTGTAAAAGGTAAAGGAAATTGCAAAGGCAGGTTAGAAGACTCAGCCCACAATGGTAACTAAAGTGGGTGGTCCCTGTGGCAGGACCATATTTCCTGCTTTCTCCACAATCCTTCATAAAGCCCTGTGGAATTCAACATTGAAGAATCTTCTTCATATACTTCTTAGCTGGAGCCTAAGCCTCAGCCCAGAGAGTCTGGGAAGGTTAGTGGAACATAAAACTACCCTGTGCTGGTTTTGGCAAGGATATCATATTTTCTATAAAGGTTTGTGCTGCTTTCTCTTGATATGTTACAGTATTCTATCTCTCTTCCCCATTTTTCTGGTATTACTATATTAATCATCTTAGAATATACGGTCTCTGACTCAGCAGTCGATGTATAACATAGAGTGTAGCAAGTGGAACCTCTTTTATTATTATTATTATTATTATTATTAAAGTATTTACCTGGGCTTACTGCATATTCAGCTTTTGGCCTTGAGCCAGTTTCTGCTCCTTCTTTCTTTCTTTACCCATTTTCCATCTGGATTGACATAAGAAGAAAGATGAAATGGAGTTTTCAAAAGTTATGCAGCAGAGGCATGTTTCAGTCAAGAATTGCAACACCTAAGTGATACAGTTCTCCCACCCCCATCCCCCATTTCCTTGTGTCGATGTACTCTGTGATTCCTGACATTGCTGTAGTAAAATAATTACTTTATTATACAGTAAATAAATAATACAGTAAATAAAGTAGTATAGTAAATCCCTTTCATGGATTACTGCCTTGTCGTGGTGAAGGAGCTTGCGTAGCTCAATGAAGCTATGAGCTATGCCATTAAGGGCCACCCAAGATGGACAGGTCATAGCAGAGAGTTCTGACATAACGTTATCCACTGGAGAAGGAAATGGCAACCCACTCCAGTATATTTCCCATGAAAACCCCATGGACAGTACCAAAAGGAAAAAAGATTTGAGCCCTTCAGTTCGGAAGGTGTTCAATATGCTACTGGGGAAGAGCAGAGGGTTAGTACCAGGGGTGAAATACTCCCGGTTCGGACTGGCTCGGGGAAGTAGGTAGCGATGGCGGCAGTCAGTTCGGAGAACTGGTAGCAAAAATCCCTGCCCCCGCCCCCCATGCCCAGCTGAGCCGCGCGATCATCAGAGCCTTTTTTTTCTTTTAAATGGCTCTGATGAGCCAAGCTCTGACAATCCCAGCTGAGTTGCCTGCTAATCAGGCAACTCAGCTTGGATCGCCAGACCCATTTAAAAGAAAAAATGTTTTTCCTTTTAAATGGCTCTGATGATCCCAGCTGAGTTGCCTGCTAACAGGTAGCAAAAATCCCTCCCCCCCTTCAGCTTGCTTACCTTAGCTGCTGGTCACAACTCCTGCCTTGCTTCGCTTGCTGTAAACCCTGCAATCCATTGCATCAGTAAGCAACTGAATCTCCCTGCCTGCAATCAAGCTCATCGGTGAGCAGCTCTATCTGCCTGCCTTCCTGCCTGCAGGGGTCTCCAACCTTGGCAAGGAAAGCTGGCTGGCTGAGGAATTCTGGGACTTGAAGTCCACAAGTCTTAAAGTTGCCAAGGTTGGAGACTCCTGTTCTATTGGGTAAGTTTTTTTCCTCTTTGGGAGCTTTAAAAAAAATAGTTAATTGGGGGTTTTTTTAGTTGTTCTTTTCTTAGACCTAGCCATTTAAAGTTTAGGAAGTTTTAAATTTAGCTGCTTTTATATAAAAATAAAAATAAATAAAAATAAAATAATATTTGTGCAGCTTTCTGAGATTTAGTGTGTTTCTGTAGTGTTTCACTTTAACTACACAAACACACAAAATCTCACAAAGCTGAATGTGGAATTTTGTGTGTGTAAAGTGTGAAAGCTGGTTTTTGGGGCTTTTTGTGCCTGTGTGAGGTTCCTGCTTGTTGCATGGGCCATTTTGGGGCTACCACAGCTGCTTTTACATTGTGGGTGAGCCAGTTGTGTTGTGTTGTGGTGTGTGTGTGTAAAGTGTGAAAGTTGGTTTTTTGGACTTTTTGTGCCTGTGTGAGGTTCCTGCTTGTTGCAGGGGCCATTTTGGGTCTAGCACAGCTGCTTTTACATTGTGGGTGAGCCAGTTGTGTTGTGTTGTACTTTGTAGGTTACAAAAGGGCAGAGAAGTGACATTGACCTGGCCATGCCCACCTGACCAACAAGCCACGCCCACCCAGTCACCTTACCATCAAGCCCTACCCACTAATTAAGCCACGCCGACAGAACTGGTAGCAAAAAATTTAGATTTCACCCCTGGTTAGTACTAGTAGTGCCAGAAAGAGTGAAGTGACTGGGCCAAAGCCGAAAGGACACTCAGCTGTGGATGGTGATGAAAGGAAAGTCCGATGTTGTAAATCTCTATACTCCATAGGAACCTGGAATGTAAGATCCATGAATCAAGGCAAGCTGGATGAGGTCAAACAAGAGATGAAAAGACTGAATATCGACATCTTAGGAATCAGTGAACTAAAATGGACAGGAATGGGTGAATTTAATTCAGATGACTGTCAGGTATACTACTGCGGACAAGAATCCCTCAGAAGAAATGAAATAGTCTTCATAGTCAATAAAAGAGCAGGAAAAGCAATACTGGGATACTATCCCCAAAATGACAGAATGATCTCAGTTTGAATCCAAGGCAAACCATTCAATATCACAGTAATCCAAGTCTATGCCCCAACTGCTGGTGCTGAAGAGGATGAAATTGACCAGTTCTATGAAGCCCTACAGCACCTTATAGAATTAACACCAAAAAACGATGTCCTTATCATCATGGAATGTTGGAATGCTAAAGTAAGAAGCCAAAAGATAACCAGAATAACAGGCAAGTTTGGTCTTGGAGTACAAAATGAAGCAGGGCACAGGCTAATAGAATTTTGTCAAGATAATACAATGGTCATAGCAAATAGTCTTTTCCAACAACCCAAGAGACGACTCTATACATGGACATCACCAGATGGTCAAAACAGAAATCAGATTGACTATGTGCTCTGCAGCCAAAGATGGAGAAGCTCTATACAGTCAGTAAAAACAAGACCAGGAGCTGACTGTGGTTCAGATCATGAGCTTCTCATCCCAAAATTTAGACTTAAATTGAAGAAAGTAGGGAAAAGCACTAGGCCACTCAGGTATGAACTAAATCATATCTCTGATGAATATACGGTAGAGGTGACAAATAGATTTAAGGAATTAGATCTGATAGACAGAGTGCCTGAAGAACTATGGACGGAGGTTTGCAACATTGTACAAGAGGTAGCAACTAAAACCATCCCAAAGAAAAAGAAATGCAAGAAAGCAAAATGGCTGTCTGAGGAAGCTTTGCAAATAGCTGAGGAAAGAAGAGAAGCCAGTGGTGGGATTCAAATAATTTAACAACCGGTTCTCTGCCCTAATGATTTCTTCCAGCAACCAGTTCACCAAACTGCTCAGAAAGTTAACAACCGGTTCTCCCGAAGTGGTGCAAACTGGCTGAATCCCACCACTGAGGGAAGCAAAAGGCAAGGGAGAAAGAGAAAGATACACCCAATTGAATGCAGAATTCCAAAGAATAGCTAGAAGAGATAAGAATGCCTTCTTAAATGAACAGTGCAAAGAAATAGAAGAAAACAATAGAATAGGGAGGACCAGAGATCTCTTCAGGAAAATTGGAGATATGAAGGGAACATTTCATACAAAGATGGGCATGATAAAGGACCAAAATGTCAGGGAGCTAACAGAGGCAGAAGAGATTAAGAAGAGGTGGCAAAATTACATAGAAGAACTATACAAGAATGAGCTTAACATCCCTGATAACCATGATGGGGTGGTCACTGACCTCGAGCCAGACATCCTAGAATGTGAAGTCAAATGGAAATGGAATGTGAAGTCAATTAGGAAATCTGAGCAACAACAAAGCTAGTAGAGAAGACAGTATTCCAGCTGAGCTATTCAAAATCTTAAAAGACAATGCAGTAAAAGTGCTACACTCAATTTGCCAGCAAATTTGGAAAACTCAACAGTGGCCACAGGATTGGAAAAGGTCAGTTTACATTCCAATTCCAAAGAATTGGGTACAGATTGCACCAGTGTTGGCTCTGACAGCGATTCGGCTGTGTCAAACACTTCATGGCCACGGTGGCTTGGGAAGAGGGCTCGCTTCCAATTGTCGGACAGCCCTTGGAGGTCATTTGCTTTGAGGAAGCATTCAAACCGCATCATGTACAATCCCCATTTTTCTTTCGCAGGATCGAATGGCATTGGCAATGCAAAGGTGGACATTGCTCTGCTGTGTTTGGCTCATGCAGATTTTCCCGCCTGGCTGGATTCAGTTGTCAGCTCTTATTTGCACAACCTGTCTACCTCAATACCACCTTCGTCACCAATGTTAGATAGGGTGAATGAGGAGACAGGAGACAACTCTTTAATGTATAGTGAGAATCCAGCAACTTTACAGTCTAACAGCTCTCCTTATATAGCTACTTGCCAAGTGTGTTAGCCAATGATCATCAAGTTTTTTCCCACTCTAATTTTCCCTCCAAAATTAGATACATAACAAACAACATTTATTATTTTTATATAAGCCACTTTGTGAAAGTTTTTTGCTTAAAGACAAATGCTATGAAAGGGTTGACAGTACAGTGAAACACATGCATCTTCGTTGGAAATTGAAATTTTCTTCCTTTTTACTTGCCTCCATTAGGTAAAGGTGCATCTAATAGAAGATGAGATGATTATTAAATATGCCACACTTGCAGTCAACCCAGGAAGTTCAATTTACAGATCAAAGAATCCATTGTCTGTTGAAGGTATCTAATAATTTTGAATACTGAATTATACTTTTGGAAGAGTTTCCTCTTTCCCCAGGGCTTGAGCCAATTACTCCCATTTCTTCCATGTATCCATTTTAAGTGTAAATATTAACTGAAATGCAAAATTCTGCAATAAGAACTGAACTGCAGCCAGAATTATTGCCTGCACTATGCTTATATGAAGTTTCTCAAACATTGTGGTAATGCAAAACCTAAAGTAATACATGAACCAAGTTCCAGACCATTATGATTTAATATTCCATAATGGAATATTCAATTAAATATTTAATTGAAAGAAGCCTTGTAACAGAAATAATCATGCCACTTATTGAAAGATATGTAACTTTCATCATGCTTTCTTCAGGCTTTATATTTCAGCAACACCAGTGGTGATCACTTTTGCTTTTGGTCTTATCACCAAAGAAGTTTTTAAAAACTTTATTTCATAGGCTAGACACTTAAAATAGTGAATGAAAACATTAATCCCACCACTTGCACAGACAAAACAAAAATTAAGCTATACTATTATGTACCGATCAGGAAATCACTAGCCACCAAGAACCACCCCACAATCGTAATGGTGGTATGATTGCCTATGGCCGTGATGGCGAACCTATGGCACGCGTGCCACAGGTGGCACACGGAGCCATATTAGTGGGCACGCCAGCTCAGCTCTGGGGCGCATGCGCCCGCTGGCCAGCTGATTTTCGGGCCTTCTGGGCCCTCCAGAAGTAGGGAAACAGGCTGTTTCCTGCCTCTGGAGGGACTGGGGTGGGTGGGGAAGGCCCGTTTTTCTTTCATACCTGGCTCCAGATCCTGTCTATTTATCTGGGAAAAGCAAAAACAGTCTTTCCCACTCCCTTGGAGGCCCTACGGAGGCTGAAAGGGCCCATTTCCTGACTTCCGGTGGGACAGGAAGTGACTTTTTTGCTGTCCCCGGCCTCCAAAGACTCCTAGAGGGGCTCCTAGAGATTCCTAGAGAGGCTCCCAGAGACTCCTAGAACGGTTCTGGAGACTGGGGACAGCAAAAAATGTCACTTCCTGTCCCACCAGGAGTCAGGAAATGGGCCCTTTCAGCCTCCGTAGGGCCTCCAAGGGAGTGGTAAAGGCTGTTTTCGCCCTTTCCAGATAAATAGACAGGATCTGGAACCAGGTAAGAAAGAAAAACGGGCCTACCAGGCCATCATGTGCCGGGGGGGAGGGCGGTCGCGCACACATGCATATGGGCACGTGCGCGCACAACCCTCCCCCGCCCCCCCCTCTCCTGGCACGTGATGGCAAAAAGGTTAGCCATCACTGGCCTATGGTTTTCATAGATAGCTTGACTCAGAGATTTAGCTGTCTCTTAAAATGTGTTCTAGGCTTTGTCTGCCAAAGGCTGCTATGGAGAAGAAAAAGAATATTTTGGTATTGCTATCTGCACGTACCTGATTAGTGTTTTTTTTTAAATGCAATTTTCCCCATTTGCTCTTGACCTGATCCCCATGGTGTCAAAACCTACTATTAGAGAACTCCTGTTCCTACTTTAATGGCTTGAGATAAATAACAAATCATCCAACTTTGGGGACATGCACATTGATACTAGATTATACAGTTGGTTTTCATTAAATCAATTCTGGCTTTCATTGGAGAGCTTTATTGCAATGTATGCTGCTGACTTAAGATATAATGTATTCCCAGATACTCTTATTTTTAACCACATTTTTTTAATTAAAGCAGTTCAAACATAACCCAAAAATAAGGAAAGTCTTATGAGGCTTTGAGCATTTTTAAAAAATTCTTCTCATTCATACTTAATTTAAACTTGGGCAGTAACTAGCTTTGACAGGGACAGAACACAATGTAGCTGCAATTATTTTCTTTTGAGCTGTATGTTTTCCCTTTATCCCGGAGATATTTCTTAGATTTAGCAAGTCCCCTCTTCTGCTTATAATACTGTATTTTCATATTTATACCATCACACATTCTAAATGTAAATTCATGGGCAAGTTGAAGCTTGCAGAACATGTACATTTGGCATCAGAAATAATCACAGAAAGGAAAAGTAATATTGGATAACCATGCGATGGAATTAAAAGTATATCTGGACTGGATAATTGTAGGATATAGAGGGTGTTATGCTATATAAGTATGTGTTTTATACCTGTTGGTCAGTAGGGACATATGGCTATTTTTAGTTTTATATGCAATTGCCTCATCTCTGAGCTATTAGGACAGTGGGCGGCAAATAAAGTATTTGCAGCCTATAGTACAGTGATGGCGAACCTTTTAGACACTGAGTGCCCAAACTGCATGCGCACATGCCCAAACTGAAAGGTGCATGCACATGTGCAAATGCACGCATGTGTGGAAATGTGTGAATGCATGCATGCGCAAACATGTGCATGCATAGACATGTGTATGCACAGATATGCATGTGCATGCACAGACATGCACCTGCACATGCGTAGACATGCACACATGTGCAGCAGAGACCCGAAGACCAGTTGGTCAGCGGGAGGCGGGTATCCCAACACTGGCAGCGCGGCACGAGGTAAGATCTTTTTCTTTCATGAGCTTCTGTTTCATTGTTTGCAGGGAAACAGAAGCTCACGAAAAAAATGCCATGAAGATCTGACCTGGGGCAACAGTGTGCGTGCCAGCAGAGAGGGCTCTGCATGCCACCTCTGGCACGCATGCCATACGTTCACCATCATGGCTATAGTATTTACAGTTCAACATATCTGGGGAGTACCAGACTTGGAAGGTCTGACTAAGTCCTGGATCCAACCAGTTTTGTAGCCCAACCGGATCTTGAGAAATTCAGTCGGGCGATAGAGAAATGAAAGCACGAAAGAGAAGATTCACATTAAAAGCATCATAGTTTGAAAGCTTGTAGCATTTGGGTACATTCTAATAAATTTATTGACCTATTTATTTATTCAATTTCTATAGTCAACCATCTCAATAAATGACTAGGTGATTTACAATTCAAAAAATATATTACAATTAAAACATTTTAAAACAATGAAAACATTCAAAATAAATGCATATAATAGTTGAGATACCTGCCCAGTTAGCAATACAGTTAGGGAAGGGTGCCCTTGATGCATTCAGCACTCCAGGCTCAGGAACATGGTCAGGTTTTTAGGGCCTTATGAAAGGCTTCCAGGGTGGGGCATTTCACAACCCCTTGGCCAGCTGTGGCGGGGCTGAGAGGGTGTGCAAGAAGGGGGAGGGGGAGGGGGAGGGAAGCCTCTGCTGTGGGTTTGTTCGTTCCTCAGCCAGCCTGAATTTTCAAAAGGAAGAAAGAAAAATGGGTAACAAAAAGCCCCAAAGAGAGCACGCAAGGCTTTCCAAGAGAGTCAGAAGGGACACAGAGACGGGGAGCAAGAGAGAGCGAGAGATACACACACACAAACATAGAGAGACACAGAGAGAGGAGGGAGAAAGAAAGAGAGTGAAAGAATGAGAGAGAGAGATGAGGGAGAGGGGGATGAGGGAGATAGAGAGAAAAAGAGATGAGAGGGAGGGAGACAGAAAAAGAAAGATGAGAGAGTGAAAGAGAGAGAGAAAGAAATGAGAGAGGGAGGAGAGGAAGATAGAGAGAGAGGATGATAGAGAGGGAGATAGAGAGAAAAAGAAAACATGAGAGAAAGGGAGAGATGAGAGGGAGAGGGACATAGAGAAAGGGAGATGAGATAGAAGGAGAAAGAGATGAGGAGGGAAAGAGGGAGATACCTATTTCCCATAGAAAACAAGGGGAGCCACAAAATCTGGGTAGGCGTGGCTGGGGGGGAGTCATGTGACTGGGTGGGAGTAAGTGACATCGAGTTGGCCATGCCCACCCAGGTTTTGTGGCTCCCTGTGTTTTGTTTTCTGCGGGAAATGGGCCCAAGTGGCTCTTAGAATGTTTAAGGTTGCAGACCCCTGGTCTATTACAACTTGACGCAGCTAGCTTGATGTGGCCAGCAGGGGGTGATCTTCTTGCCAATACTGACTCCTTGTTGCCAACTTGCTACCACCATCTCTTTGCAGGACATCTCAACACCGTAAATTTGCTGCAAAGACAACTCACTGAGGGCACTGGATGGAGAACTGAGTGGGTGGACTGTCAGAAGAGAGCAGCGATGAACAGGTCAGAGTTTCTTGCAAAAATCAAATCCAGAAGCACACACAGATAAACTGATTCAGCTGGATTCATTAACCTCTTTATATACATAATAACAGATGAAGTATTTACAATACCAATATAGGTCTTTCTTCAACGTAGTAGCAGTTACAACACAAGACAGGAGAGAACAGTTAGCTTCATTTCAGTTTCAGGTTTCAGTTTTTCTTTACAGAATCAGAAGCTGCAGACTAAGACATGTCCTGGCTCCAGTCTGTCTCAACTCCCAATTGGCTGACTTAGTTGCTATGCCTATTCATTGGCTGACCTTGTTACCATGTCTTCCCAGTCATGAATATTCTAACAGGACTGTACCAGATGGGAAGCGAAATTTGAGTTGCATTCAAATCTTTGCCCATCAAGCAGATTACAAAGTTTGCAGCTGCATTTAGCTGCGGGTCTGATGCACTATAGAAATGGGGCTGCATGGACAGGAAAGTTTGGAGTCCAACCTGAAAAAAACCCTCATCTCAGCATTACTCTTTTGTTGGCTTTGGGGGGGGGAACACTCTGCACATGACCAGAAGTACCATGAAAATACTCCACATGTGATCAGAAACACCATGAAATCATCTACCTGGCTTTGGACAGAAAGCACTCAGCACATGACCAGAAATACTATGATTTCTTGGTCATCCTGCAAGTGCTTTCATGGTGTTTCTGTCATGTGCAGAGTGCTTTTCCCCAATGCCAGGTGGGTGATTTCATGGTGTTTCTGGTCACATGCAGAGTGCTTTCATGGTGTTTCTGGTCATGTGCAGAGTGCTTCCCCCTCAAAGCTGACACAGATGCTGTGAAAAGAATAATGCTGAGATGAGGGGTTTTTTTTTTCAGTTTGGACTCCAAACTCTCCTGTTCATGCAGACCCATTTCTGTAATGCACCAAACCCACAACTAAATGTGGCTGCAAATTTTGCAATCTCCTTGATTGGCAAGGATTTGAATGCAACTCCAAACAAGCCTTTTTAGTTTTTTTTTTAAAAAAAGCTGATATCCCACCCTATTGTTTCCAAAGCTGCCCTTATTTTCAGAGCAAGACACTCTCAAACATTAAGTAGTATAACTAAAAAAAACTTGTAGGGCAGTGGGGGCTTCCCGTTTCACTCACTTCCCCACCCCATTGGTTCCCAAAGCTGCCTTGTTTGCAGGTGGCAGGAGCTTCCCATTTTGACACCCCATCCCATTCGCTTCCCATCTGGTGCAGCCTTGCCCATCGCTGCTCTCCTTTGACAGCCCACTCACCTGCCCATCCAGCTCTCTATTCAGTGCCCCCCAGTGAGTTGTTCCTGCAGTGAATTTATGGTGTTGAGATGCTCCACAAAGAGATAGTGGCAGCGAGTTGGCAGGAAGAATTCAGTGATGGCAAGAAGACCACCCTCTGTTGGCCATGTCAAGCTTGTAGCATCAAGTCCTCTCATTCCATAGAAATATACGATCAACATGGGTAAGATGTATTAACGTGCATTGGACATTTTTGTGCATTGAACAAGAGAGCCACAATTATAATTACTCTGACCTAGTGGTAACCAGCTATATACACTGATAATTTTCTGTAGGTGATACATTACAGACTTCTTTCGGTCTAGATCTGAAGTCCCCAAACTGTGTGCCCCAGCCCCAGCATGCTGCAGTACACTCATAGCGATGCTATGGGATATTTCCCCACTGTTCCGACCCAGGCTTCCTTAGAAAGTATAAAGCACAATTTTAGTTCCGGCAAAACCTCTTTTATTTACATGGCTGTGAATTATTGTCAGTCACAGTCGCAAGGCTTCACATACAATCTTTCAGGGAAATGTTTATAAACACCCACCTTATTTCCCTTGGAATACTGCCAGAGAACTAATTGCCAAATGCAGGGCAAGGCCAAACTTGGCACAGAGTCAAACAGAACTTTTCAAAGTTTGAACCGACCAGATGAACTAATTGTTTCCTGCAAAAGTTCATATCCCGTTCGCTCCTCTTTTATGTCTTATCTCCAATCATCTCCAAACCTTACTCCCAAGTCGACCTTGTTTTCTTAATTGTTCTTGTCTTCTGGCAGCTCTGCGCATGTGCACACTGGGAATAGGCTTCCACTGTTCTTCTGCCTCACTGATGTCAGACCCTGGAGGCTCCAGAGACTCCGGAGGCAGCATATAACTATCAGATGGCCTTGGCCTCCTCTCTGCCTCCGTTGCAGAGCCCTCATCCGAGTTTTCCCCAGCCCCCAGGATTGGCCCAAGATCCTCCCTAACCTCCTCACTGTCTGACTCTGCTGTCAGCTGTGCTGTCCGCTGGCAGGCCACAACACCCACTTAGGACAGTTCCATTTATTAAGAAGTAAAATATCCTGTCCTGCTAATGTGAGGTTTCTGTGACTGGAATCACTATGAAAAAATAAGACACAAAGTATGCTGTGAACTGAGAAACTTGGGAATTTCCAGTCTAATACCTGAGTAGCTTTATGTGTTTCACTCCAAATACTTCCCAGTTTTGACTTAGTGTCCTAAGCATTGCATAATTCACCACTACATAACTTATTCATGAATATTGTTTGGAATGCTGATGTTAAAAACAAAAGAAAGCGCACTGTAAATATAGATCTCTAGGGCAGACCTTTTCTGGTACTCAGGGCTTATACATATAAGCTGTTCTGAGGGATGAACAACTGAGCTGCCTTAGGGCCCTTTCAGGCCTGCCACCATTCAAAACTCAAGAAAGAAAACACACAACTCCATTGATTTAGAGAAGAGGTACTTTTACTAAGTTTGAAATAATAGCAGTGAAAGCAAGGGAAGATGTGATTCAAAACACATGAAAGTTACAGATTGAAAGTCACCCCAAATCCTTCCCCCCAGGGTCAAGCACTGAGAGTCCAATCAACATCCAATATGATGTTGTGAAAAAGCTCATCTTCAGGTATTTCTCCCATCTGGAGTCTCAGGATGGTTGTATAAACAACTCCACTCAGCAGCGGCATACTTCATAAGTGCAAACCTCCCTTTCAGTTCTCATGGGACTACTACACACCAGCTCACTTCCCCATCCCAAATGCATGAGGCCCCCCTCCCCATTACTATGGCAGCCGATAGTGAGCATGCTGAAGAAACCCATGCTAGAGATCTGGCTGATAGGCCCTCTCTCAAAGGAGTGCCAACAGATTGCATCAATATGAGGGCTTTCTGTTCTACACTTCAAAAACTCAGAACACTACTAGATGGCAGCAAAGAGGTTTTTATTTATCTTTGCTGCTCCCTGGTGGTCTACCTGTCCTACTATGCCCAAGTTGTCTATTTTCCTTGATCACTGTCAATTTATTTATTTCACACACACCCAAGTGAGGTAAATGCCTCACTTCCTCTTCTAGCACTGCAGTAGTCCGTCAGCAAGATTGCTAAAGCAGCAAATCTCCCTGTGTTTGCTTGGGCCAATGTGGTCACCAACTTGCCAGTCTTGTGGAAGTCATAGGTGTACCACTACTCATAGTTATACAGTATTTAAAAATGTGTTAAAAGAAAGCATGGCAGTATCTATGTGTAGCATATAGACACTATTTGTTACATGTGTGGAGTAAGTAGAGAAGAGAGTGGGATTTTTAAGAGAAATATGAGGTATCTCAACATATTGTCATAATAGGATAGGTTGGAAAGTAATGGGCTTTTTAACAATAAAAATATGAAATTGCAAAAACAAATAGTAATGATGCTGTTCAAAAAGCAAAGGTTTTGAAAAAAATGTCTTCAAATTAGATATTGCCTGAGTGTCAGGAATGCACTTGCACATATGAAGTATATTTAGACACTCCCAAAACTTAGAAGGAAAATGAGAATTGTGAAAGAGCAACTAGAAACGTATTGCATGCCAGTTCCAGATATTATATAATTTAGGAGTTTCATCGAAGTTGCTGAATGACATTAGTAGATTTAGAGATGAAAAAAATGCTTGCTACTTTAGATCTCAGCTTCTTGGTAATGTCTAGGCATTTAAAAATGTTAATAATTAGTCTGGTTTTGGCAATCAAACAACCTTCATTGCCCTTGGGATGATTTCTGTTGCGGAGGGTGTGGGGGGAAGCTGCGGGTGTGTTCAGTCAGGGTCACTGTATTTTCAAGTGAGCTATAGTTCTCTAGAATTATAAGATTCTTCTTTAGGATCCTTGCAGATTCCTTGTGTTAAGACAATCGGGTAACTTGTTATCAAGTGATGCTGTTGTGCCAATTCCAATCCTGTCTGAAGATACATAAGTTGGTTGCAATGTTCTCATCTAGAAAACACACGGTAATGTTAATAAGAATTTTAACCAGGATTAAACATTTTGCTCAGGGATTGCAGTCTTTATGTTCCATGGGGAGTATTCCCAACCATTGCTTCCTCCTTCCTTCAAAAGAATAATATTCCCTGATATGCACATGACTGACCCTCTCCCTTCTTGCTTTTAGAAGTCAATTAAAACATGTGGTTTTTTTAAAATCAGGCCTGGGAGGCTGGAATGGTGTACTCTATTCCATTTAGCAGTATAAGTTGTGTTTTATTTGGTGGACTTGATTCCTGGTGCTACATCTTGCCATCTGTTTCTCTATATTGAAATTATGACAAATTGTGGCTCCACCATCTTATTGTAATGTACATTGTATGTTTTAACATAATTATACTCTGGTTGGGATGTATACCACACACTCAGCTTCAACTAGGAGACCAATAAAACAAATTCATGAAATAGCTCAACAGTCCCATCTACCTTGTCCTCATTTACATTTCTGTGGGGTCCCCCCCCCAAAAAAAACCTTCTGGCTTGGATTTTCAGCATAAGTAATTTCACCCAAGCATATAGAATAGAATAACAGCGTTGGAAGGGACTTTAGAGGTCTTCTAGTCCAACCCCCTGCCCAGGCAGGAAACCCTATACCACTTCAGACAAATGGTTATCCAATCTCTTCTTAAAAACATCCAATGTTGGAGCATTTACAACTTCTGGAGGCAAGCTGTTCCACTGATTAATTGTCTCCAGTCCCCCAATCATCTTTGTTGTTCTTTCTTGAGTTGTAACATATTTTTTCTATCATGGTGACCAAAACTGAATGCAGTACTCCAAGTGTGGCCTTACCAAGGCATTATAAAGTGGTATTAACACTTCACATGATCTTGATTCTATCTCTCTGTTCTGTCAGGAAATTTCTCCTTAGTTCTAAGTTGCTTCTCTCCTTGATTAGTTTCCATCCATTGCTTCTTGTCTTACCCTCAGGTGCTTTGGAAAATAGCTTGACTCCCTCTTCTTTTTGGCAACCCCTGAGATATTGGAACACTGCTATCATGTCACCCCTATTCCTTCTTTTCATCAGACTAGACATACCCAGTTCCCGCAACCATTCTTTATATGTTTTGGCCTCCAGCCCCCCAATCATCCTTGTGGCTCTTCTCTGCACTCTTTCTAGAGTCTCAACATCTTTTTTACATCATGGCGACCAAAACTAAATGCAGTATTCCAAGTGTGGCTTTACCAAGGCATTATAAAGTGGTATTAACACTTCATGTGATCTTGATTCTATCCCTTTGTTTATGCAGCCTAGAATTGTGTTGGCTTTTTTGGCAGTTGCTACACACTGCTGGCTCATATTTAAATGGTTGTCCACTAGGACTCCAAGATCCCTCTCACAATTACTACTATTGAGCAAGGTACCTGTGCATTTTGTTTTTCTTGCCTAAATGTAGAACCTTACTTTTTTCACCATTGAATTTCATTGTGTTAGATAGTGTTCAAGTCTGTCAAGATCCTTCTGTATCTTAAGTCTATCTTCTGGAGTGTTGGCTATTCCTGCTAGCTTGGTGTCATCTGCAAATTTGATGAGTTCCCCATCTATCCCCTCATCCAAATCATTGATGAAGATGTTGAAGAGTATATTTTTTTCCCTTTTTTGAAGATGGGAACTACACCAGCTCTTTTCCAATCTTCTGGCAGTTCCCCAGTGCCCCAGCATCTTTGAAAGATATTATTCAGTGGTTTTGAGATCTTGTCTGCCAGTTCCTTCAGAACCTTGGGGTGTAATCCATCTGGTCCTGGTGATTTGAAGTCACCTAGGGTAGACAGGTGCTCACTTACCATTTTCTTCCCTATTTTGACTTGTGTCCCTTATCTGTTTTTTGTGGTGCTGTTTTTGATAGGTTGGACTCTTTTTTCCCTTTGTGTAAAGGCAAATGCAAAAAAAAAGTTAAGTAGTTCTGCTTTCTTCCTTTTGCTTGTCACCTTCTTGCCACTTTCTCCCACCAATTGTTCCTTGACTTTTTTCTTGTTTTTATCATGTTGGAAGAAGCTTTTTTTGTTATTTTTGACTTTTGTCACAAGCCTTTGTTCATTGTGAGCCCTAGTTTCCTCACTTCGTCTTTGCAGGCTCGGGCTATTTGTTGATATTCTGTCTTAGATATGTGTCCCTCTTTCCACTTTTTGTACTTGTCCTTTTTGTCTTTCAATTTGTCAGAGAGTTCTTTATGCAGCCATGCTGGTTTCTTTTGACAGTTGTTATTTTTCGTCTTCATTGGTATTGTGCTAGACTGGACTTTTATAATCTCACTTTTCAAAATTTTCCAAGCTTCTTGAGTTGTTTTCCCCTTGAGGATTCTCATCCATGGAAGCTCTCTCTAAGTTTATTGAAATTATCTCTCTTAAAGTCCAAGACTGTAGTTTGACTTTATTCTATTGCTTGTGCTTGTATAATGTTGAATTCCAATATTGCATGCATATATAATTATAGAAAAACTGAGTGCAGTGTCTGAACCTAGTTATTGTTGATTGCAAAACATGTTTATGGCACAGTGAGCATAAGCTGCAGCTTTTTCAGAAATAAGCCATGTCTTGGTATGGTATTGAACTCAGTTACACAATTTGTGGACTTGATGTCTCCTCCTAGATGTACATCCTGCATCCCAAAGACCTCTATGGAGTTGTTTCTTGGGGTCATCTCATGCTGAAATTTGGCAAGTGACTCCACTTATAACAGTTAAAAAAAATTATACAGAAAACTTCTCCTGATTTCTTTCCCTCATCGGATTTTGACTTTTTGTTTTTCTAGGAGTTTGAAACCTGTACTGTGTTAGACCCTACTACAGTATGTTTTATTTCTTGGCTGGGTTTTGTTCTTAACCTTTAAAAAGTTAATTGTATGTTGTAATGCTGACAGTTTATTTTTTTTAAAAAAACCCTTGGCTTTCTTATATGCATTTATGTTTTCTAATCATGTCTGGCATTGTTGTATTTTAGGTATTTGCATTGGATTGCATTTATATTTTAAAACAACTACATAATTTATAAATACAAATAATCAACCAATGGATGAAAACTGAATTTGTCTCTCCAATTTCATTGTGGGCATTTTAATTGGTTGATAATTAACTCATATCCCAGCATGGAGAAGCAGTTATGAGAACTGTTTCAAACCCAAATGTAGACAGTCTATAATCTGTGAAGAACTTTCTGGTGAAAAATTTGTGAATGTAGGCCAGTGGCCCCAAAAGTTTGAGCACCAGGGCCCAGTTCCGTGGAGAGAGGTTTATCCATGGACTGAAGGGGGCATGGTTTCTTGTTTACCTGGCCCAGTTTCTGGCATGTCACAGACTGGGGCCGGTCCACAGACTGGGGGTTGGGGACTGGAGGATGTAAACAGTCTGTAATCTGTGAAGAGTTTATTGATGAAAACCTAATGGTGGTAGCATGATGAAAATTCCTTTAAGGTCATTGACCTATTTCCTGACTCTTCCAAAAGGAATCGGTTTTGTGGATTTCTTTTAAAGCAGATTATCACTTCCCAACTGGGCCTCTTCAGCAATAGGAAAATCACAAAGTACAGTGCATTTTACTGCTTCCCAAACTTTTCAGAATTGCTTAGTTTTTATTTGGGGATAATAGTACCCTTACAGTGCTAAATGAGGGATATCAGTCCTCTCATGTTCAGGTCTAAAAACTTCCTTCCTAACCCACAGAAGTGAAACTCTCTATGCTCTTATACAAAAGGCATCTATCTTGCTTCCGAGAGTGTCTCACTCATAAGCATAGCCATCTCTTCTACAAATAAATCCAAGGTGGTCTTTTCCTTTCCAAAGAATTCACAAGCTGTAATTACAGAGTGCACTGGGTCAAACTATTTTTCTTTTGACTTGGCTTAATGCAATGTACGAACACAGCCATGTGTGGCATATTTAGCAAACCAAGATTAAGACAGCCAGGTTTAACATAATGCATCAATCCACTCAGTGTTTCTCTTCAGGGGTATGGGAAATGTCAAGAATCTATGGCCCTGTGTATGTTGATGAACTACAACATCTTCTGCTCTCTGTATGAGATGAAGGGATTCCCATATAGAAGAGGTGGGGAATCGTGGCACTTTATGTAGTTTAGAACATAAATGTAACATGGCTGCACTCCCTTCTGCCTGACTAGGGTGAAACCCTGTTCATTTCTTTGCCTAATCCTATTAGAACCTAATTCACCTTCCCTGCTTCCAGGGTCACACCTCCCCAATCCCACTTAAATCAAAGAATAGAGGGCTTGCTCACCCCAAAGACAGCCCTGATAAGAGAATTGCAATATAGTAACAAGGTAAAAAACCATAACATGGTTGTAATGGGATGTGTGAATGACTTTGAGGGAAAAGGGGAAGAGATGCTGCCTAGGAAACAATCAAACAAGAAGGTTAGAAGCCACAGTCACTTACCGTATTTTTCAGAGTATAAGACACCCCCAAAAGGGGCTGAAAATTTGGGTGCATCTTATACTCTGAATGTAGCTTTTTCGAAGTTTTTTTCAGCCCTAACGAGGCACTAGCAAGTGAAGCAATCTTTGGTGGGCTTTGCCTCCTTCTGACTCTCAGCTGTGTTTTAGAAGATTTTTTCAGCCCTAATGAGGCGCTAGGGAGTGAAGTGATCTCAGTGCTTTGCCTGCTTTTCTCATTGCTGCTCCCTCTCAGCTGTGCTTTAGAAGCTGTTTTTTATCCCCAAGCAGGGGATAAAAAGCGTGCGTGCTCAAAACCAGCAAACTAATGTGCTGAAGCTGACCAGACTAAGGACAATAGCCAGATGAATACCTGGTAAGCAGATTCCCCCCCCCCCATTTTCCTCCCCAAAAACTAAGCTGCATCTTATACTCCGGTATGTCTTATACTCCGAAAAATATGGTAATTGTCAGAGAAAGAAACTTAGGAAGAATCTGTCCTAATGGATCAAGCAGTTAAAATTTGAGGTGGGAAATTTGTGCCTTTAGATATACAAGATTCTTTAATTTAGCCTTATAATAAAGTAGATTTTTTTCAGGTTGTCATGTTTGATAATCAAATCTGGCCCTAGGTTTGCCTTCCCAATAAGCAACTGAGTCAGAAGATCATTTAAAAGTAGTTTATTAGTGCTGCCTTCCAGGCTTCACGTCGGTCCGCAGAAGCCATTGTGCGTTGATTGATTGTTTTGTTTCTGGCATGAGTATATAAGTAGCTGTCAAAGTGCTCACAGCTGCTGCTTCTGTTAGCTGAGCAGCCTCGCTAGCTGCCAAAGCTAGCAAAAGTGTTAACCGCACTTGTTAACCAATAAATCCTGTTAGCTTTCAAAGAACCTGTCTTGCCTCAGTCTGTTCATCCCTACCAGGACATAACAGCTGGCGATGAAGGTGGGATTATATCCTGACCCGATCTGAGGTACAGACACGAGCGGAGCAAGTCACTGAGCTGAAGTCACTGTCCAAGAGCTGAAGCGCTAAACGTGACGAGAAGTCACCCAACGAGTTTGGACATTGCACTGAGTTCCCCTCGCTGATAAAGAATGATAGCCTTGCCTGTTTTTGCAGCTTTCAACCCAGAAAAATAATTCTGGGATACTTATTTGGAGAAATTCGAGTGCTTCTTACTTTCAAACAACCAGGGAGGCATCTCGAATGGTAGAAAGAAAGCATACTTTCTATCTTTCTGTGGGGATGAAGTGTTTGAAACTGCTAAAAATCTCCTGGCACCTCAGAAATTACACACAGTGCCTTGGGATATCTTCCTAGAAAATTTGAGACACCATTATGCCCTAGCACCCTCCTCTATAGCAAAGAGGTATGCTTTCCATCATAGGAACCAAAAAGAGGGGAAAACAATAAATCAGTATATTGCTGCCCTCAGAGCTGCTGCCCTATACTGTGATTTTGAACATCTAGAGAACACATTACGAGACAGATTAGTCTGTGGCATCAGAGACCTAAATCTGCAACACCACCTGCTAACAAAAACAGTTCTCCCTCTCCAATTAGCTCTGGACGAGGCTAGAACTGCTGAGCTCTCTAATAAGTCTGCCTCAGAAATATAAAAGACTATTACCCAAGTTCCCGCCAAAATGGAGGCTGTGCATTCTGAGGTAACTGACCCAGTGGAAGAAGAGGAGGAAGACGTAAATTGTCTCAGCTATCCCAGAGACAGAAAAGAAAACAAAGACAAAACAACAAGCCAGATGTCCTGCCTAAGCTGTGGAGGACAGCACATGAGATCTGCCTGCAAATTCCGGAATGCAGACTGTCTGAGATGTGGTAGAAAGGGCCATTTAGCCAGAGTGTGCAGAGCCACACAACCAATATCAAAACCCATGGAGAGACAAACTAAATATAAGAAAAATCAATTCAAAAGTTACAACGGGGGGAGGACTGCTACACTGTAAACTACGATAGTTACCTCCCAGAAAATATAATTGGAAATGCAATTGGAAACGAAAAAGATAAATTTTTTGTCACAATCCAATTTGAAGGCTCTCCATGTAAAATGGAGGTGGACACAGGGTCTTCTATGTCCCTGATGTCCTGGCATGCTATAAAAAAACTAGTCCCTAACTTTTCCAAAACAAGTATCAGGCCAATCTCCACTGAATTAAGGGACTATCAGGGCAAACTTATCCCCATTCTGGGCACCTGCCCTTTCAATATTCAATATGGCAGCTTTTCAGGCCTTCTTCCTACCATTATTGTGGAAGAACAGCGACCCAGCCTCTTAGAGTTGGAATGGTTTCATTTCCTGGGCCATTCAATTTTCGGTATACATCTCATACATGAGCCCTGGGGTTTCCAGTGACAACAGCGTAACGAGAAGAAGGATAGGAAAAGAGCTCCTGATCTGATCTTCTTTTCCCTGACTCAGATGGCTTTTTTTTCCTGCCGAAACCGCCCCCGGAGGGAGCGGGGAGAGTGAGGAGAGCAGGGCGCACGTGGATGTGGTGATCCCATGTGCTGAAGGCTTGATCCTCTTTCGGTCTCTAAAGTCAAGGAGAGGGCGCCGAGAAATGGCGGCCCCGAAGGAATGACTCACCGTGTTGGATAGGAAGCCGATTGCAGAGAGTTGGAGAGCTGGAGAGCTTGGATTTATTGGATTTATTGTGGATCAATGCTGAACTTGGAGGTGAGGAGTGTGGAGAGAGAGAGCATGAAGCTCTAATTGCCAGGACAAGCTGTGAGGTGAAATAGCCTCACTTGATCAGCGGCTGAGAGAGAGTAACCCAGACAGTGAAGAAATCTGCCTACTTAATGGGGGAAGATCTGGTAGCGGGATGTGATTTTTCTCTTTTTTGTATCTGTTGTCTCCTTGATTGGATTATTGGATTTTGTTGTGGACTTTTTTTTCCATCATAAATTTATAAATTCAGGACAAACTATTAATAATCTTCCTTACCAAGCTGAATTACTAGCTTTCTGATACTCTATGTTTGTAACTGAAAACGACCTTGTCTGGAACTGTTGGCAATATAAGATCAGTGGCTCCACCCAGTGGCAGATTTGGAAACTTCAAAAGAATATTGTGGTTGTACTCGTAGGAAGTCTAAAATTTAAAGATTTGGTCCTCCCCCTTTCTTTTTCCCTTTCCCTTTTTGGTTAATCTTTGACAGCACTCTCCCTCCTCTCCCCCAACCCTTATTAACTGATCAGGTCTGAGTGATGTACTAGGCTGAATAGAAACTTAAACAGATTTATACTATATTTACCCTATATACAGAGGATACTGATCTACTATTGGTATTGTGGAAAACAATTTATATATCTATATATTTAATAGATCGGTTAAAAATTGCATATTAATCGTATATATTGGGTTGATTTAAATTAATTGATAAATAGAGAATTTGAGGAAGAGAAAGACTAAGTAAGATGAAAAAATTGGAGAGAATTTAGTTTGTATGCTGGGTTGGAAGAAATTTTGGTCTCCAAACAAAAATCAAGGAGGACCCCAAGGAGAGATGTCCATTGCAGCGGCTGCAACAGTTATTAAAGGGAGCAAGAAAGCTTTGCTGCACCCCTCGGCATCATCGCCGGTATTATCGCTCCAAATGTCATCTAAATCTATGGAAGATGCAAATACATTGGGAAAGTCCCCCTCACTACAGAATCTACAGGGAATGATGCAGATGGTGCAAGAGGTAATGATGAAGAATTTTGAGGACTTAACGACGAATTTGAGAAGTGAAATGGGAGTGGTGCGGGGAGACATTAAAGTATTATATGAACAATTGACAGAAGTGCGAGAGGCAATGGTTAAACAAGAGGGGAGACTTCACAAAGTGGAAGTTCATACCAAGAGATATGAGGAATGCTTGGTGGGCTTGAAACATGAGCAGGCCGCAACTACGAGGATTATGGAAGAAGAAATAATCTTCTTACAGATGGAACGCTCCTCCTTTTTCCTAAGAATGCAAAACGTCATTCAAGATAAAGAAGAATGTGTGAGAGAAGTAGTTGGAGATATCTTAACTGAAATCTTGGAAAAAGATAAGGAGTTAATAATGAAAGACATTGATGAGGCCTATAGGGTATTTACAGGATATGCAAAATGACATAATTTGCCTCAAGAAATTCATATTCGATTTTGTAAGAAGGATATACGGGAGGAGGTTTATAGGAAAGCAAGGGACCAGGTGATATCATATAAAGTACAACAAATTATGATCTTAAAGCAAATCCCTAGGAAAGTTAGAGAACAGCGGCGAAGATACCAATTTCTGATGATGCAATTAAGGAAAAATGCAATTCTATATAGATGGTTGATACCGGAAAGTTTATTGATAACCTGGTGAGACAAGAGGATTAAAATTAAGAATTTGAGAGAAGCACGAGATTTTTATGAGCTAAATTTTAAGGTGAATGACTTGGAGGCCAAAGGGGAAGCGGAAAATGAAAACTTAAAAGACCTACAGGAGGATGAAGAACTTAAGGAATGAACAAATGGGAAGGGGAGAAAGATAGAGAGGGAAGGAGCTGGAGGAAGGAAAGAACCCCTTTCCCCGAGGAAAACCCGACAGACTAGAAAGAAAACAGAGAGCAAGCAATAAGTAAGTAGTAAGGAGGATGGGAAAGGGAGAGGTGGGGGTATCCTTATTTTCAGCTAATATTAATGGTTTAAATAATCCATGTAAGAGAAAGAGAGTGTTTAACTGGTTGGCAAAAGCAAATTATGATATGATATGCTTGCAGGAGGTTCATGTAAAAGGAAACCAGAAAACGATACTGGAGAATAAAAGACTGGGAAATTTGTATGCCTCCCTGGCGGATCAGAAAAAGAAGGGAGTAGTGATATATGTAAAAGGACACTTAGAGTCAAAATTAATCTATGCCGGGAAAAAGGGTAGAGTCCTGATGGTAGTGGTAATAATGGACCAAAGGAAATGTTTGTTGGTTGGAATCTATGCCCCAAATGGATGCCAAGTAAACTTTTACGGGAAATTATATCAGAAGCTATTAGAGGTAAACTACACCAATATTTGTCTGCTCAGGAACTTTAATGTGGTAGTAGATCCAAATTTGGATTATATACCAGAGAGAGGTAAAGCCGGGAAAATGAGGAGGAAGCTTTTGCCAAAAATTTGCAAAAAGATTACAGAGGTAACAGGGCTGAGAGATATATGGAGGGATAGAAACCTGGGAAAGAAACAGGGTACTTATTTCTCCCCCAGACATCATTCTTGGTCCAGATTAGATATGGCCTGGATGACTGTAGGGCTATGTGATTAGGTGTTAGATGTGGCAATTGAGGTTAATGACTGGGCAGACCATAGCCCGTTGAAAATATTATGGAGAGGAGCCCACAGAATAAAAAGGTGGAAGATGGATGTAGGAGTATTAAAAGACAAAGATCTACTTCAAAAGCTAAAGGAGGAGATGGGTTTTTTTCTTTAGAGTCAATAGGAAGGAAGATACTAGTCCGCAGTATCTGGTATATGGCGAAGGCGGTGATCAGGGGAGTGGTATCATCCCATATAATTGGAAAAGGGAAGACCCAGAGACTGAAACGGAATAAATTGATGTGAGAAAGTGGAAGCGAGGTTGCAGGCGGACCCAGGGGATTTAAAACTAATTGAGGAGAAGAAAATACGGGACCAGTTAAATTTATTAGATCAGGAAGAATTGGCTACTAAAATTAGATGGGCAAAACAAAGGCACTTTGAACATGCAAATAAAGCGGGAAAATGGCTTACCTATAGACTGAAGAAGCAACAGGAGAGGAATAGGATAGTTTGTCTGAGGGATCAAATGGGAAGATGTGTCTCGGACAAGGAAGGGAAAGGAAAAATAATACAAGAATATTTTGCTGCCTTGTATACAGCTGGAGATGAACAGGACCAGGAGATTAGAGAGTATTTGGCTAGAGCTGACTCCCGGAAGGTCCCACTCCCAATGAAAGAAATATTGAATGCAGAGATTACCTTGAAGGAAGTAGAATTAGTATTAAGGGAACAAAAGGGGGGAAAGCCCCCAGGTATGGATGGTCTTCCAGTAGAAATTTATAAGGCCCTCTTTGAGACTTTGGGGGAATTTTTGACTGAAGTGTTTAACGAGGTTCTGGTCTTTGGTCAAATGCCACCCTCCTGGTCCAAAGCGTATATTACATTAATTCCAAAGGAAGGCACTGATCCACTTCTGATTAAAAATTACAGGCCGATCTCCCTGCTTAATTCTGATTACAAATTATTCTCTGTGATTTTAGCGAAGAGACTAAAAATGTTTTTGAATGAGTACATCCACGGAGACCAGAATGGCTCCTTACCTCACAGACAACTGAAAGATAATGTGAGAACTATATTGAACATATTAGAATATTATGAATGTAATTCTGATAAACAGGCGGCCCTGGCCTCCATGGATGCACAAAAAGCTTTTGATAGAGTGAGCTGGAACTTTCTCTTTGCACAGTTGAGCGAAATGAAATTTGGGGAAAGATTTATCAGGGCAATCCGGACAGTATACGCGAAACAGACAGCAAAAATACTTATTAATGGGGAGGAGTCTGAAAAGATTTATATAAGTAAAGGTACTAGACAGGGATGCCCATTATCTCCACTTTTATTTATTTTAACCCTAGAGTCATTATTGAATGAGGTCAGAAAGAACCAAGGAATTAGAGAACTAAGGATCAGAGGGGAAGAGTTTAAGCTCCAAACCTTTGCGGACAATTTGATATTTGTCTTGGAAGAACCTTTGGAATCGGGACCAATCTTGCTCCAGGAATTGGAGGCTTACGGGAAAGTAGTGGGATTCAAATTAAATAAAGATAAAACCAAGATCCTAATTAAGAATATGATGAAGAATCAAAAAGTGCAGTTAGAGGAAGAACTAGGGATTCAGATAGTTAAAAAACTGAAATATTTAGGTATTTGGCTTTCATCCAAATGCTCAACTATTAAAGAGGATGACTGCCGGAAACTACTTGATCAAACTAAAGAAATGCTGGAAGGATGGAAAGGATTACAGTTATCATTATTAGGTAGAATTGCAGTAGTCAAGACATATATCTTGCCTAAATGGGTTTTTCTTTTTCAGACAGCCCCAGTTTTATTAGATACAAAAAATTTTCAATGTCTAGATCAATGTATACGTAGATTTGTATGGAAGAACAAAAAACCAAGGATTAAATTGAAAATGCTTCAAGAATTCCCTTCCAGGGGAGGATTTGGCCTACCTAAATGGGAGCTTTACTATCAAGCAGCTGTCTTAAATTGGATTAGAGACTGGATTGCCTTGAGGAGGAGGAGAATTCTTATTTTGGAAGGCCACAATTTGCAACAGGGATGGCATTATTATCTGAGTCAGGAAAGGCCCAAAAAACATAAATATTTAATGGACCACTTTATCCGAAAGGTTCTGATGACTATTTGGGATCGAATAAGAAATAAATATTACCTGATGACTCTGACTTGGCTTTCCCCTCTAGAGGCGATGATACACCCGACCCTTTATAACAGAAATAAACCATTAATTTACCAAGTTCTGTTGGATCCTTTAGGCAAAGTAAAACCTTGAAATACACTGGTGGAATTAGGCTATGAGTTAGATTGGTGGACATACAATCGGATCCAATCCAGGACAGCTCAGGACAAAAACAAGGGAGGAATCTATAATTCCCTACAAGAACTTGATAAGATCTTGTTGGGGAAGGATGAGAAGTTATTATCCAAACTGTATCAATTCCTCTTAATGGATTGGATTGGATTGGAGAGGAGGTTATCAAGGACTCAATGATTGCCTGGGGGAGAAATCTGGGATATTCGATTGAGCTTGAAAAATGGGAAGAAATTTGGGGGGAAACCTTAAAACTAACAATGTTGGTTTCCTACAAGGAAAATATATATAAAATGCTGTATAGATGGCACCTTCCTCTGGCTAGATTATCGAAGATGTTCCCAGGAACCTCTCCGGTTTGTTGGAAATGCAATACCGCTATGGGAACTTATTTTCATAGCTGGTGGACCTGTCCCCAAGCAAGAGAATATTGGGCTAGAATTCAAAAATGGATTTTAGAAATCATAGGATGTAGGATAAAATTGAACCCAGAAACTTTTTTACTAGGCATGAAACCAGAGAACTTAAACAAGTCTAATTGGTATCTCACTCTCCACATCATCATTGCAGCCAGGATCTCATTTGCGCAAGAATGGAAATCCAAAAATACCCCATCGGAGGCTACGTTAACCGCAAAGATCATGGACTGTGCAGAAGCAGACAAGCTTACCGGACTTTTGCGAGATAGACAAGAATTGGGGTTATATATGAGTTGGGACAGGTGGTATGCTTGGCTGCAAAAAAAGAAATCTTAAGAAGAATGCAAAATATTAATCTTAGTGTGAATGTGGGTAAATATTTATAGGAATATTGCATGGCAGTTGAAAATTCTTTCTTCTGGATAATCTTTTCTTTTTTTGATGATTTGGTTTAATGGAGGTTTGTACTATTTCTAGGTGAAAATTGATCCTTTAAAATTCTATATGTATTATATTACTCTCTGCAATTCTATCCATATTGCTATATTTTTTTTCTGTAATTTTTAATAATTTTCAATAAAAACTTTAAAAAAAACATACATGAGCCCCTTCTTACCGACCTCATTCAGGAATTCAGCAACGTATTTACCAGTAGCCTGGATAAGTACAGCGGGAACCCCTTTCCTTTAATTTAGACCCGCAGGTAGTCCCTATACGATTTAAACCTAGATGGGTCCCCTTTGCATTAAGACAGAGAGTAGATACTGCTCTAGACAAATTAATAGTCCAAGGGGTACTAGAGCCTGTAGACCATTCCAAATGGGAGACTCCCGTTGTCACACCAGTTAAGCCAGATGGTTCAGTTAGAATTTGTGCTGACTATAAGTGCATGTTAAACAAAGCTCTTCAAAATTCAGTCTATCGGGTGCCAGTCGTGCAACACTTCACTCATTAGGCCAAAGTAAAATTTTTGCTAAATTGGACCTAACCCAGGCCTACCAGCATATTCCAGTAGATAAAGCAACTTCAGAAGCACAGACCATAGTGACTGATAGGGGAGCTTTCAGATGCAATAGGCTCCAGTTTGGAGTCTCAGTAGCCCCTGGGATCTTCCAATCCTTAATGGAAAGGATCCTCCAGGGAATCCCAGGGGTTGTCCCTTATTTCGACAATATACTCATAACAGCTAAGGACATCGCCCAGTTAAGCGATTGCCTCAAAACTGTATTAATGCAGTTTAAAAGAACAGGACTCACACTAAAACAAGAGAAGTGCAAATTAGCAGTCAGTGAGATAGAATTTCTAGGGTACAGGTTTGATGCCTCTGGTCTACATCCAACTGAGGCTAAGGTCAGAGCCATTCAAAATGCCCCTACTCCACAAAATAGAACAAAGTTACAAGCTTTTCTGGGCCTTCTAAAGTTTTATAGTCTGTTTTTACCACACAAGGCTTTGTTAGCTGAGCCTTTACACAGACTCCTAGATTCCAAAAGACCTTGGTTGTGGGGTTTTTGAGAAGAAACTGCTTTTAAGGCCGTAAAGAATCTTCTCACCTCAGACAGCCTTCTGCTTCAATACGACGAACAGCTTCCTCTAGTTTTGACTTGTGATGCCTCTCCTTATGGCATTGGAGCTGTTTTAAATCATAAACTACCTAATGATTTAGAAGCACCCATTGCATACTTTTCAAGAACCCTGTCTCCAACTGAATGAAATTACGGGCAAATTGACAAGGAGGCATTGGCATTAGTTACAGGTGTCAAACGATTTCATGCCTACCTGTATGGGCGCCACTTCACCTTGATTACTGTTACTAGGAATACTTTCAGGGACCAAGCCAACACCTCCTATCCTTTCTCCTCGAATGACAAGGTGGACAGTATTCTTAGCTGCTTACAATTACACAGTAGAACATCGCCCAGGCAAACACCTGGCTCATGCTGATGCCCTGAGTAGATGCCCTCTTCCCATTGCAGCTGAAGACCCTGCTCCTGCTTGCACTGTTTTACTAATTGAGGAGATACCAATTCCTCTCAATGCTAGAGACGTGGCACTACATTCAGCCAAAGATAAAGTCATCTCAAGGGTATTGGATTGGACTAAGAGAGGGTGGCCTTCTGAACTAGTGGGGCCTGAATTCAAAATATACAAGGAAAGGCAACTTGAATTGTCTGCAATGAAGGGATGTTTATTATGGGGACATAGGGTTGTCATTCCTGCCTCACTGCAACAGCAAATTCTAACATCACTACATGAAAGCCATCCAGGGATAGTTAGAATGAAGTCCTTGGCCAGAAGTTACCTGTGGTGACCAAAATTGGATCAAAACATCAGTGACTGGGTGTCAGGGTGTGCAGACTGCCAAGAGTCATGACCAAACCCCCAAGAGCTCCCCGAACTGAATGGGACAAACCAAAGGCCCCTTGGTCTCGAATTCACATAGATTTTGCTGGTCCTTTCCAAGGACACATGTTCTTAATTGTGGTAGATGCATATTTTAAGTGGGTGGAGGTCAAACTTATGTCATCTACTACTTCTGAGGCCTTGACCACAGCAATGCAAACCCTCTTTGCTACCCACGGTATACCAGATGTCCTCATATCAGATAATGGCCCCCAACTAGTGTCTGGGCCCTTTGAGCTATTCCTTGCAGGACTGGGCATCAAACACTCACTCACAGCCCCTTTTTTTCCAGCTACCAATGGCTGAACTGAGAGAGCTGTCCGCTCTGTAAAAGAAGCTCTGGCAAGAATGGGGCCAGGAAACTGGAATGCTAAGATTTCTACATACCACTTGATGCAACACGCTACCCCTTGTCCAGAGACAAATCAAAGCCCAGCCAAGCTTCTGATGGGAAGGCGAATAAAAACTAAATTGGACAAACTACATCCAACATATTCCCCAGACACTGCCAAGATTAACACTTCTGGACTCAGAACTTTTAAAACGGGATCACATATATGCAAGGAATTACTCAGGAAGTCCCCTATGGCTTCCTGGCATAGTTATTCAAGTCTTAGGCCCCAGATCATACATAATTACCCTGGGGGATGGAAGAATTTGGAGAAGGCATATAGATCAACTTAGGGGTAGACATAACGAACAAACCAACTTAGCTACCCCTATTAACCCATCAAACCAGCCAGATAAAGGATTTCTTGCAAATCAAGCAATTGAGCCGAGGTTGGAAGTCGAGGACCGGGATGCAGCTTGACGCGAGGGCAACTTACCGGGTCTTCGACACTTTGTTCCAGTGATAAATCCTCCAATAGCTGATGAAGAACCTACTTCCATTTCTTCAGGACCCTCTTTGGTGTTCTCACCTACATCCAGTGAACCAGAAGGCCTGTGGAGGTCCGGACGAGTCAGGAGGTGGCCTGCCTACCTCGAGGACTATGTATGTGCCCTCTAGTAATAGAGGAATGCTGCATCCCAGGCTTCACGTCGGTCCACAGAAGCTGCTGCGCATTGATTGGTTGTTTCATTTCTGGCGTGAGTATATAAGTAGCTGTCAAAGTGCTGACAGTTGCTGCTCCTGTTAGCCAAGCAGCCACACTAGCCGCCAAAGCTAGCAAAAGTGTTAACCGCACTTGTTAACCAATAAATCCTGTTAGCTTTAAAGAACCTGTCTTGCCTCTGTCTGTTTGTCCCTAGCAGGACATAACAATTAGGGTACTCTGATAAAGTGGAACCTACCTATGAAAAAGGAGAACCTCAAGACCCATCTTACATTCCTTTTTATAGTTAACACAACAAAGACAACACAAGAGGAAAGTTGATTGGATAGGATAAAAGTAACCTCCCCTTTGCATACGAAATCAGTTATATGTAATCAAACATTTTACATATTTGCATCCCATAATATCACACATGTTCATTAAAATGATGTCTGATGTCAGAAGGGGTGTAAATTGTAAGGAAAAAGATTGTTTAGAGTTCATGAAAGAGATAAATCAGACCCCAATTTGTACTAACAAACTTTTTCTTATCTGGAGACAGTCTCCAGTCTGTTTATCTTTTTATTTTAGGAATGTTAAAAACTATTCCTACATTCTAGTCTGTAATGAGCCTGAACATCATTTTAAAAGAAAGAAAATGAGTCAAATTAAAATACAAAATAATTATGTTAAAAACACAAAGAAAAATATAATATAACTATGTTAGCTAACAAATTACAAAGTCCCTGTCATGTGTCCCCATAATCCCCCTTTGATGCTAAAGGGCAAATAAAAGATGGCCTTTCAGAATCACCAAAAAGAAAATAACGCAAAACAAAAGCCTAAGGCAGGGGTGTCAAACTTGATATCATTGAGGGCCACATCAAGGTTATGTTTGATTTTGGGGGGCTGAGTGTGTGTGGCCATGGGGTGTGCGGCCAGGGTGGGCATGGCCAGGTCAATATAATTAGTGTCCGGGGGACCTGTGGTGGCCCAAGTTGCTCTGCCAGAGAAAACTGATTCCCAAGCTCCGTTTTTGGCTGTGATGGTTTCCTGTAGCCCTCTGCCAGTGAAAACGAAGCTCAGGAGGGCCATGTGCAGCCCTCCCATGCTTCATTTTTGCTGGCAGAGGCACTGCAGACCAGCCCTTCACTGTTTCCAGGGTGGCCAGATCTAAGCACCCCGTGAGCTGGATCCGGCCCCCAGGCCTTGAGTTTGATATCCCTGGATTAAGGAATTTGGACCAACAGTATCAGGAACCAAATGTGCAGAAGTGTCAATTTGGAAAAGAAGGAATAGAAGCCTTATGGAAACCTGCTCACAAAAATGGCATAATACAGGGCAGGAACCCTGAATAAGAAGAAACGAAGCAAAATCCCTAATATATCAACCAAAATAACAAACACCAAAATGGTGCCAACTATGTCAAGGCAGATAACTAGGAACAAATAAAATTCATTTTAAAAAATGAAGGAAAAAGAGGTGTCAACACATACAACAATATAACACATGGCCTAAGTTAAAATGACAAAAACAAAAATAAAACCCCTTACTCTTAGGCAGAACAACTAGAAGTATTCAGTGCAGAAACACCTTCTATATGTGCCCATAAAAAAAATCTAGGGCTGTGTGGTTCCAAATAGCAATTAGAGACACAGAGGAGACTCCAATTGGTAGTATCCTAATAACATTAAGAATAATATGGGCATAGATTACAAGCCACACAGAAATAAGGAGGGCAATGCCAATTGAACAACCTCAAACCAGGCAAATACCATGTATAAGATAACACTGTATAAACAGCAGGGTTATTCAAATTTAACCATCCTTTGGAGCTGTTTTGGTTTTCAATGCAGCAGAGACATTAAAAATCCAATTTCAATATGTTATAGTCACAACAAAAATGACCATTATGTGGAGAGACATGCAATATACGCAAGAAGTATAGATCTTCCTGAGTTATCCTAGTGACTAAGAAATAAGATGTATTAAGAAAAAAATGGGGCCATGAAGAGTTAAGAAACTCCTGACAAAAAGAGGAGCCTGAGTGGCATAGGAGGCTAATGCCTCCTACAAAGCAGCATTTAACATCCAGCTGTCTGCAATTACTGTAAGTTCGAATTTCACCAGGCTCAAGGTTGACTCAGCCTTCCATCCTTTCTAAGGTGGGTAAAATGAGGACCTGGTTTGTGGGGGCAATAAGCTGACTTTGTATAAATATACAAAAGTATGAAGGCTATTGCTTAACACATTGTAAGCCGCCCTGAGTCTCCGGAGAAGGGCGGCATATAAATAAGAATAAAAAAAAAAGGATTGCCCTCCATAAGTGGTATACATATTTGAAATCAATCAGAATAGAGCTGAAAGGGACAGAGGTCTTCTAGTCAACCCCCTGCTCAAGCAGGAGACCCTATACCAAGGGGGATCAAACTGGATTTCTACGAGGGCTGGATCAGCATTGTAGTTCTTCTCCGCGAGCTGGGTATGTGTGTAAGGCTTTATAAAGTAGTACTAAAACTTCATGTGATTTTGATTCTATGCCTCTGTTTATACAACCAAGGATTGTATTAACCTTTTTGGCTGCTGCTGCACACTGCTGGCTCCTGTTTAAGGGATCGTCCACTAGGACTCCAAGGTCCCTCTCACATTTACTGTTTTTGAGCCAGCTTTTGCGCAATCTGTAGTTGTACCTTTGGTTTTTCCTGTCTAGGTATAAAACCTTGCTTTTCACCACATTAAATTTAATGTTGTTGGATGGGGCCCATTGTTCAAGTCTGTCAAGATCTTTTTGGATCCTGAGCTTGTCTTCTGGGGTGTTGGCTATTCCTGCTAGCTTAGTGTCATTTGCAAATTTGATGAGTTCCCCTTCTATTCCCTCATCTAAGTCATTTATGAAGATGTTGAAGAGTACTGGCCCTAAGATGGAACCTTATGGTACCCCACTGCTTCCTTCCTTCCATTAAGGACTACTAGTTGAGTAGTTTGTCAGCCAGTTACAAATCCATCTGGTGGTGATGTTGTCTATCCCACATTTTTCTAGTTGACCAAGAAGTACTTCGTTGAATGCCTTCCTGAAGTCTAAGTATACTATGTCCACAGCATTTCACAGCATTTCACTTAATTTAGTCACTTTGTCAAAAAATGAAATAAGATTGGTTTGGCATGATCTGTTTTTAACAAACCCATGCTGGCTATTAGTTATAACTTCTTTTGTTTCTAGATGTTCACAGATACGTTTTTTGATTATTTTTTCCAGTATCTTCCAAGGTATTGATGCTAGGAAGTTTGATCTGTAGTTTCCTGGTTTAGTTTTGTTTTTCCTTTTTTGAAGATGGGAACCACATCAGCTCTTTTCCAATTCTCTGATAGTTCCCCAGTGCTCCAGGATTTTTTAAAGATATGGTACAATGGTTCTGGGATAACATCTGCCAGCTCCTTCAGAACTCTGGGATGTAATCTGTCAGGTCCCCATGATTTATATTCATCAAGGTCAAACAGGTGTTCTCTTACCATATTTTTGCTTATTTTAACTTTTTTTTTTATTGAAAAAGTTTTACAAATACAAACTTTCCCCCCCTTTCCCCCCCTAACCCAACATTATAAAATACATATAAAAAACAATATATAATTCCATCCCACCCCCACCCTAACCCTCCCCCTCCACCCTCTTCCCTCCCCCCCTTGACTTCCATTATATGCAATGCTAATATTCCCAAACAATATATATGTTATTCAATCTTCCATATCTTTTTTCTATATTTACTAACATACTAACATAATCATCTCAACTAAAAGCGATATAATATTTTCTAGTCTGATACTTATTCTGTACATACTCAATTCATAATTTCCATTCCTGTATATACTTCTCATGCGTCTGATCTTTTAAAAAAGCTGAAACCTTTGCCATTTCTGCAAATCCAGCCATCTTCTGGGTCCATTGGTCAACAGTCGGTAAAACATCACTCTTCCAATGTTGGGCAATCAACAACCTAGCTGCTGTCACCATATACAAAATCAGTTTAGTTTCACCCAGTGTAAAGTCTTTAGCTATACCCAATAGAAAAAATTGCGGAGAAAATTGTATTTTTTTCTTTAAAACATTTTGCATAACCCACAAGATTTTTATCCAAAAAGCCCTCACTTTCCTACAAGTCCACCAGATGTGATAATATGTAGCATCTAAACAATCACATCTCCAACATTTTGGCTGCACATTAGGGTACATGCAAGACAATTTCTTGGGGTCTAAATGCCATCTATAAAACATTTTATAAAAAATTTCTCGTAAATTTTGTGACTGTGTAAATTTAACATTCTGAACCCATATTTTTTCCCATGTTTCCATCATAACTGGTTGAGAGAAATTTTGTGCCCATTTAATCATACAATCTTTAACTAGCTCATTTTCTGAATCCCTTTCTAACAGAACATTATAAACTCTCTTAATATGCATTGGACCTGTCCGCTTTATCTGTTCAACCAATTCTACTTCATATTCCATTAAACCAGTTTGTTGATCTTCTTTCCATCTCATCTGTAATTGATTGTACTGCAACCAAGTCAACGATTTCCCTTCTTCCAACAGCATATCCAAAGTCTTCAATCGCCACCTGCCCTCTTCAAAGTAAAGTAACTCTTTATATAAGAAACCCCCGAGTGACTTAATATTTGTATTCCACATGGTATCAGCAAGATCCAGCCAAAACGGAATCTTGTAATCCCAATTAATTCGGTGCTTCCTCCAGACTCTCAACAAGGCATTTCTAAGTAGATGACTATTGAACACTTTGTCCACTTTGTTATCATAAAATAGATATGCATGCCATCCCCAAACAAGGTCATGACTTTCTATGTTCAACAAATCAGTCTTAGTTTTCCCAAACCAATCACTTAATTGTATCAATGCAGTTGCTTCATAATATAGTCGAAGGTTTGGGAGTTTAAGACCACCTCTCTCACGAGTATCTTGCATTATTTTCAGTTTGACTCTTGGTTTTTTATCATTTCAAATGAATTTATTCAGTCCTTTTTGCCATTCTAGCAATGGTTTGTCTGATTTAAGCACCGGTATCATTTGAAATAAGAAGATAAATCTAGGTAAAACATCCATCTTTACTGCTGATATTCTTCCAAGCAATGATAACTGCAGTTTCTTCCAGTTTTGCATATCTTTTTGTATCTTTTGCCACAGAACCTCATAGTTATTTTGAAACAGTTTAGCATTTGAATCTGCGATTTGTACTCCTAAATATTTGACCTTTGAGACAATCTCAAAACCTGCCATTCTTTCCAGTTCCTTTTTTTTGCTCTCTGTCAGATTTTTGACAATCATTTTAGTTTTCTTCTGGTTCAGCCTAAAACCATGCCATAATCTTCTATAATATTTTTCATCTGGATTATTGAATTCATAGGTTGTGATAGGGTAACAACCAGATCATCTGCAAATGCCTTAGTTCTATAGTCCTCTTGCCTTATAGCTATTCCAGTCAAAGAGTTCGAGTCCCGTATTGCATTAAGTAAGACTTCTAAGGTTAGAATAAATAATAGTGGGGATAATGGACAACCTTGTCTGGTGCCTTTTTGTATATTGAAATTCGATGTTAGACATCCATTTATAATAAGTTGTGCACCTTGCTCTTGATAAATTGCACCAATCGCTTGTATAAACCGCTCCCCCAAATCCATTTTTTCCAAAGTCTTAATTATAAAGTTCCAATTCATTCGATCAAAGGCTTTTTCCACATCCAAAAAAACCAGCACTGCAGAGATCTGTTTATTCTTATCTAGATAGTCCATTAAGTCTATAACTTGCCTAACATTCTCTTTCATATATCTGCCTTCAATAAATCCTGCTTGGTCATGATGAATTATCTTTTGAATAACTGGCATCAATCTGTTGGCTAGTACTTTTGCAAAGATTTTATAGTCTGTATTTAATAAAGATATTGGTCTGTAATTTTCTGGTTTCTTAGGACCTGATTCTTCTTTCGGGATCAATGAAACAAAAGCTGTTTTCCATGAGGAAGGTATCTTACCTCCTAGTTGTATATTACGAAATAAATCTTTAAGATGCTCAATCATTTCTTCTTGTAGAGTTTTATAATAAATTGCAGTTAAGCCGTCCGTCCCTGGAGCTTTAGCTGTTTTTAATTGTTTTATAGCAAAACTGATCTCCTCCACTGTTATCAATTGTTCCAAAATTTTCTTTTGAGTCGTTGAAATTTTTGAAACTCTCTTGTTTTCTAAATATTCATCTATAGTAATATTCTGTATATCATCTTTAGCATATAACTTAGTATAATATTCCAAAAAGGCTTTTTTAATTAGATCTTGTTGATAAACTTCTTTGTCAGCATATTCAGTACTATCAATAATTCGTGTCGATGCTTGTTTCCTCAAAGTATACGCCAACCACCTGCCCGGTTTGTTAGCATTGGAAAAGGTATTATGCTTTGCAAATTGTAAGTTAGTTGCCGTTTGGTCTGCTATAAGCATTTGAAATTGATCCTTCAAAAGTTTTATAGCCATTTGCAATTTTCCATCTGTTGGTTTTTGTATCAGTTGTTGTTTTCTTTTTTATCTCAGATTCCAGTTGTAGTCTTTTCTTCTGCTGATTCTGTCTGTGTTTAAAGTTCATTTGAATTAGTACTCCCCGCATATATGCTTTACCTGCGTCCCAAACTGTTTCAATAGGGGTACCTTTATTCAAGTTCAGTTTAAAAAACTCCTTTAGATGCTTTTTAAGTTCAATTATATTTTTTTCATATCTAAATAAATTCTCATTTACTCTCCAGGATCTTCTTTCTCTTTTGCCCATCTCAATTTCCATCCAGACCGGACTGTGGTCAGTCAAAGTCCTAGGAAATATCTTTATTTTCTTTACTTTAGAAAGTAAGTTAGAAGTTAAGAGAAAAAAGTCTATCCTGGAAAAGGATTTGTGCCTGTCTGAGTAAAAAGTAAAGTCCAATTCATTTGGGTTTCGAACTCTCCAAATATCTTTCAATTCCAAATCCTCTTTCAGTTCAAAAAAAGCTTGTGGTAATTTATTCCCTATTTTGGCCGTAGTTTTTTTATCCATTCTAGGTTGAATTACTCCATTCCAGTCACCCATTATTATAATAGTTGAATAATCCCAATCCAGAATTTTTAAATGAAGCAATTTATAAAACTTTTCCTGCTGTTGATTTGGAGCATATATTCCGACCAACAAAATTGGTCCACTATCTGTAATAACTTCAATTGCAATATATCTTCCATCTTTATCTACTTCTATAGTTTTAGCTACCAGTCTCTTATTTATATATATCACCACGCCATTCTTCTTTTCCAAATTTGAAGCAACAAATTGCATTCCCAATTTTGAGTTTATCAAGTATTTCTGATCTTGCAATTTTATATGAGTCTCCTATAAGCAAATAACATCATTATGAAATTGTCTCAAATAGTGAAATATCTTCCTTCTTTTTTGTGGAGAGTTCAATCCATTAACATTCCAAGACAAAAATTTAAGTGCCATTTGACCCTGTCTGAAGTTTTGAGAGCAATTGTTGAAGATTCTCTCCTACGGTAGCAATCTTCGGTTTAGCTCCTCCCATGACTTCAGCTTGTTGCTTATCTTTGGTTCTTTTTTCACGCTGTGGCTTAATATATTCTTGCTGCTGTTGCTTCATTTGTTTAGACATTGCTCTGGTTATGCGTTGCTCTTCCATTTTGGATGTTGTCAATTCAAGAGCCATCGCCTCCTCTGTGATGGTTTTAGACATTTCTTCCAAAGGAGAAGCTTCAAATGGTGCAAAAGGGTCGACCACAACACCACCTACTGCTCCCATTGACTCTCTTGCCTCCCTTTGCGACTGCCTTATTTGTGCTTCTGTTTCTTGATCAATCTCAGCTTGTAGTTGAACTTCCTTATCTATTGGTGAAGATGTGCGTGGAGGAGGAGAGCCCGCTTTCAAAACGTTATAATAAAATTCTTCTGCTTTTTCAATAGTGTTAAAGCGGTATCTCACTCCTCGCAGCCTCAATATTACACCTATTGGCGCATCCCACCTGAATTGTATGTTCTGTCTTTTCAATTCTGCCACCAAAAATCCAAAATCCTTTCTATCTCTTAACATTTTGGGTGGTAATTCTTTAAAAACTCCAATCTCACTTCCATCAACTTGAACTGTTGTAACAAAGGAATTTTGCAAGATTTCATTTCTCATTCTTCTGTCTGTAAAGTATATAACCACATCTCTAGGCAGTTGTCTTTGTACCGCCACATGAGAATTAACTCTGTAGACCTTATCCATCTTACACAAAACCACATCTGGTTCTACTTTCAACATAACTGCCAAAGCCTCTGCACAAATTTTCCTGAGATCTTCCCTGGTATTCTCTTTTACACCTCTCAGTCTAATAGCATATTCCATTGATCGAAATTGCATCATAGTAATCTCAGTTTGCATTTTTTGTGTAACTTCTTCAATTTCAATCATTCTTGAATCAGAGGCTCTAAATTTGGTCTCCATCTCTGAGGCAAGATTATCCACTTTTTTGTCAATCTGCAACACTACCTCAGACAGGCCTTTAGCAACTATTTGAATATCCTGTTTAACTGCTTCATATTTCTCTTGAACAATTCCTTTGACCTCCTACTCTGATCTTTGAATTTCTTTAATGATTCGGTCATAATAGCTTTCTTCCTTTGTCTGAGTTTGCAACTGCGCTGTTTGAGGCTGCTTCTGCTTATGAGTGGGGGAATCCCCCCCTGCTTGCTTTGTTGCCATTTTGCCTCTTACAGCTCTTCCTTTTCCACAAATTCTAACAACTTTTCCCAAAAAATTCTCCAGTTTCAGTCAGGTCTAAAACAGTCAATTGATACTTTTTTTTTTCCTTATTTTCTTTTAAAGAAAAAAAGCTTTTCCTTCCAGCCGGATTTGTAACTAATAGAATGTAACCAGATACACAGCTCAAATTACTTTCACTTTCAGCTGCTCTTCGCTAAAAGCAAGCGCCATTCCCCCCCCCACACTTTCCTTTTCTGTTCCAAGTTATTTTAATCATCCAAAAACTTCAGAGAAGAACTTTAAATACTTGCAGTTTAAAAGGAAGTCCAAAACTTTTTCTTTTATTGTTTGGTGATAAGAAAGCTGCCGTGCTATCTTGCTCTGCGGTTTGCAGAGTTTCCCAGCTGTCCGGAGCTTCAGCGGCTTGAATAGGGAGTCCCACCCTGTTAACACCCCAGAAACGCCAAAAAACGCTCTGGGGGTCTCACAGGGGACTCTACCTTATGCCACCGGCTCTCCTCACGACGTCCTCTTGGGTCGGAGTTTTTTCGAGCCATTTCAAAGCTCCGAAATGGCTCTTTACAGGCAGCTGGGCTGGCGGTCTTCAAAGGACCGTCAGCGATGGTCCGCGGCAACCCCGGAAGTCCGCTTATTTTAACTTTTGTTTCTAGTCTGTCTTTTATATTTATGTTTTTGGTAGGTTGGGCTGTAGTTTCTTTTTGTGTGAAGACTGATGCAAAGAATGAGTTAAGCAGTTCTGCTTTCTGTTACTTCCTTGCCATCTTCTCTCTTTAGTGGATCTACTTTTCCTTGACTTTTTTCTTGTTATTTATATGTTGAAGGAAACTTTAAAAAAAATTATCTTTGACTTTTGTTGCAAGTCTTTGTTCATTGTGAGCCTTTGCTTTCCTGACTTTGTCTTTGCAGATTCTGGCTATCTGCTGATATTCTGCCTTAGTTATGGGTCCCTCTTTCCATTTTTTGTACTTGCCCTTTTTGTCTTTTAGTTTATCAGATAGATCTTTGTACAACCTTGCTGGTTTCTTCTTGGATTTCTTGTGTTTCTTGTTCAGTGGTATTATGTTGGACTGGACTAGGTAAGAGGGCATTTTAATAAAAAAATTGCCTTCAAAGTCAATAGGTGACCTTGATGTAATCTTGTTTATCATGTTCCATGTTATGCAGTCTCTCTGTGCTATGGAGCAAGAAATCCTTTCGTAAAAGAAAATATAAATAATATAAGGTCAGTTTTCCCCACAAGTAAATAACCTGTTGTGACCGAGGCCCAAGTAGTGATTACCAAACACAATTCAGTCCTGAACAAACTTATTTTATTACAACAGCTGAGAATTAATTCATTCTCAGATTTAGTCCACAACAAATTATTCGGCCTTATCATCAACCTTTGATGTCTTTGGCAACCTGCCAAAGGCTTTTCTTGGCAAAACCCCCACAAAGTTCAAGAGACGCTGATAAGAAACACTGGAATCAACGTTGCTTTTCTACAAAGAACCCAACAGCTCATTGCTGCTCTTTTAAGCCTTATGGGAGTGGCCAATCATCTTCTTACTCCCGAGTCGTCTTTTTTGTTTCAGCTGCTCTTGCCTTCTGGCAGCTCTTCGCATGCATGCACTAGGAACAGGCTCCTCTTGTTCCTCTGCCTCTCTGCTGTCTGCCTCTGGAGGCTCCGGAGTCTGCGCATCGCTCCCAGATGGCTCTGGCCCCATCTCTGCCTCCTACGCAGAGCCCTCGTCTGGGCCTTCCCCTGACTCCAGGACTGGGCTGGCGGACCACAACATAACCTCACAATCTGTGACCCACAGGGTTCTGCAAGTATTCCCTGGAGGTTCACTTGATGGAGTTTGTCTAAGGTGTAGTTTGCCTATAAATACATTTTAAAAATATGGAACATCAACAATAAATATACATAATAAAGGAAAGCATACAAGTAATTACACACATACAAATCAATACCCAAATATTCACCATCCCATTGCTCCATTAAGCAATATGGAACTAATGTTATGGAAATAATATTAGTCCTAGGATAAATTCAATCAGTTATATGGCAGTGCAGCAATGGCAATCTTGTAGCTGAAATGATGATCAGTCTATAGTGATCAGCAGGAAAATTGTAGCAAGTTCTATGCCACTGCCTAGATGTTGCTAGCAGTTTTTCTTTGGGAACAGATACAGAAATAGCTTACCAATGCCTTCCTCCTAGGGATGAGGGGGGAAAAAATAATCAGCCCCAAATCACCCAACCAGCCCTCATGGCCAAAGCAGGATTTGAACTCACAGTTCTCCAGCTTTATAGCCTGTGGCAATAACCATGAAACCAAACTGGGTCTCTATAAAGGTTTCCCTTCCCCTCCTTGGCTCCAAAGAAAAGGAAAACAAAATCGCCTCTGTTGCAGTAGCAAGGAGTTCCTAAAACACATGCTGAATCAGAAGTTAAATAAAATTTCATAGGATTGTTACACACACACACACACACACACACACACACAGAGAGAGAGAGAGAGAGAGAGAGAGAAGGGGAGGGAGGGAGGGAGAGAGAGAATGAATCAGAGTTGGATGGGACCTTAGAGATCTTCTGGTCCAACCCCCTATTGAAGCAGGAAGCTCTATCCATTTCAGACAAATGTTTATCCAATTTCCTCTTAAAAATCTCCAGTAATGAAGCACCCACAGCTTCTGGAGACAATCATCCCATTGATTACTTATTCTCACAGGCAGGAAATTTTCTTTAGTTCTAGATTGGTTCTCTCCTTGATTAATTTCCAGCTATTGCTTATTTTTCTGTCTTTTACTACTTTTAAGAACAAGTTGATTATTCATTTTATGGTAGCCTGTTAGATATTGAACAAAGGCTACTACATTTATTAAACTAAACATACCTAATTCCTGCAGACCAGAACAGGCAAAGAGAAACTGTCTCTTTTTTTTTTGTATTGTGTTTTTTGTATTGTGAGGGAAAGCAGATGTCAGATGCCACAGTTCCCCTCCCTTCTCAGGCAAATGTTGTAAGCAAAAAAATAAATAAATAAAAGGTTAAAAGGAACAGAAAAAAATGCACCCTGCTTTCCTAGACAGATACAATTTCAAAGGCAGATTGAGAGTTGCATTACCTTAAATATTCAGTCCAGCAGTTAATCTTAACTACACCCCTTGGGTCTTTTGCAGAAAGAAATGACACTCAAATGTTACCACGGTATAGAAAAAAATCTCCAAAACAATCACCCACAAACACAATGCAGATTCTTCTTAATGTAACAAAGAGAGAATAAAAAATAATTCCTTCAGAAAAGATCTCAAATACTATGTAACCAGTGAGTTAGCCTGAAAATAATAAAATCACAGACACACAGAAAGATTTCAAAACAAAATATTGCACTAATAACAGGTTTATTACATTTACTTTCATTCCTCCTTCTCTGTCTCACACATTCTGGTTAGAAAAGCTTGGGGGCACTGAATGCATTTTTCTTCATAGAGAGGGGTAATGATTAAAAGAGATTTTCCCTCTGTTGTCACCCTCCTCCAAATTAAATTGTTGGAAGAAATGTCCATCTAGGTTCAGTTCCAAGTAGGGAGAAAGACAGTGGAAACATGGTGGCTGTTTGGAAAGATGGTTTAATGGTGGACAAGACCACATGGTTTGAGGTTCTGGGCAAAAAAGCACCTGGATGAGAGAGATAGAGATTTATACCCTCCGTTGGGCTTTGAGTTTGAGCTTGTATTCTGATTGGTTGTCAGACTACCATGGGGCAGGGTCTTAGCTAACTTTGTAGTCTGAGTGTGTCCCAGGCTTGGTTGAGCCTTGCTGGGTGATGTAATCTTCCCAGGTGCCATGTGGTGAGATGGGTAGAGGGCTAATCCTATCATGTGCTGAGGGCCATGTCTTAATCCCATCACCCTGGAGTTGAAGGGGGGACAGGGAGCTGCAGGGTGTCAACTCGAGTTGCCATAGGCCAGGGGGGATGGGAAACCAGCGAAATGGCACAACAGCCAAAGACAGGTGCACATTCCACACTTATCTTTCTCAAGGCTGTATCCCAGGGTTACCTACAGCAGCTGAAGGGAAGTGACCTCTATAAAGCAGTGCAAACCTATAAAATCAGGCAGACAAACACCAAGCCCTGCAATGGCCATTCCAGGTAGGGGAGAAGGTCTACCTCTCCACAAAATACCTGAGGTTAAAACTCCCCAGCAAGAAACTGGGGCCAAAGTTTATGGGACCATTTCCCATAGTAAAGATCATCAACCCAGTCACGGTTACTTAGACTTTAGTAAAGAATTTGATAAAATAGACCATAACCTACTACTAGATAAAGTAGAAAACTGTGGGTTAGACAGCATCACCACCAGATGGATTTGTAACTAGCTGACCAATCGCACTCAATGTGTAGTCCTCAATGCAACTGCATCTACATGGAGAGAAGTATGCAGTGGAGTACCCCAGGGCTCTGTTTTAGGCCCAATGCTCTTCAACATCTTCATCAATGACTTGGATGAGGGGATAGATAGGGAACTCATCAAATTTGCAGATGACACCAAGCTGGCAGGAATAGCCAACATTTCAGAAGATAGGCTCAAGATACAGAAGGATCTTGACAGACTTGAACATTGGGCGCTATCTAACAAAATGAAATTCAACAGTGAAAAAAGTAAGGTTCTATATTTAGGCAAGAAAAACAAAATGCACAGGTACCGTATATGTGGTACCATGCTCAATAGTAGTAACTGTGAGAGGGATCTTGGAGTCCTAGTGACAACCATTTAGATATGAGCCAGCAGTGTGCAGCAGCTGCCAAAAAAGCCAACACAGTTCTGAGCTGCATAAACAGAGGGATAGAATCAAGATCACATGAAATGTTAATACCACTTTATAATGCCTTGGTAAGGCCACACTTGGAATATTGCATTCAGTTTTGGTCGCCACGATGTAAAAGAGTTGTTGAGACTCTGGAAAGAGTGCAGAGAAGAGCAACAAAGATGATTGGGGGACTGGAGGCTAAAACATATGAAGAACGGTTGCAGGAACTGGGTATGTCTAGTTTGATGAAGAGAAGGACTAGGAAAGACATGATAGCAGTGTTCCAATATCTCAGGGGTTGCCACTAAGAAGAGGGAGTCAAATGATTTTTCAAAGCACCTGAGGATAGAACAAGAAGCAATGGGTGGAAACTAATCAAGGAGAGAAGCAATTTAGAACTAAGGAGAAATTTCCTGACAGAACAATTAATAAGGGGAACAACTTGCCTGCAGAAGTTGTGAATGCCCCAACACTGGTAATTTTAAAGAAGATGTTGGATAACCATTTGTCTGAACTGGTGTAGGGTTTCCTTCCTGGACAGGAGCTTGGACTAGAAGACCTCCAAGGTCCCTTCCAACTCTGTTGTTCTATTCTATTAGAGTTCTCACCTTTCATCCTGGCCAGGCATAAAACTCCACACACTCTCTCAATATATTTCTCTCTTGTGTTGCACTTACATATACTTACATCTCTCCATTCCATTGGATTATTCCCATTCTTTTTAACACATTCTATTGTCCTTCTAATTACCAAGAAAAGGCTAACTCTTCATTCACTGAGTGATTGGGGTTTGTCAGCACTTTCATTCACACCAGACATAAACAATTTCCAAATACTTCACCCAAGATTTTCTCCAGGCAAAACAATCATTATTATTTTCAGAGAGCTTTTTCACAAGCCAATGGCTCCATTTCCTTGTTTTATTATTATTAGAGGGCCTGTCCCCCCAGGTTTTAAAAATGAATCCACACAAACACACATACACACACACAATTTAACAATTTTTCCTGTGGAGGTTTTGTCCCTTTAAATTTCCATTTTTTTTCCCTGGGGCAACTTGTGGCTTGTTCTCCAGGCAGTGGGGAAAATGGATGGAGTGACAGAAATGTGATTACGGCCCCTAACCACTGCTTACCTGTTCCCCATTGCTTTAAACCAAGCTGAGAAGCCCAATTTAATTTGTTGGCTGGCCAAACATGTAAACAATTTTTCTTTTCTTTTGTTGCCACTATACACAATTTAAGGGCAATTTTGCAATGATTCTGGATTGCTCCTAACAATTAAAAATAGCGGAACATGCCAATGTTTTTTTTTAAAAAAATTCCAGAATCCCATAAAACAGTCATAAGGTGAGCATAGTTTATTATTTAAAGGTACCTTCAAATGACCATACATGTGCACACAATTTTTAACAAGCCCTATCTCTTTTTCCATTCAATTTAATTAAATTCAATTCCAATCCTGCTAGCTTCAAGAAAATTATTATAGAGACAGATCAACAGAACAGAAGTCACATCCAAATTATCTGAGTATTCAATATACCAAATTTCCCATTCAGACAGGATAAACTTACCTGCTAAACCGTGAGTAGGAAGAACAACGAAACTTTTCTTTCTTCATGACTTTCCATGACAAGTGGGCCAAAGTTGTCTTATGATCCAGGAGATTTCAGTCTCTCCAGGATCAACTAATGAACTTTACTCGGCTCATTAGAATCTCAATTAGTTTTACGACTTACCTCTCTTCAGAGTCAACTAATGCACTTTCCCTCAATCACTAGAAACTGAAATAAAAGTAAACAAATCAACACTCACCAAATTTATTTTGAGTAAACTTCATCTGGATGGATGCCAGTTCAATCTTTCTTTTAGTGCCCCTTTATAATGATCTTCCTTAAAAAGGTTTTTCCATCTCCAACAGCAGTCTCTTGAACCTCACATAAAAATCAATGTTCCTGTTGCCCTCCATTGAACTTCTGGGGGGCCTGAAAAACAGAATGGGCCCATTTCCGGCCTCTAGAGGGCCTCCAAAGCTGAGGTGAAGCCGGGTTTTGCCCTCCCGGAGGCTCAAGGAAAGCCTCCAGAGCATGGGGAGGGTGAAAAACGGACCTCCAGAAATACAAGAAGTCCAGAAATGGGCCCATTTCTAGCCTCCAGAGTGCCTCCGGAGCCCGAGGGCAGCTGTTTTTGCCCTCCTAGAGGCTCAAGGAAAGCCTCCAGAGCCTGGGGAGGGCAAAAATGCCCCCCCACCATGGTGCAGGTTGCTAAAATTTTTGAATTACACCCCTCGTGCGCATGTGTGGGTGGGTGGTGGGTCATGGGGGGAGTTGTGTGTGCATGTGTGGGGGTGTGTGCACATGTACGGGGGGTGCATTGCATTATGGGGTGCACACAAAGAGAAAAAGGTTAGCCATCACTGATATATACAGTACAGAATCATGAAATTTTGATTAATTTTTCTCAGGAAAGGATCATGTCTGTCTTCTTGGCTTTTTTGACAACCAACCCCAAGATATCTGTCTGTGTGTGTGTGAGAGAGAGAGGAGGAGGAGGAGGAGGAGGAGTAGAAGTAGTAGTAGTACAAGTAGTAGTAGTAGTAGTAGTAGTAGCAGCAGCAGCAGCAGCAGCAGTACCATACACATGTGTAACCCATTGACACTTAATGTGGCAATCTCCAATATATTTTAGCAGGAGTAGGCAAACCTAGACTGACAAGGTCTTCTTCTTCTTCTTCTTCTTCTTCTTCTTCTTCTTCTTCTTCTTCTTCTTCTTCTTCTTCTTCTTCTTCTTCTTCTTCTCCTTCTCCTTCTCCTCCTCCTCCTCCTCCTCCTCCTCC
>WNWU01013815.1:24098634-24146083 GCA_012654045.1 Ptyas mucosa
CTCCTCCTCCTCCTCCTCCTCCTCCTCCTCCTCCTCCTCCTCCTCCTTCTTCTTTTTTGTGGCCATGTTTTAAGCCTACATGTGATATTCAGCAAACAACATTTTAAGATTTGGTGGATTTTAACAAGAACATCCTTTAGGGCAAAATATTTGCTTTTAGTTTAAATTTCATTTTGGAAATAACAAAGTTTGCAGATCCAAAGTATCCTTCATGTGACCTAATAAAATGAACACCAGTTTTATTATCCTCAGTATGGTGGATATTTTTTAATTGGTGATTATTATTCCTTTCATTCAGAAATATTATTTTTGTATTCAATATTGTTAGCTGCCTTGGATAGCTTGGTAGAAAAATAAGGTATAAATTTCTTATGGTTTTTTTTTTAAATCTACACTTAATAAAAATGCAATATGTTAGTTTTTTCCTAATATGAACTCAGTTATTATGATTTTATAAACCTGTGATTGTGATATAAACCGTCTTGTGATTCTGATTAATCTTTGATTTAAAATGTATGTGTATTAAACAAGCTGTGTAGTATGCATGTGGGTTTAGGGAATATCTTAACGTGCTGGTAGAACATATATCAAGATGATATCAGGGTTTTTATGAAATTGCCATTTTATAAAAAGGGTTGTTAGTGATTATGTCTCATGACAATCTGTGTGCATCATTAGCAATACCTTTGTGCAGTGCAGGGGAACCTCACCGAGGTATATGAGAACAAACTAATCCAAACTCCCTATCTGATTCCTAAAATATTCTCAGAATTCTCTATTTCCTATTTTAGGCATGCTTAGTGGTGAATTTCAGGATTGGCAAGAAATTGAACTAAATGAACGTAAAACCTTTTCTGGTTTTTGTTAGGATTCTATATGATGTATATAATGTTAGAACCAGTTGTCCAGGCAATATATATATACTGTAACTTTAAACTGTAAATGTTACCTTCTTGCTGAGTCATGCTGTAATGGGATAATGACTAGTTGGGAATATATTTAAACAAAGTATTGTAACCTGGTCTGTTAGAAGCTGCTATTGTGACTGAACTGCTATGAGCTGCTATTGTAAAGGAGTTGCTATCTGTTGATGGATCTGCTACCATCGTGGTTTGCTAACCAGAGTGAGTTGTTTGGACTGATTTACTGGACTGATTTATTGGTGAAGACTTGGGATTTGTTTATGACTACGCTACTGCTTTTTCCTACGATAAAGTACACTTTTGCTAAACCAGTTTTCTTATTCATTGCTCTCAACGTTTCCTTGTGCAGTTACTCTGCTGGTTGGTAAAACAACATCAATATCCTTAACAGTTTTATTGGTTTTCTTCTTCTTCTTGGTCATTTCAAATAAAGATAATATTTTTCATGTCAATAAACCACTGAAAGTTTTCCTGTCAAAATATTGATGTACTTTTTCATATTCCTGTGTAGGTTAGTAGGCATGGACAGATCTCAAGTGTTCTGGGGTATAATGAACACAAATATCTGTTAATATTATAAGGACAAAGTAGCCAAAGGGCATCCTGTAATGTCAAAATACTAAGTATAATATTATTAGCTATTTAAGTGGATTAACTTTGGCGATGAAAGTGACAATTGGTTGTCAAAAACTCAAATTTATTTTAATAAATTGAATGGAGTAAATTTTAAAAAAATCAGGCTAATTAATGGGATGCTGCAAATATACAGTACCAAATGGTTACCCTACTTTTTTCCTGAAAGGCAAAGAGGCAGCTGATTAGCTACTTTAATTCTCTAGACTAAGATCTTGTCTCCACTGTTACCTAGCATGTCGTAGACATGGTAATATCCTTTTTCTGCCATGTTCACATGGTGTGTGGTCTCTTCAGGCCATGAATTAGATCATCTTGATGTGTCCTTAGCTCTTCTGAGGTCCAAGAAGAGTTTCCTTTTATTCTAATACAAAAAAGAAAAAAAGGAGCTTCGAGGTGTATAAAATCTTTTAGGCTTTGTCAATTATTACATCAGAAGTAATAGAAGGATGATTTTACTGAAGGTGCCAGTAAAAGCAAAATAGCAATTGGAATGGCATATTTCATACTAGTTTAGTTTTAAGCCAATTTAGGGAAGAATGGAGATTAGTCATAGGGGAAAACTATCCATGTTAGGCAAGCATATGCAGTCTGTGAGTTGGATTATTTCTTTTTCAACTAAGACCACAAGATTCAACAGTTACAGCATATTGCAAAAGGCATGCGTATGTAATTTAAAAAAACTGAATAGAGTTTATACAAAATTCAAATTTCTTCATTTCAGTGATACAATTTAATGCAGAGGTTTTCAAAGATTTTAGATGATGGAATTTGTTTTGTTTTAAATATATATATATCATGGAATATCTAGTCAAGAGGCAAAGCTCTAATGATAGAAAATTATCTGCATTCCTTGAGTAAATTTCTTTTTTTGCCATTAGTCTTTCACAGAATTGCATCAAATTCTCATGGAACCCTAGGGTTTCATGAGACACAATTTGAAAAACTCTGATGTAAGGCATTGGAGAGTCCTTAACTGCATTCTGGAAAATGTGAAAAGCAACATTTTCATTAAAACTTATCCATATCAAACAGTGAGAAAAGTCTTTTTCTGCAAATATGACTCTGATCAATGTGGTCAGAGAAAAGGAAGGCCCTCTCCCTGGGATCTTAAATGCCTAAGTTAATGGATATTAATAGAGGACATTAAAATCGTTTCATATTTTTATTAGTGGCACTTTTGAGCTATAATGATGGAACAAGATATTGTGGTGTTTTGCTCTATTTCATGTTATTCCATCTCTCAGAGTTCTTCTGGATGACAACATATCTGGGAGAGCACAATGGGTGGAGTTTCCTTAACAGATCATTCCTTAGGAGTTAATTAAAATGTGAGAAGTCTTGGAAGCTACAGATTATTGGAAGCTACAGATTGCTCTGTTTTTTATTTCACTTACACCATGGATATCATGAAAGAAATATGCACAGAGACCACATGCTACTCATCACACCTTCTCTGAAATTCTCCTGATTTTTAAAATAAATTTTAACAGCAAACCCCGTCACCAAATGGGAACTGATAGTAAAAAACATTAGAAAACATTTCTGCGGGCCATTAGCCTAAAATCATATAGAATAAAATATAGCCTTGCAACTGGCAATTGTGAGAAGAGTTTGTGGAGATTACTTTGCGTCAGTCCCTACAAATCTTGTGAACAACACAAAATGAGATGAAATATCTACAGACCAAGGCAGAAGCAGGTTGGAAATATTGAGAAAGGTGGTTGATGGGTGACTCTCCAACTCCATGTACCATTTTCCAGCATGAAATCAATCTTTTGTGCCCAAATCTGTGGTTTTACTCTTCCAGAAGCAAATCCAATTTTGATCTGTTTGTAAAGAATGAATAGGGGACTTCCGGTGGGATCACGACATCGCCGGACGCTTCTTTTTGAAGCGCCAACCCAGGGCTCCGTAGAACCGCAAGAACAGCGACTATCAGCTGTCTTGTGGTTTGGAAACTTTCCTCCTGGTAAGAGGGGGGAAAGTGAGTAGACGGGTGGGGTAGAGCTCCCTGAGAGTGCCAGATTTTACCCATAATCTGGCGCTCGAAGATGAGAGCTCCCCGTTAAGCCTGTCAGTACTCCGGACCCTGGATGTCTCTGCTTTGCAGAGCTAGATGTCGTGACCATCCCAGCAACCAACTTTAAACAAATACTTTTTGAATCAAGCTGGCGGAGCATAAGCAGCATGAATAAAACAGCAAGTATTTTCTTTTTTTTAACTCCAAAGATTTACCTTCTTTAAAAGATTTTCCTTAAGCTGAAAGTGAAAGCAAGATGGCGTTTGAGTTTCAACGGGGCGTGAAGAAGTGAGAGTTAAAAGCAATTATTGACAAGCCCCTGTTTGAAACGTAAAACTCTTTTTTGAAAAGTGGATGAAACAAGAAAGCAAGTAATTATAATAATTGAAGCAGTAATATAAATTACAAATTGCAAAGGGTCTTTTTTTTCTTTTTGATACTTTTTTCCCCCTGTCCTTTTGGAAGGGAAGGAAGAAGGGGGGGCAAGATGGCTGGTCTTTTTGAAAGCAAAGAAAGCAAAGAAGGGTTACATATGGTCTGATTTTGAGGAAGCTTGGAGCTCAATTACCTCTGCTTTATTGGAAAAAATTGATACTATATTTCAAGCTTCTCAAGCTGGAAACAATGAAACACATGGAAATACTGAGTTGCAATCTAGCAGTGGGGGATTGAATGAAGAGCTGGGAGAAGGAAAAGAACAACAACAGCCTATAGTAGTTTTTTTGGGGGAGAGAAAGATGGATGCTGTGCAGAATAAGGAGCAAGAAATTTTGGAAGCTGATGAGACTTTGGCTACACAAATCTTTTCTTATAAAATCCAACCTGCATTTAAAGAGCTGTTTCCAGAAGAAGTTATATTTCTGTAAAAATTTTATAATATGCAATCCCAAAAAATGCAAAATTTTACTGGAGTTAAAAAAGGCAGAGGGATTAAAGTTAAGAAAAGAGTTCATAAAAAGGAAAAGAAGAAAGACTGGAGACATGGAAAATAACCCTGCTTGATGAGATGATAGTCTTTAAAAAGTATTGTTTAAGTGTTTAAAGATTTTGAACTTTTGGAAGAAAACATCCAGCAGCTTAATGCCAGTTAACTAAGCGATGAGCGACGATGAGGAGGTAACCTACAGCTGTATTGGAATATTTTGAGAAGAATAAACAGATCACAGCAATGCTGGTGTGTTGGGCTGTGAAATATGCCTTGACCTGAATGATTTGGAATATTTTATTAAGGACTGTAATAAATTTGGACTTAATTGCAATCGCAGAAGTTTTATTGAATATAGTAAATTGGAGTTTTCTGTTTGATGGTAATAAATATAAGGCAAAAGGACTATGGGCCTAGGGCAATTGCAGTTGATCTGGTGGTTTCCCTAATACGTCTGATGAATTTATTAATCTAATTTTTGGCTGGATTTGATGGATACTATTTGAAATACAATTACAAAGTCACTCGGGGGGGGGGTTATATAAAGAAGCAATTTTTATTTACGTGGGTAGACGCAAATGAAGATATTCTACATGCTGTTGGAAGATGTGAAGATAAGAAGATTAGCAACTGGTTTAATCTAGTATGAAGAATTTAAATGTTTGATATAGCTATTAAATGATGTTTTTAGTTGATTTGTTAATATGTATTGATAAATTAATAAGAGGTTTGATTATTATTTTTTAGTTAGAAATTTTTTTTTATTAAGTGTTTTAGTTATAATTGGACCTTGATAGTTTAAAAGTGGAGGACGGAAGAGTTTATATAGTATTTTATTTTAAATTTGGGGTTTTTGAATGAGGGTTTTTTTTTGTTTTAAATGAAAGAAGTTATAAAATATCTTGTTAAACTCTATAGATTTAATAATCTGTTAAGTATCTATTAGCTAAATTGAGTAATGATAGGTTTGATTAGGTAATACTTAATTGTTTTATTAACTGCTGTAATTATAAATGGATACTAATTTTGTTGAATTAGATGGAATAAGAAGAAAGAAGACTTGCTTTCCTTTTATCTATTTGTTTAATGATTATGATAAGTGAGATATGGAGTTGAATTTAGGGGATTTAAGCTGTATTTTATATTTTGTATTTGCTCTGGGAAGTCGGGGGGGTGGTTGGGGAGGGGGGAGAAAATGTATGTAAAACTTTTAAAACTTTTTCAATAAAAAAAAGAATGAATAGGAAAAATTACATTTATTTGTAATAGAAATAAATATTTATTGTAAACAAATATTTTAGGGTGCTACAAAAAAAGCAATAGCAATAGTACTTAGACTTATATACTGCTTCACAGTGCTTTACAGCCCACTCTAAGCAGTTTACAGAGTCAGAATATTGCCCCCAACAATCTGGATCCTCATTTTACCCACCTCAGGAGGATGGAAGGTTGAGTCAACCTTGAGTCAGTGAGAATTGAACTGCCGGCTGTCAGCAGAAGTAGTATTGCATTCTAGCCACTGCACTACCACAGCAACAGGTTTCTTGGTATCTCAAAGTTGTTGACGATGATAAAAAAAATTGATATTACTGTCACTGCAATCACCTGGATAGACTCATATGTATCAGTGTTTCTAGACTTCCTTTAATTTTATTTCTGACTTTTTTGTTTGGTCTTCCTTTGTATTGAAAGCAATTAATCAATAATGGCTTGACTTCCGGTGGGATTGTGACATCGCCGGACGCTTCTTTTTCAAGCGCCAACCCAGGGCTCCGTAGAACCGCAAGAACAGCGACTATCAGCTGTCTTGCGTTTTGGAAACTTTCCTCCTGATAAGAAGGGGGAAAGTGAGTAGACAGGTGGGGCAGAGCTCCCTAAGAGTGCCAGATTTTACCCATAATCTGGCGCTCGAAGATGAGAGCTCCCCGCTAAGCCTGTCAGTACTCTGGACCCTGGATGTCTCTGCTTTGCAGAGCTAGATGTCGTGACCATCCCAGCAACCAACTTTAAATAAATATTTTTGAATCGAGCTGGCGGAGCACAAGCAGCAAGAATAAAACAGCAAATATTTTCTTTTTTTTTTAACTCCAAAGATTTACCTTCTTTAAAAGATTTTCTTTAAGCAGAGAAAGTGAAAGCAAGATGGCATTTGAGTTTCAACGGGGCGTGAAGAAGTGAAAGTTAAAAGCAATTATTGACAAGCCCCTGTTTGAAACGTAAAACTCTTTTCTGAAAAGTGGATGAACCAAGAAAGGAAGTAATTATAATAATTGAAGCAGTAATATAAATTACAAATTGCAAAGGGTCTTTTTTTCTTTTTGATACTTTTTTTTCCTGTCCTTTTGGAAGGGAAAGAAGAAGGGGGGCAAGATGGCTTGTCTTTTTGAAAGCAAAGAAAGCAAAGAAGGGTTAATTAACCCTCACATATGGTCTGATTTTGAGGAAGCTTGGAGCTCAATTACCTCTGCTTTATTGGAAAAAATTGAAACTATATTTCAAGCTTCTCAAGCTGGAAACAATGAAATACATGGAAATACTGAGTTGCAATCTAGCAGTGGGGGATTGATTGAAGAGCTGGGAGAAGGAAAAGAACAACAACAACAGCCTACAGTATTTTTAGAGAGTAAGATGGACGCTTTGCAGAATAAGGAGCAAGAAATTTTGGGAGCTGATGAGATTTTGGCTATACGAATTTTTCGTTACAAAGTCCATCCTGCATTTAAAGAGCTGTTTTCAGAAGAAGTTATACTTTTGCAACAATTTTATAATATGCAATCCCAAAAAATGCAAGATTATATTGGAGTTAAAAAAGGCAGAGGAATCAAAGTTAAGAAAAGAGTTCGTAAAAAGGAGAAGAAGAAAGACTGGAGACAAGGAAAATAACCCTGCTTGATGAGATGATGCTCCTTAAAAAGTATTGTTTAACTGTTTAAAGATTTTGAACTTTTGGAAGAAAACGTCCAACAGCTTAATGCCAGTTAACTAAGCGATGAGCGACGATGAGGAGGTAACCTACAGCTGTATTGGAATATTTTGAGAAGAATAAACAGATCACTGCAACGCTGGTGTGTTGGGTTGTGAAATAAGCCTTGACCTGAGTGAATTGGAAAATTTTATTAAGGACTGTAATAAATTTGGACTTAATTGTAATTGTAGAAGCTTTATTGAATATAGTAAATTGGAGTTTTCTGTTTGAAGGTAATAAATATAAGGCAAAAGGACTATGGGCCTAGGGCAATTGCAGCTGATCTGGTGGTTTCCCTAATACGTCTGATGAACTTATTAATCTATTTTTTGGTTGGATTTGATGGATATTATTTGAAATACAATTACAAAGTCACTCGGAGGGGGGTTTATATAAAGAAGCAATTTTTATTTACGTGGGTAGACGCAAATGAAGATATTCTACATGCTGTTGGAAGATGTGAAGATAAGAAGATTAACAACTGGTTTAATCTAGTATGAAGAATTTAAATGTTTGATATAGCTATTAAATGATGTTTTTAGTTGATTTGTTAATATGTACTGATAAATTAATAAGAGGTTTGATTATTATTTTTTAGTTAGAATTTTTTTTAAGTGTTTTAGTTATAATTGGACCTTGATGGTTTAAAAGTGGAGGATGGAAGAGTTTATATAATATTTTATTTTAAATTTGGGGTTTTTGAATGAGGTTTTTTTTTTGTTTTCAATGAAAGAAGTTATAAAATACCTTGTTAAAATGTATAGATCTAATCTGCTAATTGTGTATTAGTTAAATTGAGTAATGATAGGTTTGATTAGGCAATATTTAACTGTTTTATTAACTGCTGCAACTATGAATGGATATTAATTTTGTTAAATTAGATGGAATAAGAAGAAAGAAGACTTGCTTTCCTTTTATCTATTTGTTTAATGATTATGATAAGTGAGAGATGGAGTTGAATTTAGGGGATTTAAGCTGTATTTTATATTTTGTATTTGCTCTGGGAAGTCGGGGGGGTGGTTGGGGAGGGGGGGAATGTATGTAAAACTTTAAAACTTTTTCAATAATAATGGCTTGATACACTACATCTTCAAACTTACTTGCTTCAAAATGTTAGAACCCATTACACATAAATAAATCTTAGGGATTTATATTATCTTACAAGGTAAAATGGAACCTTTTGAAAAATGAACAGTAAACACTGTTATATAATAATGGTCCTCTCAGTGTAGAGTTAATCTTAGGCATCACCACCCTCACAATGGTAGACCTTGATTTACAACGGTCATCTAGTGTCCGAATTATAACAGTACTGAAAAAAGTAACTTATGACCGTTTTTCATAGATATGACTATTGCAGCATCCCCAAGGTCATGTGATCAAAATTCAGATTATAGGCAACTGGCTCATAGTTATGACGGTTGACATATCCCGGGGCCATGTGATCACCTTTTGTGATTTTACAAGCAAAGTCAATGAAGAAGCCACATTCACTTAACAATTATAACTTAACAACTACAGTGATTCACTTAACAATTGTAGCAAGGAAGATTGTAAAATGGGGCAAAACTCACTTAATAACTGTCTCACTTAGCAACAGAAATTTTGGCTCAATATTGGTCATAAATTAGAGATTTCCTGTAATTGTGCAGTTTAAGATTTTAAAGATAGAAGGATTTCAATAGTGATTGCTCTATGCAAGATATTTTTTTCTAGCTGAAAAAACTTTCATGAAATAATGTAGGTCTTGGATGGACTTGATCCTTAATTTCATATACAATTCTTTTGTGTTTTACTTAAAAATCTAATTATTTTTTAATTTGATAGTTTGATGGTTTTTATATTCATTACATTAATATATAATAAACATGTCACTAGAACATCAATAATAAATCATAGCATTCCCTATTATCCCTATCCCTAATTCCTACTAACCAAGGAGAGAAGCAACCTGGAATTAAGGAGAAACTTCCTAATAGTGAAAACAATTAACCAGAGAAATGGTTTGCCTTCAGAAGTTGTGGGTGCTTCATCATTGGAGGTATTTAAGAAGAGACTGGACAACCACTTGTCTGAAATGGTATAGGGTTGGGCTAGAAGATCTCCAAGATTCCTTCCTATTCTATTCTATTCTATTCTAGTCTAGTCTAGTCTAGTCTAGTCTAGTCTAGTCTAGTCTAGTCTATCCTATCCTATGCTATCCTATCCTATCCTATCCTATCCTATCCTATCCTATCCTATCCTATCCTATCCTATTGAATTAGAATCAGTATGATTTAATGGGTAAAGCTTTATAAAGTATATTATAATTAAAAAGCCCTATTCTAAGAGTGACTGATCCAAGGTCATCCAGCAGGCCACCTACCGAAAGCAAGACTAGAATTCCTGTTTCTAGCATGATGCCTTAAACCAGGACATCTAAATGGCTCTTTCAATGTAGAATTACAGCAGAGCCCTAGAAAATAACATACCATGTTAGTTTTTATCTCTACCAGGGGTGAAATGCTACAGGTTCGCTCTGGTTCGGGCAAACCGGTAGTGATAAAAACTACCGGTTTAGGCGAACTGGTAGTTAAAAAAAGCTACCAGTTCCTCTGAACCAGTATTTCCGGCGATCAGCTGTGCAGCAGGGTTTAGCTTTGCTAGAAAGTAGGAAATCCTGCTTTCTAGCAAAGCTAAATCGTGTGCCACAGCTGATCCCCCTCCCTCACTGTTCTACTTACCTTCCCAAGCCTCCTTTTGGAGTGTATTGTGCATGTGCTCATGCACAGCATGCACCAAAAGGAGGTTTGGGAAGGTAAATAGAACAATGGAGGGATCAGCTGTGCAGCGCAGTTTAGCTTTGCTAGAAATCCAGTTATTTTAAACAATTTTTGTTCTGTCTCCAACCTTTGCTTTATTGCAAAGGTTTTTGAAAGCATGGTGGCACATCAGCTCCTGACAGTCCTGAATGAAGCATCATACCTAGACCCGTACCAGTTGGGTTTCAGGCCCGGGTACAGCACGGAGACGGCATTGGTCACACTGGTGGATGATCTCTGGAGGGCTAGGGACAGAGGATATTCTTCTGCCTTGGTCCTATTAGATCTCTCGGCGGCTTTTGCTACCATTGACCATGGTATCTTGCTGTGGCGCCTCGAGGGGTTGGGAGTGGGAGGCATTGTTTTACGGTGGTTCTCCTCCTACCTCTTGGGATACTCGCAAGTGGTGTTGCAGGGGGGCAGAGGTCGAACCTGAGGCCCTTCACATGTGGGGTTCCTCAGGGGTCGGTTCTCTCCCCCCTGCTGTTTAACATCTATATGAAGCCGCTGGGGGAGATCATCCATGGTTTGGGGGTGGGGTATCATCAATATGCTGATGATACCCAACTTTTTATATCCACCCCGAACCAGCCCAGTGATGCCCTCAATGTGATGTCCCAATGCCTGGAGGCAGTGTGGCTCTGGATGGGGAGGAATAGGCTCCGACTCAACCCTGCCAAGACAGAGTGGCTGTGGGTACTGGCGTCTCGGTTCCAAGGGAATATTCCATCTTTGGTCATAGAGGGAGAGGTGTTACCCCCTGTAGATAGGGCACGCAATTTAGGCATCCTCCTGGATGCACAGTTGACTTTAGAAGACCATGTCACGTCCGTGACCAGGGGGACATTTGCCCTGATTCGTTTCGTGCGCCAGTTGCGCCCCTACCTGGACCAAGATGCCCTACGCATGGTCACCCATGCACTCATCACCTCCCAGATCGACTATTGCAACGCTCTCTACATGGGGCTGCCCTTGAAGACCACTTGGAGGCTTCAGCTGGTGCAGAATGCGGCCATGCGGGTAGTGATGGGAGTGTCCCGACACTCCCATGTTACACCCCTCCTGCATGACCTGCATTGATTACCGGTTGACCTCTGGGTGAGGTTCAAGGTGCTGGTGGTTACCTATAAATCCCTACATGGCTTAGGCCCGGGGTATTTGGCGGATCACCTGCGGCCAGCAACAGCTCCCTATCGCCCTGTGCGCTCACATAGAGAGGGCCTACTTAGGGTCCTGTCAGCCAAACAATGTCGGCTGATGGCCCCTAGGGAGCGAGCCTTCTCTGTGAGTGTGCCTACCCTTTGGAATCAGCTCCCCTTGGAGCTCTGGGTAGCCCCCGACCTTCACTCTTTCCACTGTGACCTTAAAACATGGCTGTTTTGCCAAGCTGGCCTGGACTGAATGGGGTTTTAATGAGAATTTTAGTTTTATTGTTGAATTTTAATTGGACTTCTTGTTGTTTGTTGTGAGCTGCCCTGAGTCCTTGTGGAGAAAGGGCGGCATATAAGTCCGATAATATATATAATATATAGCTCTAATTATATGCAGAAGACTTATATGCATTACAGTATGTGAAGTTCTCTTCTGGCTTTACTTAGCCTTCTAATATATTCCCTACTAAGTTAGTGGTTGCTAGTATCTTTCCCACCCAAAATGAAATTTATTTTCAGTTTTATGCTGCTGCTGGTATTATTCTAAGAATAACTCAAACACTGCTATATTGTATAGATCTAAAACAATTAGCTGAAATTCGAGAAACACATGGGGAAAGAGGGATTTTGGAAATAAAGATAAATGCTCCTGATTGTAAATCACTATGCTAATATGAAGCCATATTGAAGTATTTATTAACAACACACATAATATCTTGGTTTTTTCAATTATGCTGTGTTTACATGCTATATGTATGTAATAGAAGCAGAACTTGATTAAGTTGCTTGCACACTCTGCTACTTGCTCAGACAAGAAGTTCCAAACATGTGTTCAAGAAATCATTTTAATTTTATTTTATTTTATTTATTTATTTTATAATTGAATTTATATACCACCCTACTCCCAAAGGACTCAGGGCGGTGAACAGCCAAAAGATAAAATACACATAATACAAATTTTAGAAACCATTTAAAAATACATTAAATAATTTGGCCCAAAACAATTTAAAACACCCCTATTTTAAAACAAATTTAAAATTAGCAGTTAAAAGGGGAAGTTAGGCCAGACCAGCCTGCTGAAATAAGAATGTCTTGAGGGAACGGCGGAAAGTGCGCAAATCCGGGATTCTCCGTATCTCTGGGGGGAGCTCGTTCCAGATGGCAGGTGGCCCCACAGAGAAGGCTCTCCCCCTGGGGGCTGCCAGTTGACACTGTTTGACCGACGGCACCCTGAGGAGCCCCTCACTATGGGACCATACTGGTCGGTGAGAGGCTACTGGTGGCAGAAGGCGGTCTTGTAGATAGCCCAGTCCTAAGCCATGGAGCGCTCTAAAGGTGATAACCAAAACCTTGAAGTGCACCCGGAAGACCACCGGGAGCCAGTGCAGCTCGCACAGGAGGGGAGTTACATGGGAGCGCCACATCACTCCCATAACCACCGTGCGGCCACATTCTGGACCAGCTGGAGCCTCCGGGTGCTCCTCAAGGGAGCCCCATGTAGAGAGCATTACAGTTATCCAGGCGGGAAGTGACGAGGGCATGAGTGACCATACGTAAGGAGTCCCAATCCAAAAGGGAGCGCAACTGGCGGATCAGGCGAACCTGATAAAAATTTTACATTTTACATTTGAATGTAGCTTATAATATTTTAGAGTGATTCACACAATTACAATTAAATCCTAAATGTATTCATATAGATCAGTGTTTCTCAGCCTTAACAACTTTAATTTATTTATTTATTTATTTATTTCCAATTTATATACCGCCCTTCTCCCTGAGGACTCAGGGCGGTGTACAGCCAGACATAAAAAACATAAAATATAAATATTAAGACATTTAAAATATATATAATTTGGCTACAAAATTTAAAACTCACAGACCAATTAAAATATTAAAAATATTTAAAATTTCTTCTTAAGCCAGCCCGGCTTGTTGGAAAAAATGTGTTTTTAGGGCACGGCGGAAGGCACTGAGGTCATGAATTCTCCTAATCTCCGGGGGCAACTGGTTCCAGAGGGTGGGTGCCCCCACAGAGAAGGCTCTCCCCCTGGGGGTCACCAGCCTACATTGTTTGGCTGATGGCACCCTGAGGAGGCCCTCTCTGTGGGAGCGCACGGGTCGATGGGAGGTCATCGGTGACAGCAGGCGGTCTCGGAGATAACTAGGCCCTATGCCATGGAGCGCTTTAAAGGTGATCACCAACACCTTGAAGCGCACCCGGAAGACCACCAGAAGCCAGTGCAGCTCGCGCAGGAGCGGTGTTATGTGGGAGCGCCATGCTGCTCCCGTCACTACCCACGCGGCCGCATTTTGGACCAGTTGGAGCCTCCGGGTGCTCTTCAAGGGGAGCCCCATGTAGAGAGCATTACAGTAGTCTAGGCGGGAAGTGACAAGGGCGTGAGTGATTGTGCACAGGGAATCCCGATCAAGAAAGGGCCGCAACTGGCGAATCAGGCGAACCTGACAAAAGGTCCCCCTGGCTACAGCTGTCAGATGTTCCTCCAAAGACAGCTGCCTATCCAGGAGGACTCCCAGATTGCGAGTCCTTTCTGCGGGGGCTAAAGACTCGCCCCCGATAGTCAGTGATGGAGTCAACTGACTATATCGGGATGCCGGGAACCACAGCCACTCCGTCTTGGATGGGTTCCATCATGCCGGCTATGAAATTCTAGGAGCTGAAGTCCACATATTTTTAAATTGATGAAGTTGAGAAATACTGATACAGATAACCAACTCAGAAAAAATACCATCCATGGAGAAATTGATATTATTTGATGTAATGGTTTATATTATTGTTTGTGACCATTGCAATTATAGGAATAATTGCAACTCGATTAGTAAATAGATCAAATAACACTTTATAATATGTTTTGCAACCTATGATCTATAGAACGAACACAGACTTGTCGACAAAAGTGTGCCAGTAGCAGAGGGGAACTTTCAGTCTGCTTCCACTATTTCACCTGTAGAAAATCATGTTTCTGTTTTCTTCCACCACTTTGGCTAGAAAGACCAGATCTTGGTTTTTCCACCATTAATGGCACTGAGAAACTGACTTTTTGAGCAAAGATGCTAGAAGGATGTTGATTCTCAAAATCGTGCTAAAAATTACAGGATTTCAAATACATATAAAATGTGTGTGTGTGTATAGTATTGTTCAAAAGTGTTAGGCAGTTGTGCAAAAATGCTGTAAATTAAGAATGCTTTCAGAAATAAGTATTAATACTTTATCTTTATCTTTATCAATTTAGCAGAAGAGAAATCCAAATTAAATCAATATTTTGAAAACAGCATCAATTCTTACACTTGCACAAAGTCAGGGATTTTGTAGGATTAGAATCAGGTGTATGATTAACCATTATACCAAGCAGATGCTAATGATAATCAAATTCATATGCAGATTGAAACAGTCGTTGCTGTGTAAATGGCTTAAAATTGGGAGAGGAACAGCCAACCTCTGCTACTAAGGTGAGATTGTGGAAGACAGGTTCATGTCACAGATCAAACACCACGACTTTATATATAAAGCTGGTTTGGCCTGTGACATTATACATCCCCAGGCCTTAAAATTAAAAAGAGTAAAATGAGACAGAAAATTAAAAATTATCTTAATTTAATTTATCGTAATTTATCTTACTCACTTAAGCATGGACAAGTCAGTAGGTTCAGAATAGCTTATTTTATTTCGTGATGATTTAAAAACTAGCTGACAGTGTACCTAGGATGAAAGTGTCATTATAGTTTCAATAGCATCTGAAAGTGATTGTACCAATACAAATAAATTTCCTGGCCTTTTTATGGCAAAACAACTACAGCATTATATTTCTGGCATTTCTCCTAAGTAGAAAAATATTTGTTAGGACAGAGTTGGATTAACTCATCCAACACATTGATCTGATCATGGGAGCTTTTCAGCATGGCCTCTGCCCTACTTGGTTCAGAGACACTCCTAATCTGTATTTTGGCTGGCTGAAGGAGATTGTGTGGTAGATATGGGGTCTTCAGGGAGAGGCAGACCCCTGTCCCCCAGTGAACCACTGGCAGATTCCCCAGCTCTCACTTAAAAAGTTGGTCTCTAGCCCCAAAGTACCCACTTTTTTTCTTGCTGAAAGCTGCTCTTAGTCTTTGAAAACCATGCCAAGAACCACAGACCAAAAAATATATCTGGAATTGGTAGACATCATGACAAAAAGTAAGTTTAATTTAATTTACATTCAGTCAAAAATAAATTTAGTTTATATTACATGATTATTCAGTCATGCATTTAACAAATTTCCCTTTTAGCCATTTTAAAAACTACAAATTGTTAACAACTGCTGGAGATCTCTGTGCTATTCCTAAAACTTCCAAGGCTTCTATTCCAGTTTTCCTGGTGGGTGGCAAAAGGAGGCACAATGTGTGGTCACTATTTTGCCAATTTTCTTATCAAAGCCTTTTTTGTTGCTTATGGAAACAAAAACAAAAGGATGAACAAAGGCAAGAGTTTTAATTTTATTCTGAGATCTTAATGTTTAAAATGATGGGCAGGGAATCTAAAATTCATATTACAAGAGCTGCCTTCACCAAAAAGTGATTGGTAGAGTATGGGAAATGCTTGTCATATAAGAGGCGTCTTTTATGAACCAGTTGTGGGCACATAAGTAACTTTTGATTATCAACGACTTTAAAGAAACATGTATAGGAAATGAAAGGAGAATGTAATCGAAGAGTTTTACCAGTAAGTTGCTAAAATCTGCAGAAAGTAAAAAAAAAAAAGCAGCACAAATAGAAGGGAAGGGAAGCTAAAACAACAATATTTCAGTTATAAAAGTGGGGGAGGAAGGGAAAGGGCTTATTTTGGAAAAATGGGTGGCGTAGTAATGGGTGATAGGGAAGGGTAAGAGCTCCGTAAGTTCTACTTTACTTTGGTCCAAAGGAGAACTGTACTCTGATCTATCTAAGCAGAAAAATTGATATAAGGGGGGAGTGGCAATTTAAGATAAGTAAAGAAATAGATAATGCTGGCTTCTATGATCTACTTTAAGACTGCAAGAGCAAACCTAGTCTTTTCTTAAAAGCATCCAGTGATGAAGCACCCATAACTTATGAAGGCAAGCTGTTCCACTGGTTAATTGTCCTTAATGCTAGGAAGTTTCTCCTTAATTCCAAATTGCTTCTCTCCTTGAATAGTTTCCATCCATTGTTTCTTGTCTTGCCTTTTAGAGCTTTGGAAATAAATTGACCCCCTCTTCTTTTTTGTGGCAGTTTCTCAAATACTGGAATATTGCTATCATATCGCCCCTATTCCTTCTTTTCTCTAGCCATACCCAATTCCTGCATCAGTTAATTGTATGTGTTCGTTTCCAGGTCTTTAAACATCTTAGTTGCTCTTCTTTGCACTTTTGCCAGTCTCAACATCTTTTTGTAAAGTAGTGACCAAAATTGGTAGCAGTATTCCAGGTTTGGTCTTACTAAGGATTTATAAAGCAGTACTAATATGTCATGTGATTTGATTTTATGCCTTTGTTTATACAACCAAGGATTATATTAGCTTTTTCCACTAGGACTCCAAGGTTCCTCTCACACTTGCTGTTTTTGAGCCAGGCTTTGTGTAATCTGTAGTTGAATCTACCTAGGTATAAAACCTTGCTTTTCTCTGCATTAAGTTTCATGTTGTTGGATAGGGCCCATTGTTCAAGACTGTCAAGATCTTTTTGGATCCTGAGCTTGTCTTCTGGGATGTTAGCTATTCCTGCCAGTTCTGCAAATTTGATGAGTTCCCCTTCTATTCCCTCATCTAAGTCAGTTATGAAGATATTGAAGAGTACTGGGCCTAAGACTTTGCAGTACCCCACTGCTTCCTTCCCTCCATGTAGATGTAGTACCATTAAGGACTACTTGTTGAGTACGGTTGTCAGCCAGTTACAAATCCATCTGGTGGTGATGCTGTCTATCCCACATTTTCTAGTTTACCAAGAAGTAGGTTGTGGTTTACTTTGTCTCTCTTTCAAATTTTAAGACATTGGTTGGATTATAGTCTATTGCTTGTGTTTGCATTATATTGAATTCCAATATGACATGGTCACTCTTGCCCATGGTTCTGGCAACTTCAACTCCCTCTTTCACTTCCTCTCTATTAGTAAGAGTTAGGTCCAGTCAGTGGTGGGATTCAATTTTTTTAACAACCGGTTCTGTGGGTGTGGCTTAGTTGGGGGTGTGGCTTGGTGGTCATGTGACTGGGCTGGGCGTGGCTAGGTGGGCATGTGACCGGGTGGGCATGGCTAGCTGGCCATGTGACCGGGTGGGCATGGCTGTGTGCATAGGGACTACTCAGAGGGCTGAAAAAAGTCATTTCTGACTGGTCCTCGCACTTTTGACCGGTCCTCGCACTTATGACCATCCTCACATTTATGCCCGTTGCAGCATTCTTAACAACCGTGTCAGTCATTTCACCACTACTTCTCTTCACCACGGTGACAAGTAGGGCACAAAACGTAAAATGTGAGGACAGTCGTAAGTTCAAGGACTGGTCAAAAGTGCGAGGACCGATCAAAAATAACTTTTTCAGCCTTCTGACTAGTCCATATGCACATAAGGGCTACTCAGAGGGCTGAAAAAAGTCATTTCTGACTGGTCCTCACATTTTTGACTGGTCTTTGCACTTATGACTGGTCATCATTTATGCCCATTGTAGCATTCTTAACAACCATGTCACTCATTTCACACTTGCTTCTCTTCACCATGGTGACAAGATAGGGCAAAAACATAAAATGTGAGGACAGTCATAAGTTCGAGGACTGGTCAAAAGTGTGAGGACCAGTCAAAAATAACTTTTTCAGCCCGCTGAGTAGTCCATATGCATAAAAGGATACAGCAAGAGAGGGATGAAGGAAGGCAAGGGAAATTAGAGTAGGAGTGCGGGTAAGAGAGGGAGGAAGAGAGGAGGAGAAGGAGAAGGAGAAAGGAAGAGGAAGTAGGGAGGAGAAGAAGAGTGGGGGGAGAGAAAGTAAGAAGGAAAGAAAAGAGAGAGGTGGTAGGTTGGAGGAGAAAGATTGGTGTACAACAAAAAAGATGAAAGGGAAGAAAGCCAAACCCAAACAAATATAAAAATATTAAAATAAAGAATGAATTGTTAAACTTTAAAGAATAAAAGAGAACAAATATAAATAAATAGCAATAATTAGAAACACACATACAAACATACAATGTATTTTCTTTGAACACAGTATTTGGCCGGTTCACAAATTTAAACAGTGTTTAGTCATTTCAATTAAATTTACAATTTCTATATTTCCTTTTTGCCATATTTATTCCTCATCTATTTTTATAAAAAACCAATATTACCCTTCATCCTCATCTCTAATCTTAATCAAATTCAATTTTCCCCTTCTATTGTATATTATACCCCTTCCCATTGTCATCTATTTTTATATCCATCCTCACATTGGTTAATTATGTAATATGGCGGTTGTTTAATACAAATTCAACATTTTAATATAAATCAATTAGTTATATAACTATCTTTTTGTATATTAATCAATATGAACATGAATATTCCAATTATTTCCATGCAATCCAATTTCTTACAAATCCATTAATTATATTTACCAATAATAATAAACCAAATAGTTTCCCCCATATATTCCTCCAAACCACAACTTAACCATTTCTGCTTTCCATACAATATACAATTAATAGTATCTCAATTATTACAATTCCTTAGTTAAATAGAGCTTTTTTTCTTTTGTGTTTTAAAATCTTGAACTCTCCTCTTTTGAACTAAATTTCCCATTGTTTGCACCTACCTTTTTTGGTGAGCAAAGAGAAAAAGAAATCTCTCTCCCTGCCTCATTTTGTCACATTGCAGCACAGCCTGCTTTACTTTCAGTTTCCTTTTAGCTAGGGAAAAAATCACTCTGCAGCTAGCAAAGAGCTTGCAAAACAAGAGCTTGCAAAAGCGCCTGCGCAAAACAGTTGAGAGCGAATCAGCTGAGAGTCGGGAGGCCGATCTAATCAAGCCTAAGCTAAAGCTGAAAGGAGTTGTTTTTTCCTGCTGTTTGCTTGCAGGGAGGTAACTGCTGCAAGGCACAGGCCAAAGGGTGGGGGCCACCCTCCTTGCCACTTAGCCCCCTCTGTCGCCCCCTTTTGCCTCTAGTGCCCCCCTGCCGCCCCACCCCCCTAAGGCATCCCACCGTCTCCGGTACCGCCCCCTTTGGCAACCACTGGCTTAACTATTTAACTCCTTAACAACCGGTTCTACCGAAGTAGAATCCCACCACTGGGTCTACCCATTTATTTTTGCAGGCACGGGTCTACTCATTTGTTTTCTTTTGACACTGATCAGCTGTAGGGCGGCCCTTTGAAGCCCCATGGCAGCTGCAAGGCCAATAAAATTACAAAAAAACACCGGACGGTTTGTTAAACCAGTGGTGCGGAGGGGTGGGGCAAGGGGCGGGGCGAGCCAGCAATTTAACAAACGGTTTGGCCAAACCACCTAGAACCGGCAGAATCCCACCACTGGGTTCAGTATAACTTTTCCTCTAGTTCCCTCCTCCACTTCTTGGATGACAAGAGGTGGGTGCAATATTTTTTTTATAGATTTCTATATTTTTAACATGTTTTAGTTGTATTTTGTTTACCTGTTATCTGTTGTGTAGACTTAGATGAAATGGGCAACCATTCAAATTGAGTTCATAATAGTAATAATAAAATCACCATCACTCAATTGCAAAATTGCATCTGCCTATCCGAGGTGGACAAACATGCCAAATCCAGTCTAATCACTGGCTAACTATGCAACCAACCATAATAATAATATTGCACTAAATGAACATGACTTGAAACAAAGCAAGTTTCTCATGTTTTGATCCTCAGTTTTGATCCTCTTTGAAGACATGCCTGTGGAGGCCTTTGTTAGAGATAGATCAGATGCCCCAAATACCTGAATGGAATTGATAAAGCAGTGAGCAAATTCCTTAGCAAAGCCAGCGATTAGAACATTGGGATTAAGCTTGCCCCCACCTCCAGCCATTATTGATATTTTTTGTAATTTTTAAAAACTATTTTAATCCAAACAAAAGTCATAGATTGGTCTGGTTTTGCTAACCACCTTATTCTCAGAGGGTGTCTGGAAAAAAGCTAGAGAAAATCTAAGATAATAGGAATGTAGCTCCAGTTTTGTTTTTTTGCACAAAGTATTTATTCGTTTGGTTGCTATATGTCATGTCTTTCATTCAGGTACCCAAAGTGATGTACATAGTACAATACTCCTTCCTCCCCTTTTTTCTACAACAATTCTGTAAGATTCGTGGATTAAGACAGAAATGAGCTTTCACACAATCAGCTTCAGTGGTCAAAATAGACTAGAACCTGAGTCTGCCTACTATGACATCCCAAGTACTACACTAGATTCTCAATAAAAGAGTATAGGCAGAACATAAGATTCACAGACTGCAGGATTCACACGTCACAGTAAACAAATTAACTATATTGTGGATCCACAATATACGAATCCAGTGAGAGCAGATCAGATAGCAGGCACTGATGTGCAACACCAGTTCATGCTTTTATCAGGAAACTTACATTTCAACCAGAAGAGTTTTTTTCCTGGACAGATAGTTCTCATTTAGTGACCATAATTATTCTTTTTTTAAATAAGTTTTTTATTTATTTTTCATTAAAAACATATATAAACAATCCATCTTTCTTTAAACAGCAACCATAATTATTCTGTCAGTTCTGTCAACATGGTCATTCAGCAAAGCGGTCTCTAAGTGATCCCTGTGTTTATTATTCAACTCTAGCTTTCCTTTCCTTTACAGGCCTATGGAGGTCACAAATGCAAGGATTAATTGCAAAATTACTTTCATCACCATCATAAATGCAAACTGTCACTAAATGAGGCAATCATTAAATGAGGCTATCTGTAATGAGACAGAGAGATGGATAAATGTTAAGTGATGGTGATCCATCAAGTCAGAAGAAATTCCTGTGTTCCATAATTATGATATCCTACAAAACCTAATACAAGGGGATGTGTTAATAGAAGATAGAACAGATACTTCCTGAAAACTATTTGGCAACAGTTTAAAGTTCTTCAAAATACATTGAGAGGATTATGATGGAAGGAAAGATTTTACTGATCATAAAGTAAATCTCTAAATTATCCCTACAATCACCTGTCTGAATATTTACCTAATAATGTTGCCTTATCTATTTTTATAACAGCAGATACTATACTTCCTGCACTTTTGCTTGTGAGCTAAATCTCTTTTAAGCTCCATATGTATTCTTAGAATGTATTCTAGGTCTAAGCTTCTCGCCCTGCGAGATTCCCCCCTCTCGCAGGCTTGGCCCTCTATGTTATCGAGGGCCCACCTTAATGATGGGTCTTGGGACCCCGAGAGGTGGCATGGTGCAAAAAGGGGATTGAGGGGTTTTTTGAGGACATTTTTAAATAGACTTTTTAAGGGTTCTGGGGGGTGGGAAGGTTATGTAGGTTTGGGGGAAAACCCATGGGGGAAGGGGACTGGCCCGGCAGTCAATGGTGCCATGGGGGTTATAGACTCTAGGGGTAAGAGGGCTATCAGAACGCCCTCCGCTGAGGCCTTTTCCATTAATACGCTGAGTGGGAGGGGCAGGTATGGCGGGAGCATGGGGCCGTATCATGTGGTGGGGGCACACACTCGCTATCTTCGAGCAATTGCATGCCCCGGTCTCCCCAGCTCTCCCCGTTCCCCAGGTTGTTCAGAATCTCAGGGCCCGAGTCTCCAGCTGCTGTTATGTAATGCCAGGTCCATAGTAAATAAGCCCCCCCTCATTTGTGATCTTATTCAGGAGGGGGGAGCAGACCTGGCAGGTATCATGGAGACCTGGTTGGGCCATGAGGGAGGTGTTCCCCTCGTGGATATGTGCCCACCAGGTTTCCATGCATTTCACCAGCCAAGAGATCAGGGCAGGGGCGGGGGGGTAGTGGTCATTTTAAAGGAAGATCTCGAGCCGAGGGAGGCCACTGTACCTCAGATAGCCGGATGTGAGTCCCTTTTTGTGAAGTGGGGTCATGGGGTGCAGATGGGTTTGTTGATCACGTACCTGGCTCCCTGCCACATGGCAACGACCCTGCCCGAGCTCCTCAATGTCATAGCCGAGGTGGTGGTTGATACCCCCAGACTTTTGGTCATGAGGAATTTTAACTTGCCATCCATCGGCGAAACGCCTGAGGTAGCTCGGGAGTTCATGGCTTCCATGACAGCCATGGACCTGACTCAAATAATTCATGGCCCTACTCACATGGGTGGACACACTCTGGACTTAGTTTTTATCTCTGGTCAGTGGTCGAGTGGCCTTGATACAGGGGATATAGGCATTGAACCCTTGTCATGGTCTGACCACTCACTCCTTCGACTTGACTTTCTGACCGCTGCACCCCATTGCAGGGAGGCGGAGCCGATCAGGTGGTTCCGCCCCAGGTGCCTGATGGATCCTGACAGGTTCCAGATGGAGCTTGGGCCATTTCCTGAGACTCTGGCTCACGGCTCGGCTGAAGACCTGGTGGCTGCCTGGGATAGTGCAGCCGCCGGGGCTTTGGACCATGTTGTGCCTTTGCGGCCTCTGACCCAGCACCGAACTCACTTAGCACCTTGGTTCTCCGAGGAGCTGAGGGAGATGAAGCACTGGAAAAGACACCTAGAGAGCGGTTGGAGGGCCAGCCGATCCAAATCTGACCTGACACTGGTAAGGTCTCATATTAAGACCTACCTAGTGGCGATAAAAGCGGCGAAATCTAGTTATTTTGCCACTCTTATCGCATCATCAGATAATCGCCCAGCCGCCCTGTTTAGGGTGACCCACTCCCTCCTTCATCTGGGAGTGCGGGATGACCCCTTGCAGGGTCAAGCTGAGGATTTTGTACAGTATCTGTATGATAAAATAACTCAGATTCGGGAAGACTTGGCTGCTGACTGGGTTAGTTCAGACGAGATGACTGAGGCAGGCCTTGAGACTGTTATCTGGGAGGAGTTCGATCCTGTGGCTCCCGAGGACATGGACAGGATCTTTCCAGTTTTGCAGACTAGGGGTGAGAGGGTGGTTCCGTGCTAGCAGTCAGCAAGCATACACATGTTTGCAGCTGCATTTGCATGAGCAGCATGCATGCACATTTGCTGCTCATACAAATGGAGTATGCATTTGTCCACTACTCACACGTGAGGATCTGCATGTGCACCCGTGCACTTGCCCACCATTTCCACAATCTGGTTGCAAACAGCTCATGGCCCACTAGTGGGCTGTGTCCCAGAGGTTGGAGACCCCTGGTTTAAATGTTTGGAATATTTCTTCTCACTTTAGAAATGGGGTATTTATTTTTAATTTTGAAATATATTTTATTTTTTAAAAAAAAAACTGCAAATCTGTACTTGGGTGATTTGGAATTGTGATTGTTCTTCCCTGTTTTTTTCCTTTCCTTTTTTTCCCTTTTATTTTAGTATCTTTAACTTTTTTTTTTACTCTTGGCAACTACCTAAGCAAATCCCTGCAATTTTCTTTGCAAGTGGTTTGCCATTGCCTGCTTCCCAGTGCAGTGTGTGTGTGTGTGTGTGTGTGTGTGTGTGTGTGTGTGTGTGTGAGAGAGAGAGAGAGAGAGAGAGAGAGAGAGAGAAACTAGCCCAAAGTGATTTTACGCCCAAGGTGGGATCAGAATTCATGATCTCCTGGTTTCTAGCCTGATTCCTTAACCACTACACCAAACTGGGTCTCTTTCTTTTTGTTACTTATTTAATATTCAAATCTACATGCCACTTTAATTGCCAAGTCTTTTATGACCTTGTTTTCTTAGGCTATAAACCTGAAGACAGATTTTCTCCTTGATGAGTGCAGTGTCTGCTTCACATCAAAGGACTTTAGCCTGCTAGACTTCAACTTCCAAAATTCTCAGCAGTGGCCACAATTTTTAACAAATTCTGTGAACTAGCCATTCACCTAGAGGAGAGTTTGATACGAAAGAGCTGCCCTGATTTTATAAGAATACGTGGTTTTTGTCATTTTTTCCTCAAAAACCTATTACATTTTGAGTTATACAATAGCATAGGAAGAGAGGAGGGGAGAGTGGGAGAGAAAGAAAGAAAGAAAGAAAGAAAGAAAGAAAGAAAGAAAGAAAGAAAGAAAGAAAGAAAGAAAGAAAGAAAGAAAGAAAGAAAGAAAGAAGTTGAGGGTCATCTACTACTTCCTGAAAACTTGCTTTTTTATTTATTTATTTTTTAATTTTTTAATATTTTGTTATAACACAATATGACAAACTCATAACATACAACATATAAATATATCCTCTTTTTAACCAATGTTTATTAGTGGTCTTCTTTCCGTTTTGTACCTTTCCCCCCATATCTCTCTTACTATTTCATTTTCTTCCTTGTCCCTTTTTCTTCGGTTACATTGTATTTTCTAACACTAATAACCTTAATTTCTATATATTTGTTATATACATATTTTACATTTTTAGATTCTCCCCTGTATTTATTGTTCTTTATTTCTAATCTCAAGCCATTCATACAATTTGTTCCAAATTATGTAATAATCTGTTTCTTCTTTTTCTTTAATTTCTTTTGTTAATTTGTCCATCTCGACACATTCTAAAACTTTTTCTATCACTTCTTCATCTGTTGGTGTCTTTTCCTATTTTGTGCATATGTTATTTGTGTGGTTGTTATGATGTGTAGAATCAGATATTTTATTTCTTTGGTGTACGTTCTCATGAATATTCCTAATAAGAATGTTTCTGGCTTTCTTTCAATTGGTTGGTCTATTATTTTTTCTAGCCATTTCTTTATATTTGTCCAAAAATTTTTTGCTGCCGGGCACGTCCACCATAGATGGCAATAAGTTCCATGAGTTTTGAACCTTATATTCTTCTTTCTTTATTCTTAAACTCTTTATTTCTTGATCTTCTCTGACATTCTTCAAGAGCATCTCCAACATTTATATATACAAAAGTGGAGAGAGTGGGCATCCCTGTCTTACCTCCTTTGTTATGCCAAATTGTTCTGTGGTGTCATCGTTCATAATTGCTCTTGCCGTTTACTTTGTATAGATTTTCCCTATCATTTTTTCAAATTTTGTCCCAAATTGGATACATTTTAGTTGCCCCATTAAAATTTTCCAATTCAAATTATCAAATGCCTTTTGGGCATCAAGGAAAACCAGTGAAGCTTGTTTTACTGGGTGTGATTCATAGAATTCTAATGTGTTTATTATTATTCTCATGTTATTTTTGATTTGTTGGCCTGGCAGGAATCCATTTTGATCTGCGTGTATATAATTATTCAGAATTTTTTTGATTCTTTCTGCTATAATTACTGCGAATATCTTATAATCAGTGTTTAGTAAGGAAATTGGTCTATAATTTTATATTAGGTGGTGATCCATATCTTCTTTGGGAATAATGGTAATTATTGCCTCTGTCCAGGTTGTCAGGAAGCTAAATGTGAGAAGGGAAAAGATCGACAAAGAAGTATAAAATAAGAATAAAACACATACTGTATATACTCGAGTATAACATGAGTTTTTCAGCACATTTTTTATGCTGAAAAAAGCCCCTTGGCTTATAATCGAGTGAGGGAAAAATGCCTTTCTTCCTGCAACCATTTAGGCTCCCAGGGATTGCAGGGAAGCTTGCTAAAGGCAAAATGGGGCGTGGGGGTGCAGTGTCCCTCCCCCGCACCCCTTTTTGGCTCCCAGGGGCTGCAGGGAGGCTTGCTAAAGGCAAAATGGAGCATGGGGGAATGCGGTGCCCCTCCCCCGCACCCCTTTTTTGGCTCCCAGGGGCTGCAGGGAGGCTTACTAGGGGCATGGGAGGGCTAGCAAGACTCCCTGCAGCCCCATGGAAGCAAAAATGGGCTGCGGGGGGGGGCTTCAAGGGAGAAAGAAACAAAGAAATACTCACTGTTTAGGGAGATCCCATGTGCACTGAGCTTGAGTTGTGAGCTTATTGTAATTGAGAGCTTATTGTAATTGGCTGCTAGCTATCTTTGCTCAGGCTAAGCCAGGAGTGGGTAAATGTGGTCCTTTTACAACCTGTGGACTTCAACTCCCAGAATTCTCCCAGCTTGGCTGTCTCAGGAATTCTGGGAGTTGAAGTCCACAGGTTGTAAAAGGGCCACATTTGCTCACCCCTGGGCTAAGCTAATCAATAGTGGAGCTCTAAGAATGCCAGATGAGGAGAAAGAGAGGGAGAAAGAAAGAGAGAGAGAGAGAAGAAAGAAAGAGACAAAGAAAGAAAGAAAAAGAAAGAAAAAGAAAAAGGAAGGGGGGGGAGAGAGAGCGAGAGAGAGAGAGAGAGAGAGAATGCAGGTATCTCTTAACAGAGGCTTGAACTTGCCTGAAATTATCAAGCCAGTGATTGGGTGGGTGTGGCTAGCTGGTCATGTGATATATGTTTATAGGGACTACTCAGAGGGCTGAAAAAAGTAATTTCTGACAGGTCCTTGCACTTTTGACCAGTCCTCACACTTATGACCATCCTCACATTTATGCCTGTGCAGCATTCTTAACAACCATGTCACTCATTTCACAACTGCTTCTCTTCACCATGGTGATAAGATAGGGCAAAAAACATAAAATGTGAGGACAGTCGTAAATTCAAGGACTGGTCAAAAGTGTGAGGACCAGTCAAAAATAGCTTTTTCAGCCCTCTGAGTAGTCCATACGCACAAAAGGTCTACCCAGAGGTCTGAAAAAATGATTTCTGACAGGTCCTCACACTTTTGACTGGTCTTCGCACTTATGACTGATCATCATTTATGCCCATTGTAGCATTCTTAACAACCATGTCACTCATTTCACAATTGCTTCTCTTCACCACGGTGACAAGATTTTTGTTTTTGTTGATCCTCTTTTCCACTTACAGAGCTAGTTTACTGTTTTTCTTTGAAATCAATATTCAAAAACATTTAACCTACTGATCCCTCAATTAATGTAATTTTATTGGTATCTATTTTTATTTTGAAATTTACCAGTAGCCTCTGCATTTCCCACTCTAGGCTTATACTCGAGTCAATAAGTTTTCCCAGGTTTTTGTGGTAAAATTGGGTGCCTCAGCTTATATTCGGGTTGGCTTATACTTGAGTATATACTGTGTGTGTGTGTGTATACACACACACACACACACACACACACACACACACACAGAGTAAAGTAAGAAAAAGTAATGTATTAATTTTATATTTAATTATTGTATTGTTATTTTACTGAGATTAAAAGAGTGGAATGGTATAGAGTATAAAGAATTATTGAATGAATGAATAAGACATTAAATGAATCATAGTAGTATATAAAGAAAAAATAGAATTAGAAGAAAAATAATTTAAAAAATTGTATTGATTAAATATACTGTAAATTAATACTTAAATATACTGTATAATAGATGAACTCAGATTAAGTTGTTGTAAATAGAGAATATAAAGTAACTGTGTGTGAGCTAAAAAAAGAAACAAAGAAAAATTGTTTTTGAATAAGTAAAAATTATAGAAATATGTGTATCTTTAAAAAAGAATCAAGGATTAATAATTATATGATAGTGTGGAGAAACTTTACATGAGTTTTAAATATGTCAACTACAACAACTATATCTAAAACAGGGGAAAGGCCAACTACAAACCTTATATCTATAGTGGCATCACCACTAAATCAGAGAACAATAGACAATATGATAGGAAAAGAAAAAGAAAAAACAGAAGTGACAGTAAATAGTATGCAAAACATGTTCCAGATGATTCAAGAAATCCTATTAAAAACACAAGAGAAAATTGCGGATAATCATGAAGAAAAGAAAATATTCCATACAGAAATTAAAAATGAAATTGGAGAAGTAAAAGAGGACATTAAAAATATGAATGATAAAATTGGGAACATTCAACAAGCAATAACAGAAAATGAACAAAGAATTTAAAAAATGGAAACAAAAATAGATCAAGTAGAGACAAAAATGGAGACAATGGAGCAGAAATCTCTCCAATTAAATAAAGAATTATCAGACTCAATAGTAATGTTATAAATGGAGAAAGCCTCGTATTTCCTATGTTTCCAAAACATAGCAGAAGAGAAAGATGAAGACCTGGGAGAAAAGATGGTGGAAGTAGTGTCAGAAATAATACGAAGAGATAAGACAGAAATAAAATGACAAATAGACGAAATTTACGGTGTACATACTAATTATATAAAAAGACACTGATTGGTGAGGGAAGGTCATATTAGATTTACAAAACGAACAATTAGAGATGAAATATATAAGAAATCATGAGAAGAAATCACTGACTTACAAGGGCAAAGAAATTATAATTTTAAAACAAATACCACGAAGGATTAGGAACCAACACCAACAATATCAATTTCTAACAACTCAACTAATTAGGTACAAAGTGATGTTTAGATGGTTGATACCAGACAGGATTTTAATAACATGGCAAGACAAAAAATATATAATAGATACACTAGAGAAAGCAAGAGAATTTTACAATCTGCACTTTACACAGGAAGAGGAATAGGAAAGTAAAGAAGAAACAGAGAGCAAAAGCCAGGAAGAAGAGCAAATAGAAGAAATGGAGTGAGAAAGAGAAATAAGAAAGAGTCAGGAAAAAGAACGAGAGGAAAGAGTAGAGGTGAAAGTAAGAATACGGATGGAGACAAGGATTACAAAAAAACAACAGTGGGCAATGGAAGAGGTAATCAAACTTTTCTCAGTAAATATAAACGGACTAAATGCACCAAAGAAGAGAACACAAACATTCACAAAATTACAAAAATTGGAAGCAGACGTGATATGTCTTCAAGAGGTACATATTAAAAAAGGATAACAAAAACTATTAAAGAATCCAAAATCAGGAAAACTATACACATCATTAATACAAAAAAAGAAAAGAGGAGTAACGGTCTATGTAAAAGAAAGGATAAAATCAAAGCTAATCTATGCAGACAAGGAGGGTAGAATTGTAATGGTAGAATTAGAAATGGAGGGGGGGAAATCATTATTAATAGTAATATATGCCCCCAACAAAAACCAACATGAATTCTTTAAAAAAAAATACCCAGTAAATTAATAGATTCAGACTATGAAAATATTTGTCTAATTGGAGATTATAACACTATAGTAGATGTTAAAAAAAATTATAAGAGCAACAAGAAAAATAAAAAAAAGAAAGAAATATTACCAAAATAATTCTTTGATATGGCATCGGCATTAAAATTGAGAGACGTATGGAGGGAAATACATGAAGACGAGAACCAATATACATTCTACTCCTACCCACATCAATCTTGGTCCAGAATCAACATGGCCTGGATGATTGCAGATATTCAGACAGGTTTAGAAACAATAGAGATAGGGGTAAATGAATGGGCGGACCACAATCCAATAATCAGAAAATGGAAGGGACAAAAAAGACTCAGGAGATGGACAATGAACCAAAACATATGTAGAGATAAAGAGTAAAAACAAATGCTAGAAAAGGAATTGGAATCATTTTTTACAATAAACAAAAAATAAGATATCTCTTTACATCTGGGACATGACAAAAGTATATATACATGGATTGACGATTGCATATATAGGGAGGAAAAACAAGAAAAGGAGACAACAGCAAGAAAAATTATATGAAGAACTAAAAAAAAGCAGAATACAAATTACAGGAAAATCCACAAAATAAAAAAGTAAGAGAGGAATGGAACATAACCAAACATAAAATAAATCTGATAACTCAAAAGGAAATAGCTCAGAAAATAAAAATGGCAAAACAAAATTATTTTGAATTTGCGAACAAAACTGGTAGATGACTGGCATACAAACTGAAAAAAAAGATAAAAGAATGATATACCAATTCAAAGATGAGAATGGTAATGCAGTATAGAAGAGAAGCTAAAAAGAAAATTATTCAAACATTTTTTTTCAAATTTCAGGAAGAAATAAAGGAAGAAAAAGTTAAACAATATATAGAAGGATCAGAAATGAATAAAATTACAGAAGAACAAAAAGAAATATTAAATAGACCAATAACTAAACTTGAATTTGAATTGGCACTGAGAAAAACAAAACAAAACAATAAAAAACCTGGTCTAGATGGGCTACCGGTGAAATATATAAAAACTCACAGGAAATATTGGGAGAAATAATGCTAGAACTATACAACGATGCTCTGGAAAATGAAAACTTGCATTTTTAAATTGTATAGAAATTCCCATCCATACTTTATAGGAAAGCTAACAGATTATAAAATGTAAGAAATCTGCATGTATGTGTAATTCAGATTCTAAAACAGTGATCATCTGTGAACTAGCACTTTCAGTACAGTGTTGTCACATATACTGGCTGAAGACCGAAAGGAAGGGATGGGAACAACTACCTTAAATCACTATGTACTTTCAAAAGCATTGCTTAATATATTTCCAAAGTTACTTTTGCCATGTTCAGAGCACTTTAAAAGATAAGGTATATCTTATCCTATACTTTTTAATGGGCCAATGTAACTAGATCTACTAGTCATCATCTTCAATTTATTTCAAGTTACTGCTTGGATTGACCACTCTGTATACATTTTTTTATTTTAGAATTACTATATCTGTACTACAAAAATCCATACAATCATTAGATGGCAGAAGAGTTACAGAAAATCCTTAATTCTTGCTACCCTTAAAGTAGTTTTATCAAATTTGACTTTGGGTACTTTGTGTTTATTCAATAAATTATAGCTATAAACTACCGACTGTTAGAATGAGTAGACATCATAAAATTCTAAAGCTTTGTCTAATGAATCCAGTCTGTATCTTTTTTCATTCCAGTTTACTAATATTCCCTCATGTATCAACCATCTAAGGTTTACATTATATTTGATCAGCTTCACAGTCAAAAATTGATATTGTTTCTGTAGGTCTTTTACTCTTTTGGGAATCTGTTTCAGAACCACAATCTTTCCCTCTATATTGCAATGGTTCATCTCTTGCCTTTTTAAGTATTTCATCTCTTGTTGATTTTTTTGACAAATCTCACATGTACCTCTCTTGGAAGTTTGTGTCTTCTCGCATAGCTCATATGTATTCTAAATATTTCATCTAACTCCACATCCAACTCCTGCTTACCTATCTTTAAAGCATCTGCCAACAACTCTGTCATCATATCTGGAAGGTCTTCTTTTTCCTCTTCGATATTCTGAAATCTTAAAAAGTAGGCCAACTTTTCCATTTCCAACATTATTACTGTGTCTTCTAGCTCCTTATTTGTTTGCATCAATCTTTGGTTAATTTCATCAACTTTTTTCTCTGCTTGTTCCGCTTTCTCCTGATTTTCTGAATCCTTTGTTCATTTTTTATTATTTGCTGAAAATTCCCTATTCTTACATTCATGTTATTTATCTTTTCCTTCATCTCTCCCATATCATTTTTCATCTCATTGTGATTTATCGTCATGGCCTCCTGTATGGACTGAAACATCATTTGTATCTCTTTTTGGAATGTATTCATTTTCTCTGGTTGTAACATGGTGTCTATTGATCTTTGATTTGATGGACTAGAGGCAGCTGATGATGGTGTGGACCAGTGGTCACCAACCACCAGTGGTCCACGAGAAAATTTTGGTGGTCCGCGGTACACCTGGGTATAGGAGATGCTCCAGGATGAGCAATGGCCAGCCCTGTGACTAGAGCTCTAGAATATGGGACTGGCCAGGCAGCTCATGGTGGGGCTGTAAATCTCCACCATAGAGGGAGGTTTGTGCAACTTGCAACTTTGCAGCGCAGCCCTCACTGGCTGGAATGAAGTAATGGTGCAAGGTGGGTGGCAGTGCAGGCGGGCCAAAGCAACTCTGGGTGGCAACTCTGGGCTGTTTCTTCCCCCTGCTGTAGCTTCCTGTCAGCTGAACCCACCAGTGGTTGTCCCCACCATTCGCCCTCCCTTCCCAGTCATTCCTCACCTGGCCTGAGAAGGGAAGGGCAAGGGATGGAGATTCGCTCCATATTCCAGAGGAGGAGTGAAGCTTCATCTCTTGCTAGATCTCATGGCCATTTCTTCTGGTCCTTGTTGGTGCTCCACGTACCTTGGCTGAGACGTCCTCTCAGCCCCAAGACACTGGCTGGCCCATGAGATGAGAAAGAGAATGAGAAAGAATCAGAGAGAGAATGAAAGACAGACAGAGAGAGAGAGAGAATGAGAGAGAGAATGAAAGCGACAGAGAATGAGAAAGAGTGGGGGAGAGAGAGAGAAGGAAAGGGGAAGAGAGGTGTGAGAGAGAGAGAGTGAAAAAGAGTGAATGAGAGAAGTGAGAGAGGGACAAAAAAGAGAGAGGTGGAGAAAGAGAGAAAGAGAGAGAGAGAATGAAAGAGAATCAGAGAGAGAATGAGACAGAGAGGGAATGAGAGAGAGAATGAAAGACAGAAAGAGAATGAGAGAAAGTGGGAGAGAGATGAGAAAGAGAGGGTGAGCGAGTGAAAGAGAGAGACACAGAGAGAAAGAGACAGAGAATGAAAGAGAAAGAGACAGAATGAAAAAGAGAATGAGAGAGAGAGAAAGAGAAAGAGACAGAGAATCAGAGAGAATCAGAATGAGAGAGAATGAGAGAATGAGAGAGAGAATCAAAGAGAATCAAAGAAAGAATCAGAGAGAGAAAGAGGATCAGAGAGAATCAGAGAGAAGATCAGAGAGAGACAGAATGAAAGAGAGAATCAGAGAGAGAGAATCAGAATGAGAGAATCAGAATGAGAGAGAGAGTGGGAGAGAGCGAGAAAGAGAGAGGAGGAGAGAGAGAGAAAAAGGGGGGGAGAGAGAGAACAAGAGAGACAGAGTGGGAAAGAGAGAGAGAGAGAAAGAGAGAGGGGGGAGAGAGAGAGAGAGGAGGGAGAGTGCCTGAAGGACCCCATCCCGTTACTGGGAGTCCAGGTGCTTCAGCAAGCAGTGCGCTGGATTTGTATTAGTGGTCCGTGGGATTTAAAATTATGAACTTGGCAGTCCCTGAGATCCAAAAGGTTGGGGGCCCCTGGTATGGATGATGCTTTCTTTCCTATTCTAGTTAAGTTTGGAACACTTGTCATTTCAGCATCTACTATTAATTAATATTTTTTAAAAAGAGGCAATCTATTTAATTTGTTAAAGGGAGAGAAAAAAAACAATAGTCCAAAACAGCTCACAAACTCCACAATGCCTCACATATCCAATAGACTAAGAAACCAACCAAAAATCCAATTCTTTCAATCATCAATCATTCCTCAAGGTCAGTTATATTTGTAATCCACAAGGTCCGTCCACAAAATCAGTCCAGCAGGAATATACAAAAAGAAGAGAAAAAAGAAGAGAGAGAGAGAAAAAGACTTCTTTGGAGACAACAACTATTTCTTTGTCTTCTGTCAAGTAATATTTATAATCCAAAAGGCCCACCAAATTCCCCAATGTTCAATAATCCAGTAATCCAAAGTGTGTAGCAGATCAAAAAACCATTTCACTTAGTTTCAAAATAAATTCAAGCTATTCCACTGTTTCAGTCTATCAAGAGTATTTATAATCCACAAAAGTTCAAAGAGTTTCAATATGTTCACTGTCTCCAGACAGCAGGCAAAACAACTTTGCAGCTGTTGTTCTGTTTCAGTCTTCTTATTATGTAAAACAGTCAGGATGTTATTCCTTTTTCCCACTTATGTATTTTCTGGCCAGTAAGTGTCAATCTGGCCCTTTCTCTCTACTTTTACAGCAAACTTTAAAAATCAAAAAGTTTATTTCTCAAGAGTTCATCCGCTCAGAGAAGCAAGAAAAAAGAAAACATTATCCATGCCCTAAATGATTTTTTATGTTGTTAAAATGACCAGTCCAGTCTTTCCCTTTACTTTAAATTTTTACTTTCCATTAACATTCTGCCTCTTTTGTTTTGGATCTGTCATTGGCTCCAAATCTCACTTGCCGCTGTTCTTTTGGAGGCAGGAAAAACAGTCCCTCCCTCCTTCTCTATAGGGTCCCACTTTTTAAAAACTGCTTTTTGAGGAAATTAGTTTCATGGTAGAAATTAGAAAGCTCTCACCCAGATCAAATCCACTGCTGCAAAATCATCTCTTCGTGTTTCCTTCATCCCTCCTTGGTCTGGCTGTAATGGCCATTCTCTCTTCTCCCGGTCAGAAAGATTCCTTTGGTTCAAGCACGGAGACTGCCATCCCCTTGTGATCAACAAAGGGTCCTCCCTCTTTTTGACTCCCCTCCAGGGTGACTTTGGCATGTAGGACCTCCTGACAGATAGAAATCATCTGGGTTTCATGGAGCTCCGCTAATCTATATTCATCTCACTGCAACGCCAACTGGAATTCAATACAAAGCTGAGAAAATAGAACAAGCTGAGCGAGAAGGAGCAAGAGCAAAAGGCCAGCGAGAAATAAGAACAACTAGGAAAATAAGACCTATGTATAAGTGAAAGTGATAGAAGGAGAAACTAGGATGTTGTCAATCAATATAAATGGATTGAACTCCCCTATGAAAAGAAAAAAAATTCTCACGTAATTACAAAAATTAAAATCAGATATAATTTGTCTCCAAGAAGTTCATATTAAAAAATAACACAGTAAACTATTGGAGTATCCCAAAATTGGGAAATTATATTCTTCATTAGTGCAACAAAAGAAAAGAGGGGTGGTTTTATATATTAAGGAAATAATAAATGCCAAGCAAATTTACATAGATGAAAAAGGGAGAATTTTGATGGTGGAGGTAGTAATAAACCAAAAACAGATACTCCTATTAATAATATATGCACCAAACAACAAGAACTTTACAAAAAATTACATAACAAAATAATTGAAATGTATTATGAGAATATTTGTGTGGTAGGAGACTTTAATCCAATTGTAGATACACAACTTGACTACAGAAGTAGCAAAATAGGCAAAAAAGTAAGGAAGACCCTTCCTAGGACTTTTTTCAAAATGGCAGAAGAATTATGCATACAGGATATATGGAGAGAAACAAATCCAGGGAAAAATCAGTATACATTTTATTCAAATAGACCCCAATCATGGTCTAGAATCAAAATGATATGGATGTCGATGAAATTAAGAGCATATGTGCAAGAGATAGGGATAGAAATAAACATATGGGCTGATCACAACCCAATAAAAGTTATTTGGAAGGAACAAAAGAAAAAGGTGAGATGGACATTGAATACTAAAAGATAAAGAATTTATACAAACAATAGAAAAAGAAATGGATTTTTTTTCCCAAAGAGAACAGAAAAGAAGAGACTTCACTATAAAATGTATGGTATACAGCTAAAGCATACATCAGGGAGTTAGCTATAATTTATATAGTGAGACAAAATAAGAAAAAGAAACAATATCAAAAGACATTAGAAGAAGAACACAAAAGATTTGAACCAGAACTACAAAAAGAATCGCAAAAGGGAAATCTAAAAAACCAAATGGAAATAATAAAACACAAATTTAACTTAATGGAAAAAGAAGAACCGACACAACAAATTAAAAGAGTAAAACAAAACTTTTTTTGAAAATGCTAATAAACCAGGAAAATGGTTAGCATATAAATTGAAAAAGAAGAAAGAGAAGAAACTGATAAGCAAACTGCATGATGAAAAAGGAACTCTACAGAATCAAAATGAGAGTAAATAATCCAGAAGAATCCAGAAGAATCCAGAGGAAAAAATAATGCAATACCTGGAAAAAGTTGAGCTACCAAACATGCTTGAAACTGTGTAAACTATGTTAAATGGAAGAATAACAATGATGGAATTAATAGAGCCAATTAAAAGACAAAAGAATAACATATCACCAGGACCAGAGGGACTACCGGCAGAAGTTTATAAATATTTACAAGATGCATTAAGCCTGTTAATGTTAGAGGTCTACAATGAAGTTTTGTTAGAAGCCAAAATACCAAACACTTGGACGGAAGCAAACATTACTCTAATCCCGAAAGAAGATTAGGATTTAACACAGATAAAGAATTATAGGCCAATATCACTACTAAATGTAGACTATAAAATATTTGCTTCAATAATAGCAGAAAGACTGAAAAGATTTTTGAATGAATTTATACATTCAGACCAAAATGGATTCTTACCTAAAAGACTAATAAAAAAATAATGTGAGAATTATTTTAGATACATTAGAGTACTATGAAGTGCACTCTGAAAAACAAATGGCATTTGATAATGTAAATTGGCAATTTATGTTACAACAATTAAAGTGCATGGCAAAAAGTTTATAAATATGATTAAGACAATATATTCCAAACAAATGACAAAAGTGATTGTGAATGGGGACTTGACAGAGAACTTCAATATAAGAAAGGGTACAAAACAAGGATGTCCATTATCCCCATTACTATTCATATTAACATTGGAAATGTTAAGCAGAAGTATTAGACGAGATTTAGAAATAAAAGGTATGGAAATAAAAAAAAGAAAAATACAAATTACAAGCATTTGCTAATCACCTGGTAGTTATTTTAGAAGAATCATTAGAAACTGGCTGCAGATTAATAGGAAAAATTGAAGAATATGGAGAAGTTGCAGGATTGAAAATAAAGAAAAATAAAATATTAGTTAAAAACCTCACAGAGAAACAGAAAAATGAATTGATAAAGAAGATAGATCTTCAGGTAGTCAAGAAAGTAAAATATCTAGGAATCTATTTAACAGCAAGATGTGCAACAATTAAAGAAGATAATTACACAAAATTAATGCAGCCAATTAAACTTGGATAAATGGAAGAACCTGCAACTATCAATGGTAGGAAGAATAGCTACTATAAAAATGAATATCTTGCCGAAACTACTTTTTTTGTTTCAAACAATTCCTATAAAACTAGAAAAAAATATTTTGAGGAGCTGAATAAAATAATTCTGGAATATATTTGGCAAAGAAAAAGAGCAAGAATAAGACTGAAAATGTTACAAGAATCCAAAAGTAATGGGGGTTTTGGGTTGACGGATTGGGAGCTTTACTACCAGGCTTCTGTACTTGCCTGGGTGAAAGAGTGGATAAATTTGAGGCATAGAAGATAACTATTGTTGGGAGGACATGATCTTCAGATGGGGTGGCGTGCCTTTTTCTGATATGAAAAGAAAAAAATACACAAATACTTTCAAAGACATTATGTAAGAAATGCTCAACTTTTAGTATGGGAAAAAGTCAAAGCAAAAAACTAAATGAAAATACCAGTCTGGCTTTCTACGATGGAAGCACTCATACATCCAAATGTGATCAACTTGGCAAAAATTGTAACATATAAAGACATTTTAAATGAAGAAAGGGAACTTAAAACTAAGCAGGAATTGTAGAATCAAGGGGTGAATTTAGTGGCCATACCTGCAAATGCAATCAAGATACAAGAAAGATGCAAAGACATACGGTTTTTACAAAGAGCCAACAACACTTGATCGGATACTCTTAGGGACAGATGAAAAATTAATAAAGAAAATATATAGTTATTTATTAAGCATTAAAATGGAAGATGAAAGAGTGAAAGAAATAATGATAGTATGGGCAAAATTTTTTGGGTATCCCACAGAGTTAGATAAATGGCAAAAACTCTGGGACAGAAATTATAAATTAACAATGGTGACTACTTACAAGGAAAACCTTTATAAAATGTTTTATAGGTGGCACTTGCCACTAGCAAGGTTAGCAAAGATGTTCCAAAACATGTCTGTTAAATGCTGAAAATATAATCAGATACTGGGCTCTTATTATCATATGCAGTGGACATGTCCAAAGGCAAAAACTTTTTGGATGAAAATACATACATGGTTAGAAAAAATGATAAAGCAACACAGAGACCTAAAGCCAGAAATATTTTTGTTAGGTATGATACCAGAAAACTATAATAAAGGGTATACTTATTTAATACTACACGTGCTGACAGCAGCAAGAATTATATTTGCACAATATTGGAAAAAATGAGGATATTCCCACGGATGAAAATATTAGAAAAATACTAGAATGTGCAGAGATGTATAGATTGACATTAAAAATAAAAGACAAGGAAGAATCAGAATATTTTTTAACATGGGATTTATTTTACCAGCGGTTAGATAAAAAAAGGTAGAAATTAGAAGATAAAAGATTATTGCTATGTATAAATAAATGATGAAAGATTACTATTACATATAAGTAAATTTATTATTACTATTATTATTATTATTATTATTACTACTACTACTACTACTATTAGTATTTTGTATAAGCAATTGACTCAGACAATACACTGTTCATTAAGCACTTACATATATTAAAGAAAAAATGTATACTTTTTTTTTAAGAAAAAGAATGAGTAGACATCATACTAAACCATAATCTGTGGTTTAGTTTGGGTGTTAGCCTAGAAACCAGGAGTCTGAGTTCCAGTATGTCAGATCCCTAAAAGTGATACTGCCATTCAAGTAGAGGAAGGGGGAGACTTGGATTCGATTTACTAGCATGACCTGTGTCATCAGATATTTTACAATCTATTACCTGACGCCAAGGAAGCCTGAGATTCCCTTTACCTGCAGGAATTTATATGATAGCCATGTGGGTTGTCTCACTTTAAAGGGTAGTGGTGGGAATGCATGTTTGTTCGGGTTCTCAAAGGAAATAGTAAAGAAAACATCTTCACACTTGTGTATTGGCTAAAATCTGCATTCTGGCTTAAAGAGAGGGGTCTCTACCATTTTAATCCTACTGCTTTGCCTGAGGGTATTCAGCTTGTGCTTTAGCAGGATGGCTTTCACTTCTGCTTAATAAAAGAATCCTTTTGAACACCTACGTTTCAAGAGTTCGTACTTTCTTAAGTTGGAAGGAGAGGCGATCCTTACAGAAAGCACAATCTGCAAAATGATCAACCCAGAGAAGCAATCTTTGCTCTACTGAGGGGACCTTGCAAACCATGTCTGAACGAAGCAGAGAGCTGGGAGAAACCGATTGCTGGGGAGAGACAGTAACCACCACCCAATCAGATGCCTGTCTCGTGCACCCCATCGGAGAGAATGAGGTAACCCTGGGGAATCCTGAAAAGCCCCACTGGTCGATTGGCATCGGGAAGAAAGATGGCTGGGATGAGAGAACCAGAGGAGTCACCCTCAACCGTGGCAACCAAAAACCGGGGTGGAAACTGGAACTAGAAGCCCTTACTGACCAGGGGGGACTGACCGAAGCACCACTGAGAGAGGACTATCTGAAGAGGCATAAAACTCAATTGGTGATGGAAACTTTGGAAAATCTCAATGTTTGAAGGGAGCCAGGACAACAACCAAAGAGTGCTGAAAGGGCAGCAGTCGTGGATGATGCCACGGAGGCACCCTCCCTCTGGAGTCTGCCTATCAAGCAGAGAGCACAGCAGCAGTGGGACAGGACCCAGCAAACCCTCCCACCCAGGCAGCATGCACACTTGCACCCATTCCCAACCAACCCCGGGCTCCTCAACTGGAAAGAGAAGCGCCCCCCCTTGGGTTGAAATTTGATGGGAATCCACAACAATTAGGATTCTTTGTGGCACATGTGCTAACCTACATGCAAGAGTATGGGAGTGATTTCCCCCAAGGCTCCCAAGTGCGAGTTGTGACCCTAGCCCTAGAGGGTGCCACGGCCAGATGGATGGTGACCCTACATAACGCCAACGCACCAGAACTGCAGGATTTTGACCATTTCATGATGGCCCTGCGATGTCGATTTGAGGACCCACTGGCAGATCGCAAAGCACACGACCACTTTAAGGTGGTGAGGCAGGGCAATGGCCAGTAGCAGGGTATACTGAAGAATTCTGGGACCACGCGTGCTGTGTGTACTGGCCAAAAGATATTTTGGTGAGCTGTCAAGAACAGACTGAGTGATGATCTATACAATGCCTGTGTGGCCTGAGGGGCACCGAATGATCTACATGAATGGTATGTCACCGCCGAAGAAGCTGAGATCGATATGGCCAGAAACCAGTATCAAGCGGGGCGAGCATGGAAGAAATCCTCACCCCAATGGAAGCAAGAGCCCCTCAAACCACAAACTGCATTCTCTCCGAGATCTTCAGCCTGTTTCAAGTGTGGAAAAGAAGGGCACCAAGCTGCAGAGTGTCATTCGCAAACACCCTCCCAGAACCACCCACCAGGGGAGGGCCCTGCAAAACTGGGTCAGTGTGGGAAGGAGACTGCTCTGAGGAGCAGGCAGACCACAGAAGTTCCATCCCCTCCCCTCTTTGGGGAGGAAATCCTGGCATCTGAACAGGAGGAATCACACTCATTCGGAAGTGATCCGGATGATGAACCACTGGTAAGCAAACCTATTAAACCGCTTACCCTCCTCTTAAGACTATTTATCTCAAATGAAGACAGGGAGATAAGTATCTCCACTCTAGTGGATTCAGGGTGCACCCATTGTTTGATCAGCCCAACCTTAGTAGGGAGGTTAGGGATTAACGTAAGAAAGCTGAAAATCCCCATTGCTTTCTGCCAACTAGATGGATCAATAGCAGGAGGGGAGCCAGCTTCTCTGGCCACTGAGCCTCTACATATAGGCATCAGAAGCCATGAGGAAAGGCTTACATTTATAGTGGCACCTGACATGGAATGGCCGTTGGTTCTGGGCCTTGCATGGCTAAAAAAATGGAACCACAAATCAATTGGAAACAAGGCATCATAAAATTTCAGAAGAAGGTGACTTTTGCTGAGTATCCACATAAAGGAACGGAGGCATCAGAGAATTGAGAAACAGCCATGCCGGGTCACGCCATATCAACTGAGGGCATACCCATAGAATACAAGGATTTAGCTGAGGTTTTTAGTGAAAAAGCCTCAGATGAGCTCCCCCCCACCATGCCACTGACTGTGCAATAGAAATCTTACCTGGTGTGAAACTCCCTAAACCCAAGATGTACAGCATGTCACCGAGGGAGTTGGAAGAGCTGAGAACATTCATTGAGAAAAACCTAGCAAGGGGTTTCATCGAGCCAGCCTGACCAAAAATTGCAGCTCCTGTGCTCTTTAGAGAGAAAAAAGATGGCTCAAAATGTCTCTGCATTGATTTTCGTACCCTTAATGCGATCAGTGTGCAGAACATGTATCCTCTCCCCCTTATGAAAGATATGCTAGCACACCTCACTAAAGGGAAATTTTTTCAAAGCTGGACTTAAGGGAGGCTTACTACCATGTCAGAATTAAGGAAGGGGATGAGTGGAAAACAGCATTTAACACCCCCCTTGGCTGCTACCAATTCAAGATACTCCCCTTTAGGTTGCAAGGAGCTCCTGCAGTGTTTATGCAGTTAATAAATGAAGTGCTACATCAGCATTTATATAAGGGGGTTCTGGTCTATTTGGACGACATTTTAATCTATACCGAGACCAAAGCAGAACATGAAAAACTAGTCAGGTCAGTTTTAAACAAACTCCACGCTGCCAAACTTTATGCCAAACTTTCCAAATGTGAATTCCAGCAAGAGAAGATTGACTATTTGGGATACTGCATTTCACACCAGGGGGTTGAGATGGATCCTCTAAAAGTGCAGGCTGTACTTGATTGAAACCCTCCACACACACATAAACAGTTACAGAGCTTCCTGGGATTGCCAATTTTTACCGCCAGTTTATCCCTGCGTTCGCTCAGATTGCCCTCCCCATCACCAAGCTCTTAAAAACAAGGGGGGAGAACAATCCTAAACCAAAGCAACCATTGAACTGGACTATGGAATGCCAGGCGGCATTTGAAAAACTTAAACGGCTGTTCTAGGCAGAACCAATTCTAAAACATCCAGACACGGAGAAACCATTTGTCATACAAGCAGATGCCAGCGATGTGGCAATAGGAGCGGTCCTGCTTCAGAAGAATGAGCAAGACCAACTACAACCCTGCGCTTACACATCCAAAAAGTTGAATGAGACTGAGCAAAGGTGGGCCATTTGGGAGAAAGAGGCTTATGCAGTTTGTTGGGCATTGTTAACCTGGCGGCACTTCCTAGAAGGCAGTAAGACCCCTTTTGAAGTCTGGACTGATCATAAAAATCTAGAAGCCCTAAAGACCCCAAGGAAACTCTCCACAAAACAAGTACGATGGGCTCAGTACTTTAAACAGTTTGATTTTACTCTAAAATATCTCCCGGGAGGGAAAAACTTTCTGGCGGATGCGCTATCCAGAAAACCGCAATACAATAGTGTGAAGTCAGACATAATCAAACCCATAGTACAAAACAATCAACTAGCCGCTAAAGTAGTCACCAGATCCCAGGCAAAACAAGAAACATTGACGGACAATGACACCATCCAAACTTTTAAACAAGCATTGGCCACTGATGAATGGTTTTTGAACAACAAATCCAGCTGTCTGATGAAAGAAGACTTGGCTTGGGTGGGTGGGTGGGAAGTTGTATGTCCCTGCAAGCCAAAGACTATGCTTAATGGTTAGGTGCCATGACTCCAAATTAGCTGGACATTTTGGGTTTGTGAAAACTTTACACCTGATTAAAAGACAATTTTGGTGGCCATCACTAAAAAAGGACATAGAAAGCTATGTAGCTAGCTGCCCCATTTGTGCAGCAGCAAAAAGACGCTAGGGGAAATCCCCAGGTCTATTGCAGAAGGTAGCTGAACCTTCAGAGCCTTGGAGAGAGATCGCTATGGATTTCATTGTGGAATTGCCAAACAGTGAGGGAAATACTGTTATTTGAGTTGTGACAGACCTATTTTCAAAACAGGCACATTTTATACCCTGCCAAAAGATCCCAACTGCTAAAAGTTTAGCCAAATTATTCCTAATACACATTTATCAACTTCATGATGCTCCACAAAGGATCATCTCCGACAGAGGGCTCAATTCACCTCCAATTTTTGGAGGGCGTTTTTGGGCTTACTTGGTACTGGCCAGGGGTTGAGCACATCCTTTCATCCTTGTACTAATGGTAATTCTGAAATTTTGAACTCGGTGCTAGAACAATATTTAAGATGTTTCATTAATTTTCAACAGGATAACTGGACCGAACTTTTGCCTTTTGCTGAAGTTGTGTTTAACAATGCTGTGCATTCAAGCACTGGTTTTACCCCCTTTAGAGTAGCAACAGGCCAGGATTTCAGCCCCATGCCTGAACTACCCACAGAAGAACCCACCATCCCCTCACTTAAGGAGTGGATGGTTAATTTGCAAAACACATGCCCAGTGGTTAGATTAGCCTTACAGGAAGCTAGAGAAGCTTTTAAGATTCAAGCTGACAAGGAAAGGATGGAACCCAAACCTTTTCATATTGGAGACAGAGTATACTTATCTACAAAATTCTTGAAATCATTACAACCATCAAAGAAACTAGGGCCAAAGTTCATTGGACCTTTCCCCATCACTAGAATCATCAATCCAGTAGCAGTTGAACTACTCCTTCCAAAGACAGTCAGGCAGATCCACCCAGTATTCCATATCAGTTTACTCAAACGAGAAGTAATCTCATCCCTCAGACCACCTGCATCTACACCACCTGTGCCCATCATGATTGAAGGTGAACAACACTTTGAAATCAAGGAAATCCTTGACTGTAGGATCCACAGAGAGAAAGTCCAATACTTAGTTGCTTGGAAACATTTACCATCAGCACACAATGAATAGGTCGCTAAACACCACGTTAGGGCTCCAATCTTACTGAGAAAATTTCACTCCCGATACCCTAACAAACCTTGTTGATATACTATCATGAAATCTTGAAATCTTGTGTATATGTGTTTTTTTTATAGGTGGACCCTTTTGTTTTCTAAGGAGGGTAGCATGTCAGATCCCTAAAAATAATACTGCCATTCAAGTGGAGGAAGGGGGAGACTTGGATTCGATTTACTAGCATGACCTGTGTCATCAGATATTTTACAATCTATTTCCTGATGCCAAGGAAGCCTGAGATACCCTTTACCTGCAGGAATTTATATGATAGCCATGTGGGTTGTCTCACTTTAAAGGGTAGTGGTAGGAATGCATGTTTGTTCGGGTTCTCAAAGGAAATAGTAAAGAAAACATCTTCACACTTGTGTATTGGCTAAAATCTGCATTCTGACATAAAGGGAGGGGTCTCTACCACTTTAATCCTACTGCTTTGCCTAAGGGTATTCAGATTGTGCTTTAGCTGGATGGCTTTCACTTCTGCTTAATAAAAGAATCCTTTTGAACACCTACGTTTCAAGAGTTCATACTTTCTTAAGTTGGAAGGAGAGGCGATCCTTACACCGTACAGCCTTAGACATGAAAGCCAGCTGGGTGACTTTGGCCTATCACTCTTTTTCAGCTTAACACACCTCACAGGGTTGTTGATATGGGGAAAATAGGAGATGGAAGCTGTCTTGAGTTACTTATAAAAAGTAATAAAGGTGGGATAAAAATATAATAAATGAATAAAGAGTTATTTACTCTGAGCTCTGTAAATCAAGCTTTCCTATCCAATTTTGGAAACTCATGCAATTGCTGTTAAACAAATATTGAGTTTGTTAATTGGTTATTGATAAAATTTCACCTTAGATTTACTCTTGGATTTGTCTTGTGACTTATTAGTCTTTCAAAACTAAACATACTTCCCCAATCATTTTTGTTTGGCAAAAATTGCACATCCATGGATGGTGAATGGTATTAAAATGACAGGGCTGAATTGGGTGACCCTTTCAACACATGCACTGCATCATCTAGTAGCTTCCACCATTTTGACTTTGTCAAAAGCCCCTGCAGATAACTCTGATAATAATTATTAATTTCATTCTTTCCTAATAATAATAATTAATTTCATTCTTTCCTAATTCCAGAGATTCTTTTTCCTGTTTTATTCTCATAACAGTTCTATGAAATAGCTTAGGTTCATGGAGTGATTTGTGCCTTCTGCAAAAGCCATTACGGAGTTTGTATGGTTTCAGCTTAGAATGCTGTATGAACCCAGCCACTATAGTTCATCAATTTATGGGCTTAGTGAAATGCACAGATCCCATCAGCTGATGGCCAGATCATTAAATTCAAACATGAAATCTTAACTCATTCTTTAAAATCTCTTTAGAGAAATATGTTGCTTGTGGGGGTGAAAAAAATCCACATTGTATATTGTTTGCTTAGTGCTACGTTCTGCCTGGCAACCCCTGGCAATACTGACGCTCCTGATTAGTTGTCCTGCCAGCAACCACCCGACGGGAAATAACTGTTCACTGATTGGCTCGCCGTTTGATAGCTTGAATATAAAATAGTTGTCAGAAGGCAAAAAGCCGGCTCACTCGCATGTTGTTAGCTCAGAGCAGGTCCACTGTTAGACTGTTACTGTTAGCAATAAACAGTTGTTAATTTGTTAACCCTGTCTTGCCTCCATCCTTACTTGCCCTGTTCTAAGAATAGAACATTGGTGACGAGGAGGGGATCGTGGATGAGGCAACAGGTATATCAAAGTCACTGACAAAAGAGCAGTCACTAAAGAGCTGACCTTGGTGACGAGATGTTGAGCGAAGAAAAGACCTCAGATTTCCCTCAACACTGAAATGACCACTCTCTCTACTTTTGCGCTGTTTAACCAGGTGATGGAAACTAGGGACCTTTTTTGGGATCGTGTTGATTGTTTTATGGTGGCCAACGATTATAAAGGGCTGCCTGGGGACTGAAAACAAGTCATTTGCCTCAGTATCTGTGGCCACGATATGTTTGAGACAGCTAGAGCACTCTTGGCACCTCAGAAGGTCCAGGACATGTCTTGGGATATTCTGCTATCTAAACTGAAGGGGCATTATGCCCCCTTGAGAATAGCTAGATGCCACACATTTAGACATCATTATCAGGCAGAAGGCGAAACAATAAATCAATACATGACAACTTTAAGAATTGTTGCCTTGTATTGTGAATTCAGAGACCTGGAGGAAATCCTTTTAGACGAGCTTGTGTGTGGGTTTAGAGACAGCCGTTTGCAGTGTCATCTGTTAGCAAGGACAGATGTTACCCTACAGTCCGTACTTGATGAGGCTACGGCATTGGAATTGTCAAACCGATCGGCCACGGAAATCCAGAAATCAATCAGCTCATCATCAGCAAGAAAGATGTCAACCATCCATTAGGATGAGGTTGAATTGTGTACAGAGTCAGATGAAGATGAGGAAGAAGTAAGTCACCTAAAGGCGACTCCAAAGAAGAATTGGGAAGGGCAAGAAAAGAAAACGCAATGTGCAACCGATTTGATTGCAAATTTAAGAATGTAAATTGCAGAAATTTACATTCCGCAGTAAATTACTGCGGAAAAAAAGGACACCTGGCAAGGGTTTGCCATGTACCGCAGCCAGCCATGGTCCACTCTTCACATCCCCCACAGGAAGAGTTTTCCTTTCTTTCTTTTTTTAAAAAAGTTTTTTATTAATAAACAGGAAGTGTTTTCTTGCAGATGAGCCAGCAGACTGCCAGACAGTCAGACGTGGAAAAGATTGCTTCATGATCTACCGGGATCCCTGCCTCCCTGAAACAGTTATTTACCATGCCAGCACTGATTTGAGGAAAATAATTTACCTCACACTAACCATTAATTGGAAACTGTGTAAAATGGAAATCAACACTGACTCTTCCCTAAACATGGCACTCCCATGTGACACCCCTTCTGCGCGAGCTGCACTGGCTTCCTGTGTTCTTCCAGGTGCACTTCAAGGTTTTGGTTACCACCTTTAGAATGCTCCATGGCTTAGGACCGGGGTATCTTCGAGACCGCCTTCTGCCACCAGTACCCTCTCACCGACCAGTACGCTCCCATAGAGAGTGGCTTCTCAGGGTGCCGTCGGTCAAACAGTGTCGACTGACGGGGGGAGAGCCTTCTCTGTGGGGGCACCCACCATGTGGAACAAGCTCCCCCCGGAGATACGGACAATCCCGGATCTTCGCGCTTTCCGCCGTGCCCTCAAGACGTTTCTATTCCAGTAGGCTGGCCTGGACTAACCTCTTCTAAAACTGCTCTTAAATCCTTAAATCTTAATCTCATAAATTTAGAGTTTTAATTTTAGGTTTAAGACCAAATTATTTAATTGTATTTTAATCAATCTTTAAAATATTTGTATATATATATATATATATATATATATATATATATATATATATATAT
>WNWU01013815.1:24146093-24199222 GCA_012654045.1 Ptyas mucosa
TATATATATATATATATATATATATATATATATATATATATATATATTATCATTTGTGTGTACACTGCCCTGAGTCCCCCAGGAGTAGAGCGGTATATAAATATAATAAATAAATAAAATAAATAAATAAACCTTGATTTCATGGAACACCCTTAAAAGGCTACTGCCTACTATGGCCAAAAGATGCCTATCTCCTTATTTTGTCATGCTGCGTGATTACCAGGGTAATCACATTCCAGTTGCTGGCTCTGGGAAGTTCAGGATAGGACATAAAGGATTTAATGGCATCCTGAAATTAATTGTTGTGGAAGGAACCTTACCCAATCTACTGGGATTAGACTGGTTCAATTCTTTGGGTCTTAGCATAGGTGGAATATACACAATCAGTGCTGACAGGTTTCAAAACCTGGTAGCTGAATTTGTTGATGAATTAGGCAAATACAAAGGAACGCCTGTGTCCTTTAACTTAGATCCTACAGTGGTGCCAATTCACCTCAAAACCAGGAGAGTGCCCTTTGCACTCCATCCCAAATTAAATTTAGAAATAGACAAATTGCTGGCACAGGGCATTTTGGAACCCATGGACCATGCACGATGGGAGATGCCCATTGTCATTCCCATCAGGCCTGATAGTTCGATTCGCCCTTGTGCGGACTATAAATGCACACTGAACTGGGCCATGCAGGCTAACCCATACCCTGTTCCTGTAGTACACTATCTGCTTCACTCCTTGGGCTGTGGCACCATTTTTGCAAAGCTGGACCTGGTGCAGGCATAGCAGCAGCTCCTGGTGGATGATGTGATGGCAGATGCCCAAACCACCATCACCCACCAGGGAGCCTTTAGGTGTCGCCGGCTGCAATTCGGGGTCTGCATCGCCCCTGGCATTTTTCAAAGCCTCATGGAAAGGCTTTTACATGGTATCCCTGGAGCGATGCCATACTTTGATGCCATCCTTCTATCCGCCACTAGTGCAGTGGAACTGTCAAGCCACCTAAGAACAGTGCTGACCTGTTTCTGGCAAACTGGCCTTAAACGAAGATGGCCAAATGCAGAATCGGAGTGCCTCAGGTTGAATTCCTGGGATTCCTGCTGGATGCTAAGGGAACCCACCCTACACCATCTAAGACTCAGGCAATCCAGGAAGCGCCAGCACCTTCTAGCAAACCAGAGCTGCAAGCTTTCCTGGGACTGCTGAACTTGTACAACATGTTCTTGCCACATTAAGACACCATTGCTGAGGCTCTCCATTGCCTATTGAATGACCGCTCACCATGGACTTGGGGAAGGAAGGAGGCTGCTGCGTTCTCCACTGTCAAAGACCTGCTGACATCTACCAACATCTTGGTACAGTATAGCGCCACCCTTCCCCTCACCCTCACTTGCAATACCTCTCCCTATGGGGTGGGGGCCGTCCTAAGTCACTGGTTGCCTAGCGGCACTGAGGCACCCATCACATATTTCTCCAGAATGCTGTCACCAGCCAAGAGGAATTACAGCCAAACCGACAAAGAGGCTTTGGCTGTAGTGGCGGATGTAAAAAAATTTAACGATTATGTTTATGGATGGTTTATGGACCACAAGCTGCTGCTGGGACACCTGGGCGGCAACCATCAAACTCCTCAGATATTATCCTCCAGGATGATCCGCTGGACTCTCTTCCTGGTGGCTTATGATTATAAATTAATCTATCATCTGGGCAAGGATTTAAGCCATGCTGATGCCCTCAGCCAGTGCCCCCTCCCTACTGCTGTGCAGGATCCTGCTCTGCAACTTTCCTGATAGATGACCAGCAGTTGCCAGTGACCTCCGCTGATATCGCAAGGTACACCTCTAAGGATCGTATTTTGACCCAAGTGCTAGACTGGGTGAGAAGGGGTTGGTTGCTAGAGCAGATGGAGCTGAATTCTAGCCATACCGGATGAGACAGCATGAACTTTCGATGCAAAGGGACTGTCTGCTTTGGGGTTCGAGAGTAGTGGTTTCTCCAAAATTGCAGGAGCCTATTTTAAAAGCATTGCATGTGGGGTATACGGGCATAGTTAGGATGAAGGAATTGGCTCAGAGCTATGTTTGATGGCCAAAGCTAGACCAGACCATTACTGAGTGGGTAGCCAGGTGCCCTGGGTGCCAACAGGCACAGACGGATACACCTTGTTCCCCCATTAGGGAATGGGAGAACCCCAAGGCCCCATGGTCTAGGCTGCACATCGACTTTGCCAGCCTATTTCAGGGACATACCTTCTTAGTCGTGGTGGACGCATACTCTAAATGGGTTGAGGCAGTACTAATGTCCCCCACCACGTCTGAGGCTGTTGTCAAAACCTTGCAAAGAATATTCATGATCCATGGCTTACTGGATGCAATTGTCTTGGATAACAGCCCCCAGCTGACCGCTGGACTTTTCCAAACCTTTTTGGCCAGACATGTGATCAGGCATGTATTGGTGGTTCCATGTCACCCTGCTAGCTATGGCCTAGCGGAATGAGCAGTACACTCAGTGAAAGATGCCCTGAGTAAACTGGGCCCAGGAGACTGGCAAAGTAAAATTGCCACCTATTTTGTTGCCCAAACAACAAAACATGACACCTTGTCCTGCAACTCTCTGTAGCCCAGTAGAGCTCCTAATGGGCCACCGGCTTCATGTAGACTTGGACCAATTGCATCCTACTTATTTTGAGGAAAGGCCCTTGGATTCCTCTGGGCGGACCTGTGCATTCCAGATAGGGGACTGGGTGTACGCAAAGAACTTGTGGGGAGATCCAAGGTGAGTGCCTAGCCAAGTAATAGAGGTAACCATCCCCTGCTCATACAGGGTGGAACTGGGTGATGGCTGCACATGGAGGCAGCATATAGACCAGCTGAGACACCGCCGTTTCCCTACATTGGAATCAACATTAGGGGGTGGTCTGCCCTGAGGTTCCACTGACAACTAAAGCCCAGTCACAAGACGAGATCAAAGACGACTGAGACCGGGGGTTCCAGGCTGAAGCCGACCCAGCAGAGGACCTACTTATTTTTTATTTTATTTTTTATTTTTTTTGAATTTCTATACCGCCCTTCTCCCGAAGGACTCAGGGCAGTGTATAGCCAAAAATGAAACCATGACAATATAAAAATTAAAAGCAATTTAAAACAATTAAATAAATTGGCCAAAAAACCGTAATAAAACAACCCATTAAAATAGTAAAATGTTATTATTATTTAGGCCAGCCCTGCTTGTTGGAATAATAATGTTTTTAGGGCGCGACGGAAGGTACGAAGGTCGAGAATCCTACGAATCTCCTGGGGCAGCTCATTCCAGAGGGTAGGGGCCCCCACAGAGAATGCTCTCCCCCTGGGGGTCATCAGCCGACATTGCCTAGCCAATGGCACCTGGAGGAGCCCCTCTCTGTGGGAGCATACCGGTCGATGGGAGGCTATCGGTGGCAGAAGGTGGTCTCGTAAATACCCAGGTCCTGCCATCGTCTTCACCAAATTATCATCCTTTGGAGCTTGTGGCAAGTCTCCAGGAGTTCCGGAGGTCCCAACAAAAGATCTGCCCAACCCAGCAACTTTTACAGAACTATGCAGATGAGGGAGGAGCCGGAGACGCCTGGCATACCTAGCCGATTACACCTGCACCATCCAGGAGGGGAGGAGGGTTACGTTCTGCCTGGCAACCCATGACAATACTGATGCTCCTGATTGGCTGTCCTGCCAGCAACTGCCTGGTGGGAAATAACTGTTCAGTGATTGGCTCGCTGTTTCACAGCTCGAATATAAAAGAGCTGTCAGAAGGTGAACAGCCGGCTCGCTTGCATGTTGTTAGCTCAGAGTGGGTCCACTGTTAGACTGTTACTGTTAGCAGTTGTTAATCTGTTAACCCTGTCTTGCCTCTGTCCTTACATGCCCTGTTCTAAGAATAGAACACTTACTATTGTGAAAGCAGAGAAAGGAGATAAAGCATTTTCCCTATCTTTTTCTGTTGCTCATTATTCTAACCTTGAATAATTAACCTGAATTCTCTCAGGAAATTATTCCAATTATTCCATTGGTGCCAACACAGAAAAGCTTGTAGCGTTGGTCTTTATCAGTTTGGAAAAGTGGGACTAAAAATAATTTTACCATACAAGAACTAGTTAGTTGGGCTGATTCTAGTGGGAGCTGGCAGTCACTTGCTCTTTAAGATACCCAGGGGCCAAGCCATAATGAGCATTTTAAATTGGACCCAGAAAGTAATTGATAACCAGTGCAAGGCCTGCAGAATTGATGTTCCGAGTGCTGGAAGCCTGTGAGTAGATGGGCATTGCATTTTGGACCAGTTTGTAATTTCCAAGTAGTCATTGTTGGAAAATTACTGTGAGTAATTTCCAGTTTAATCTACACCCAGTATGTCCAAATCAAATCAAAGCAAATACACATATACCATTCAACTCAGCTAGCAAAAAATATATAACTTCATCAACAAACATGTACAATTGGCAAAATGAAATGATGGCAAGCAAAAGAGAGTAACAGAGGTAATTATTTACATTATATCTATTTATCAATCAAAAAGCACAGAACTTTCCAGAACAACTAGAAACAATACTGTGGGTAATTATCAGGGACAGACTCAGACTGAATGCCATATTGTTTTTCTATTTTTAATTGAGAACAGTTTTCCAGTTATAACAATATCAGAATAGAGAAAGTAGGACACCAGCGTCCTGCCTCTGTTTTGCAGAATGAAAGAAACAATCCAACAGTATTTATTTATTAAATGTATTGAATTGTTCTGCCACGCATCTCACTGATGCAGCCCCATATAAATGGCGTCACAGTAGTCCAATTAGGTGGTAATAAGGGCATGAATGATTGTAACTAAGTAAGGTTACATATTGAGCACTGTCATCCAGATCTCATCTTAAAACAATGTTTTACTTATGTTTATGATAAAAACTATTAGATTAGATTTTTAGATTTTATTGAACTTCTATACCGCCCTTCTCCCTAAGAACTCAGGGCAGTGTACAGCCATATTAAAACACATATAAACCACAAAATTTAAGAACAATTTAAAAACAAATATATAAAATTTGGCCCACAAAATTAAAAACTAACAAACACCCAATTTAAAAATTCCTATTAGGCCAGCCCAGCTTGTTGGAATAAAAGAGTCTTCAGGGCGCGGCGAAAGGTACACAGGTCGGGGATCATACAAACCTCTAGGGGCAGCTCATTCCAGAGGGGAGGTGCCCCCATAGAGAAGGCTCTCCCCCTGGGTGTCGCCAGTCGACATTGTTTGGCCGACAGCACCCTGAGGAGCCCCTCTCTGTAGGAGCGTATTGGCCGGTGGGAGGCTATCGGTGGCAGAAGGAGATCTCGTATATACCCCGGTCCTAAGCCATGAAGCGCTTTAAAGGTGGTCACCAACACCTTGAATCACACCCAGAAGACCACTGGGAGCCAGTGCAGCTCACGCAGGAGAGGTGTTACATGGGTGCGCCATGTCGTCCCCATAATCACCCGCGCGGCCACATTCTGGACCAGTTGGAGCCTCCGAGTGCTCTTCAAGGGAAGCCCCATATAGAGAGCATTATAGTAGTCCAGACGGGACATGACAAGGGCATGAGTGACCGTGCACAGGGCATCCCGGTCCAGAAAGGGACGCAACTGGCGTATCAGGCAAACCTGATAAAAAGCTCCCCTGGCCATGGCCGTCATATGATCTTCCAAAGACAGCCGTGCATCCAGGAGAACACCCAAGTTGCGAGCCCTCTCTGAGGGGGCCAAGATCTCGCCCCAATAGTCAGCGATGGAACCAGCTGACTATACCGGGACGCCGGGAACCACAGCCACTTGGTCTTGGAAGGGTTGAGTCTGAGCTTGTTTAGGGAACATTGAGAGCTTAAGTTAAGCCATAATTGAAGTTGATTCAGCTATTAGAAATTGGGGGGGAGGCGTCTAATCCAAAACACATAGTGGAAGTTACTTTAATTCACCAGCATCGGGGTAAAATCTAACATTTATTACTACCGGTTCTGTGGGCATGGCTTGGTGGAGTGGGGATAATGTGACTGGGTGGGCATGGCCAACTTTTTTTTTTTTTTTTACTTTTAAAAGCATTTTTTCTACAATCTTAAGAGGTTGTAGAAAAACCTCTACAAGGCTTTTAGAAGCCTCTGATGATCAGGCAACTCAGCTGGGATCGTCAGGGGCTTTAAAAATTTTTCTTCTACAACTCTTCAGCTGAAGAGGTTGTAGAAAAAATGCTTTTAAAAGCCTCTGATGATCCCAGCTGAGCCACGCCATCATCAGAGGCTTTTTTGTAACTTTTAAAAGCATTTTTTTCGGCTGAAGAAGTTATAGAAAAAATGCTTTTAAAAGAAAAAAAAAGCCTCTGATGATCGCGCGGCTCAGCTGGGCAAGGGGAGGAGGTGCAGAGATTTTTCCTACCAGTTCTCCGAACCACCCACCACCATCGCTACCAGATCAGGTGATCCGGTCCAAACCGGGAGCATTTCACCCTGACCAGCATCCATTATTAGGCACAAGGGGGGGGGGGGTCATATACTTCATGACATCATTGTGCAAATGGCACAAATTGCACAATTTCTACAAAATATCTGGAAGCATGAGACATGGAGACGTGAAAATTCATAGAATCATGGATTACCCAGTTCTAAAGTACATACATTCATATATACTTAATTTGTACATACATTTGTTGATTTTAATACAGTGAAAAATAATAATGTATTTTTGGCTTTGACTCGCCTTATTGTGTGAACCTAGCCATTTGTGTAGTACAGTGATACCTTTCTGCAACTGGGAAACCCTAAAATGGGCCCAAAGAATTCAAATGGATTTTTCATCTATGGTACTGAGTAGACCCAGATCTGTGTTGCTTCAGCAAGGTTGTGCCTAATGTGCCATTTGATATATGTTTGCACAAGCATGAGTAACTTAAAGGTAAATAATGATTTTATGGCTAGGGGCTGCTGAGGTGTGGCAATGAAGAGCTACTTGGGCCATGGCACTAAGCAAATATAGTCATTACAAAGGAAGGGTTGTCTTTTCTGTGGGAATTATGTAAACATACTGTTAAAGTCTCAGCTCAGCTTTTTTACTTCTTTGAAAAAGGAGAGCCATTTGCCATCAAATTAGAGGAGGCTGGATGGCTGCCAAAAGGGACTGGAGCACAAGGCTGTGGATGTGGTCCCAGCATCTACTGATGGAAACAATACAGTCTGCAAGTTACTGTGATAAGCAAACTCTTGTGGGAGGCATATCTATGATAAATTCCTAACTGCATAAAATGTCAATGATTAATTAGGAATTATGGCTTTCAAATACTATATCTTTCTAGGGACATTTCCAGGGCAATTCCAGACATCCATTTCCTGTTGGCAATTGATCCTGCATCGTTAATTTACAAAGGGCTTTATAATCTTTTATTATATATATATATATTTTAAAAAATGTTGTGTCCCCTTAAAGCAATTTATTATCGCTTATGCATTTGTGCCAGAAAACTCTTTGTTGTTTTTCTTGCTGCTAAAAACTAATAGTGTTATCTCTCTGGAAGCAGTTTTATTGTACTTATTAGGACTTATTGTTCTGTGTTCCAAAATTCCTAGAACAGCTTAGTGTATCAAAAGTATATCCATAGAATAGAATAGAATAGAATAGAATAGAATAGAATAGAATAGAATTCCTTATTGGCCAAGTGTGATTGGACACACAAGGAATTTGTCTTGGTGCATACGCTCTCAGTGTATATAAAAGAAAATATACATTTGTCAATAGGTACAACACTTAATGATAGTCATAGGGAACAAATAAGCTATCAAATCATATTAGGAAACAGTCAATATATATTGTAAGGATACCAGCAACAAGGTTAAAATCATAACTGGGAGGAGATGGGTGATAGGATCGATGAAAAGATTAATAGTAATGCAGATTTAGTAACTAGTTTGACAGCGTTGAGAGAATTATTTGTTTAGCAGAGTGATGGCATTCGGGGAAAAAACTGTTCTTGTGTCTAGTTATTCTGGTGTGCAGTGCTCTATAGCGTTGTTTTGAGGGTAGGAGTTGAAACAGTTTATGTCCAGGATGCGAGGGGTCTGTAAATATTTTACAGCCCTCTTTTTGACTCATGAGTATATAGGTCCTCAAGGGAAGGCAGGTTGGTAGTAATTGTTTTTTTCTGCAGTTCTAATTATCCTCTGAAGTCTGTGTCTGTCTTGTTGGGTTGCAGAACCAAACCAGACAGTTATAGAGGTGCAGATGACAGACTCAATAATTCCTCTGTAGAAGTGTATCAGCAGCTCCTTGGGCAATTTGAGCTTTCTGAGTTGGTGCAGAAAGAACATTCTGTGTTGTGCTTTTTTGATGACGTTTTTGATGTTAGGTGTCCATTTTAGGTCTTGAGATATGGTAGAACCTAGAAATTTGAAGGTCTCTACTGTTGATACTGTGTTGTCTAGTTGTCAGCTCCAGTGTGCTGTCGGCATGGAGCTGCCATTCGTGGGGGGAGGAAAGCACAAACCTTGTTTCAGCCCAGCATCTGCTTCATCGAGCCTCCCAGGAACTGACAGGATTGACAGGAGGGAATAGCTGGGGGATGACATCATCATGGCCAGCCAGAAATAACAAGGGGATTAACTGTTTAGATGCTGGTTGCAAATACTCAAGTGGATTAACTGTTTAGAAGCTGGTTGTAAATACTCAAGTGAATTAACTGTTTAAATGCTGGTTGTAAATACTCAAGAATTAAACATAAGCCAACCTGGGTCACATGGGAGGGAGCAACGCGTGATTGGTTGGTGGTGATAACTAATGGATAAATGGTGGTGGGAAGCACAGGGCAGTAGCCCTAACAAGATTTTCATCTGTGATTGTCAGTAAGTGCCAAGAAGTGATTAAACTAAGATAGCAGCCATCCAGATTTGTCTCCTTTTATTTCCTTCTGTTTGGAACCTGACAGATTTGTTAGGGCTCATTTCTTTTCAATGGCTGAGCACACGGTGCCAGGGTTAGAGGCAGTTGACCTTGAAGAGTCAGTAGCTCCAACCAAAGGTACTGTGCTCGAGACCTCTTCTCCTACAGAGGAGTCTGTGGCCACAGTCAGGCCAAAGAACAGGTCAGGTGGGAAGAGCTCACTGGACAGAAGGCTGCAAGTAGCAGTAGAGGCAGAGCAAGGTGATTCCAGGGATTGGTGGCTGGACATCAGGACAGCAGACCAACGAGGGCAGACACTTCCTGGGCCACTACTCACACCTTCGGGACAACACTTCACTCAATGGAGGGAGAGATGAATCTCCGAGGACGATGACTGGAGTTACTCCACAGCGCTGGGAAACCAGACTATTGAAGTGCTCCAGGAGATGTATGGAGCGGCTGGGTTCCGAGAGCCAACCCAAGGTAATGTGTGGCAGAGGTCAGGAGTGGGACTGCCTCCTTCGCCCAGGACCCAAGGAATAGAAGGTCCTCTGCTTTGATCCAGGCTGCCTGGGAAGGGAAGGCCATATGACCTCCCAGGGGCTTTAGGGGTTCCACGAAAACCCATCCCAGAGGATGCTGGGCCGACAGGACATCAATATGAACCGCAGGTGCCAGGGGTACAGGAGTACATGGGTCAACTGCCCAATCTCCCAGCTGACCAATCAGCCCAGCAAGGCCCTGTATATATGGGCAGGTGGGACCCGCCGCCTTTGCGAGCGTCATTTGATGGCAGCCCCAAGAAAGTGCCTTTGTTTCTAAGCCAGGTCCTCAATCACTTTGACCACTATGGCAGACTGCACACCTCCCAATGGGACATGATTATTGCAGTGACAACAGTCATGTAAGGGGAGGTGGTAGACTAGGTGGCGGATCTATATAGAGACCATGCGGCCGAGTTGGGTGATTTAGGCCTGTTTCTATCTGGCCTCCAGGAGAGGTTTGAAGAGTGTACTGGAGCACAACAGGCCGAGGGAGACCTACTGAAGATAAAACAGAGGGGGAGGCCTGTGGCAGAGTACATCAGGGAATTTAGAAGGCTGGCTGGAAAAGTGCAGAGGTGGCCTGAGAGACTGGTTGTACACCATTTCAAGGTGGGCCTAGATAAGACTTTATGTCAGGCTTGTGCATGCAGGGGCCTGGCTCCATGGTTGGCAGTTTGGTTCCAAGGGGCCACTGAACTGGACGTCGAATTTTGAGATGAATGCCAATGGAGAGAGTGGGGTTCCAGGGGCCAACGTTCAACATCCAGGCTACCTAGTCAAACCTTAGTACCACCTTCTCCAGCTCAGGTTCCCAAAACGTCAATGGTACAACCAGCGAGACCAGTAATGAAGTGTTTCTGGTGTGGAAAACCGGGCCACAGAGCCGCAAACTGCCAGGATGGAACCAAGACTACACCAGGTCATAGCAGTACAAACCAGGGGTCTGCTAGGAAAACCATCTGACCCACACCAGAACAATCCCGGGGAACACAACAGGTACCAAAGACCCCAGTAATCCCATCGGAGGAGAGGTCCCCTCCCACCGAGGACTTGGGGACCAGTGATAGTGAGGGTGACATTGATCCTATGGTGTGTATGGCCATAGAACCATTTGTGGTGCCTGTCGTCTTAGAGGCTGAGAGATGTAGAAGGTGTGCAGCCCTCATTGACTCAGGTTGCCCACAATGTATAATAAGCATGGGGGTGGCTGCTGATCTGGGAGTCAGATTACATTGATTAGGTCAGCCCATCCATTTTGAGCAGATGGATGGGTCTTTGTTGGGGGCATCAGCTAGCAACCCATGTCACCAGCAAAATGATAATGGAAATAGGTCAACATAGGGAGGAAATATGCTTCATTGTAGTACCCAGAATCATCGAGGAGATAGTCCTTGGTTTGGCTTGGTTGGATAAGTGATAAGCCCCACCATATGGTGGGGAGGTGGTTGTCAGCATCTACAGATAGGGCTAGGTCCCGATCCACCCGCACATTAAAGCCACCCACACGCCGGGGGCCCAGCTGGTAGTGAGGAGCATAGGACTGCGTGTAAGGGGGAAGAGGGGTTGGCTTTCCCTGTGAAGTACACTAACTTAAAAGATGTTTTCAGTGAAAAGAAGTGTGATGTTCTGCCACCTCATCGCCCCACCGATTGTAATATTGAGATTATCCCGGGGTCATCTTTTTCAAAACCTAAAATGTACTCAATGACCCCAAAGGAGTTGGCAGAAATGAGATCCTACATTGAAAAGAATCTTAAGAGGGGATTTATTCAGCATGCTAGGTCCCGGGTAGCAGCCCCTGTTCTATTCCGGGGGAAAAAGGATGGTGGGTTGCGCTTGTGTGTTGACTTCAGGGGGATCAATGCCATTTGTGTGGAGCATTTATAACCTCTTCCCCTGATAAAAGACATGATGGCCAGGCTTTCGGAGGGTCGTTATTTCACAAAATTAGACCTCTCTGAGGCTTATTATAGGGTCAGGATTAAAGCAGGGGATGAATGGAAAATGGCATTCAACTGTCCCCCTGGGCAGTTACCAGTTCCGTGTAATGTCATTTGGGCTTCAAGGGGCACCGGCAGTGTTCATGCAGCTCATAAATGAGGTGCTGCATGAACACTTGTATAAGGGTGTGCTTGTCTATTTAGCGACATCCTTATATATACTCAGACGATGGAAGAACATGTCAAGTTAGTCCGCCAAGTGCTCAGGAAATTATTAAAACACCAGTTTATATGTCAAGCTCTCCAAGTGTGACTTTCACTGAACAACCCTTGACTATCTGGGTTTTAGGATATCACCACAAGGAGTAGAGATGGACCCCAATAAGATCAAAGTGGTCTTAGATTGGCAAGCCCCGAAAACCAGGAAACAGTTGCACAGTTTTCTGGAGTTTGCTAATTTCTATCGCCAATTTATACCTTCGTTTGCACAGGCAGCCCTCCCCCTTACTGATTTACTATGGACGAAACATCTGAATAATGTTAACTATCTGCTTATATGGACGTATCCGCTTATATGAATAACTATCCGCTTATATGGACGATCAATAGTCAGGAGACTTTCAAGCATTTAAAATCATTGTTTGCAAGAGAGCCAGTTCTGAAACATCTGAATCCTTCCAAATCTTTTGTGGTCCAGGCGGCTGCTAGCGACGTGGCAGTTGGGGCAGTGCTCCTCCAGGCCAATGAGGAAGGGGCACTCCAACCATGTGCATATACATCTCGAAAGTTGAACAACACTGAACGCAATTGGCCCATTTGGGAAAAGGAGGCGTTTGCGGTTCAGTGGGCTCTGTCAACATGGAGGCACCTGTTGGAAGGGGATAGTATCCCTTTTGAGGACTGAACGGACCATAAAAATCTAGAGGCCCTACAGTCCCCATGGAGACTATCCCCCAAAAAAGTTTGGTGGGCCTTGTATTTCCATAGGTTTAGTTTCACCCTGAAGTACATTCCAGGTGGAAAGAATTTTTTGGCAGATGTGTTATCTAAGAAGCCACAGTACGAGAGCAACAAGGAAGCAGTAGTACAAGCGATACTCCCGGTACAATCACTCCAGCAGACCACCACATCTGTACTGAGTTGTGCCAGAGGGGACATACCGCAAACCATACGGGAGGCACTAGACATGGATACATGGTTTAAGGATAACCAATCGTGGCTAACAAAACAAGAGGGGTTGGCTTGGAAAGGGTCCAAGATATATGTCCCTAAAGAGGTATGTCTGACCATATTAAAATGGTGCCATGATATCTGGACAGCTGGATACTTCAGACTCCTAAAAACCTTCCATTTAGTGAATAGACGGTTCTGGTGGCCAAAAATGCGGAAGGATATCGAGGAATATGTCGGTAGTTGCGCTATGTGTAATACTATGAAGGCCAGACCTGGGAAACCACTGGGGCTGTTACAGCCAGTGGCTAATTCAACCCAGCCCTGGCAACAAATAGCCATGGATTTCATAGTCAAGTTGGCGGAGAGTCAGGGAAACACTGAAATATGGACGGTTATCGACCTCTTCTCTAAGCAGGCACATTTCATCACCTGCCCAGCCTACCATCAGCTAGGAGACTGGTGAAATTATTTATTACACATGTATATAGGCTGCATGGCATTCCTCAACAAATAATATCAGACAAGGGCATACAATTCACTGCCAAGTTTTGGCAGAAGTTCCTAGAAAGGGTGAGTAGCAAGCAAGGATTGAGCTCAGCATTTCATCCCACTACTAATAGGGCAGTTGAACGGGCAAATGCGATGATAGAAAGATATCTGCGTTGTTACATGAATCAGCAGCAGACTAATTGGACCAAAGCTCTTCCATTCAGGGAGGTTGTGTACAACAACACAGTACACAATAGTACAGGCTTCACCCCACTCAAAATAGCTTCAGGCAGAGAGTTCATGCCCATACCTGAATGTCCATCAAATACCACAGTGGATATCGATGTACAAGAGTGGTTAACCCAAGCAGAACAAGTGTGGCAAATCGCCAAAAAAGCCTGACAGAAGACATCGGATAATTACAAGCATCAGGCCGATAAAGCCAGACGGCCATTGCCATCCTTTCATGTAGGCCAACATGTATTCCTGTCTACAAAATATCTGACCCTACACCTCCCAAGAAGAAAGTTAGGTCCCAAATATATTGGGCCCTTCCCGGTGGTGCGGGTGATCAACCTCGTAACTGTACAACTCCAATTGCCCAGGCTGTTGGGAAAAATGCACCTGGTGTTCCACTGCAGTCTGCTGCACCCAGCCCACTTATCTACACTCAGGGAGACCCTGTTGCAACCATCGCCACCACTGATGGTGGATGGGGAACAGCAGTATGAAATCAAGAAGGTGCTGGATACCCGATGGCATAGGGGTAAGCTCCAATACCTTCTCTTATGGGAGGGATATCCTCTGTCAGAGGCCTCCTGGGTACCCGAACACGATATACAAGCTCCCCAATTGATTGATAGGTTTCACAGGAAATACCCAGGGAAGCCATGTGGACCCGGGGATCCACAACATATTACTTAATGTGCATTTCCATTTCAGAAGCCATCTCCATGGTAGAGGGGCCGCATGTCAGCTCCAATGTGCTGTCGGCATGGAGCTACCATTCGTGTGGGGAGGAAAGCACAAACCTCATTTCAGCCCAGCATCTGTTTTGTCGAGCCTCCCAGGAACTGACAGGATTGACAGGAGGGAATAGCTGGGGGATGACATCATTATGGCCAGCCAGAAATAACAAGTGGATTAACTGTTTAGATGCTGGTTGTAAATACTCAAGTGAATTAACTGTTTAAATGCTGGTTGTAAATACTCAAGAATTAAACATATGCCAACTTCCGGGTCACATGGGAGGGAGCAGCACACATGATTGGTTGGGTGGTGATAACTAATGGATAAATGGTGGTGGGAAGCACAGGGCATTAGCCCTTACAAGTTTGTCATCTGTGATTGTCAGTGAGTGCCAAGAAGTGATTAAACTAAGGTAGCAGCCATCCAGGTTTGTCTCCTTTTATTTCCTTCTGTTTGGAACCTGACAATAGTATTGTAAGAGGTGGTAGTATGGGAGAGTTTCTCCTAAAGTTCACCACCATTTCTACGGTTTTGAGTGTGTTCAATTGTTCTGGTCGCACCACGAGGCTATTTGTTCAACCTCGTGTCTGTATGAGGATTCATCATTGTCTCGAATGAGACCAATCACTGTTGTGTCATCTGCAAACTTCAATAGTTTAACAGATGGATCGTTTGAGATGCAGACATTGGTATAGAGAGAGAAGAGCAGGGAGAGAGCACACAGCCTTGTGGGGCCCCTGTGCCAATTATACAGGTATCTGATGTGATTCTGCTTAGCTTCACCTGCTGCTTCCTCTTTGTTAGGAAGCTTATGATCCATTTACAATGTCTTCAGGTACCACTAACTGTTTTAGCTTAGTTAGAAGAATGTCTGGAATGATGGTTTTGAATGCTGAACTAAAGTCTACAAAGAGGACCCTTGTGTAGGTCTTTGGAGATTCAAGATGTTGTAGGATGTAGTGCAGAGCCATATTAACAGCATCATCTGTTGATCTATTTGCTCGGTATGCAAATTACAAGAGGTCTAACAGTGGATCCGTGATGGTTTTCAAGTGGGACAGCACTAGCCATTCAAAGGTTTTCATGACTACAGATGTTAGAGCAACTGGTCTGTAGTTGTTCACTTCCTTGATGGTGGCTTATTCAGCACTGAGATGATAGTAGAGCGTTTGAAGCAAGAAGGAACATAGCACATCTCTAGCGATTTATTGAAGATTTGGGTGAAGTTGGGAGCCAATTGGTCAGCACAGACTTTTAAGCAAGAAGGAGTTATCTTGTCTGGGCCTGGAGCTTTTCCTGGCTTTTGTCTGTGAAATAGGTCTTGCACTTCCTTTTCTGTGATCACTAGGGGTTGTGGACCCAGTGGGATGGGGTCAGTTGTAGGAGGCTTGGCTGTTGTTAGTGTGTCTGAGATGGGGGTTGTGGAGATAGGTGGCTGTAATTTCCTTTCAAACCTGCAGTAAATCACGTTCAGGTCATCTGCCAGTGGTTGATTTCCTTCCTTGATTTATTATACTTATTGTATGTAGTGAGATCTAATTATCTATTGCTTAGATTTATATTCTCCTTTTTTCTAATAGCTCAGGGTGGTTTATGTGGAAATCCTTTTACTTTTCAACCCTGCAAAACAGTTCCAAAAAGTTGCTTGGATTAACTCAGCCAGTGATTTTCTAAGCTGAGGATGGGTTTGAAGGTGAATGTCCCCAGCCTTACCTTCTATGCACCTTCTAGTATTTTGAAAACAAACAGAACATCACTAGTAGCAAAATTAATTTAAACTTCCTGTCAAAAGATGAACCCCTCAAAAGAAGGGATTTATGACCTGGGTCATGAACAAATCACATTCAAATAATTTCAAAACTCAGGCGGCATGGCTGTTTGTTGCAGTCTTATTATTGGGCTGATGACCTGGTGTGTTAGAAAGAAGTTGGGACTACAAGTATCAGAACTCTCAACTAGCTAGGTGGGAATTAGAGGTTGTGATTCTGGAACTCTGGTTTCAGGAAGAAGATATCACTGAGTTCACTCCCCTTGGGCTGAAACTGGTAGTCAGCTAAACATTTACCCCACTACTAGGGGGACCTGAATACTATCGGTAAGTGGGGTCAATCAGGTTTTGGATGTTAGACATTCAAAACATTGTAGGGTTCTAAGATAGACTACTAAATTAAAGGCCATGGAAACTATGGAAATCCAATTCAAGTAAAGGACATTTTAAATCCTTTTTAATTCCATTGAAGAAGAGGAGTTGATTTTCCTTCACTTATATCTGACCATTATTCAAGCCATACCCTTCAGCAGTAAGAAGTTGCAGTCTCATGTTCTTCTGATGGTTTTGGATCCAACTCTAATGTTCTTGGGCATGATAACCGAGGTTTATGCATACAAGAGCACAAATCAGATGATTGTTAATTCCTCTCCTAGATATTTAGTTTTAACTGTGATTGGATTGCAGCCTAAACCACAAAGATATTTCTAGGGGAAAAATCCTCCACCATCAGTCTTTTATGCATGCTATTTTAAATGTGCACGCACCTCTTGCTGTCTTTATGAACCCCATCTTGCAAGAGGTGTTTTGCTTTAGCTGTCAAACTTTTAAAGGCTTCCCTCCTCTACCTTCCTTCCGTTTTCTTCCTATTGCCCATTGATGGTGCATTGGCACACAGCGGCTGCTCGGAATCTGCAGTGACTCCACGCGGTCATGAGGGGGACTACCTCTCGCTTTCTCTTTTATGCAGCGCGGGTGTCTCTCCCTGCCTGCCTGCTCCTCCTCACAAAAGCTTTGGGCGAATTCCTTTCTCCGGGTTTTCAAGCCATCTTTTAAAAATCCATCCCGCTCTCTCGCGTTGAAAGCTGGAGCTGTGTCGGGAAGCGAGAGACGAGAGACAGAAGGAGGAAGCTTGCAGAGAGCAGGGAAAAGAGGGGAGGGAGCGATTAGGGAAGCAACCGATAAGCGGGCGGCGAAGGTGGTCGGGGGCTCGGCGCAGCGGTCGCTTTCCAAAAGCGAAAGGATCCAGGCGGCGAAGAAGATCGCCATGGGGGAATAACGCGTCTGCCGATGCCGGCTGTTAGCAAGTGAAGGGTTTGGGAGAGGCGGTGGAAGCAGCTCCCGATCCCGCAGCCGGGTTGCAAAGAGCCCGGACAGCGGAGGCTCGCGGCTTGGACTGCTGGCTTTTGGGCTGGGAAGGAAGAAGCGGGCGGGGAAGCGGCGACATCCACACAGAGTGTGACGCCGCAGGCTTTGGTCATGCCCTTCGCCAAGAGGATCGTGAAGCCCCAGAGGCTGTGCCGGCGGCAGCACATCGCCTCGGTGCTAGACGAGAACTCCGGAGTTGAGCTTCCTCAGCCAGTGAGCTTCCGAGAAGAGCCCGGGGAGGCAATGGACGAGCCGGAGGAAGAGGTTCCGGCTGGGCTGGCTGCAGCGCTGCCCGTCGAAGGAAAGGAGAACCAGGAGGCGGCGGCGTTGATGCTTTTGGATCTATGCTCGGTCAGCAATGTGGCTCTGTCGCGGATCCTCCGGCAACTCTCCGATGTGGCCAAGCACGCCTGCACCCTTTTCCAAGAAATCGAGAGCGAGATCCAGCTCACTCACCGCAGGGTCCAGGCGCTCCACAGCCGGATTGGCGGCGTCCAAACCATTTTACACAGTTTGGATCCCAAGCAGGAGGCAGTGCGTAAGTGGAAGATACCTTCTTCTCTCTTCCTTCTCCTTGAGGCGACCTCGGCGCTGGTTCACCTTAACCTCCGCTCTTTTTCGTATGGCTCTTAAAGGGAATCGGGCGCCTGGGAGGCAATCTGTGGATGACTGTTGGCTGTCTTTTTTTTTTTTTTTTTTTTTTTTTTTTTGGGGGGGGGGGGGAGAAAAGGTTTTTTGTTGGGGGGGGGGGGGGGGGGGTTCCACGGGGGGGGGGGGGGGGAGTAGGCGCGGAAGATAAAATGGTGCTGCTTGGGCATCTCGGGGAGGTGTGGCCCTGAATCCCTGAACGCGGCTATTCCCGATTTTTCCCCCCGCCCCCACGCCGCCCTTCTTTCTGCTGGAAAAAGACGCAGCTTCGGCAGGCGAAAGTTTTCCCCTCTGCGGGAAGTGCAGATGGGACAGATTCGCCGACACGGGGGGTAAAGGAAGCGGAAGGTTCCTGGGCCGAGATGAACTGTGCGGAAAGTTGATTGGGGTGTGTGCGCGCCTTTGATTTGAACGAGCCATTTCTGTCAAAAAGGGCTTTAGGGCTGTTTTGGTTTCTCAAGCGATTGCCGGAGAAAACTCGGTGGGTGGCATGGAGATGAGCCGCGGTTCGCCTTTCAGGCATCCCTCAGCTCGTCCTCCCACCTGCCTCTAGTCCGCATCCTCAAGCTCTCGGTTCCAGCCGAGAAGAAGAGCCGTTCCAAGGGCTGGATTAGAAGGAGAACGAATGATTCCCCCCCCCCCGCCCCCGTGGAAAACGGCGCGGCGATGCGCGGGAGACGCCTAACGTGCTGGGAGGGGATCAGTCTCTGATCTCATGCGGAAGAAGGTGAAGCGCGGGGGGCGGGGAGAGGAGAGAGACAGAGGAGTCCCTGGCTATAGCTGCAGGGAAAGGAACGGGGGGGGGGGCATCGGGGGCAACCTGCATTCCGCCACCCTAGACTTTGCAGCAATCTGCCTGACCCACTTTTCCGCGGCTGAAACTGGGGAGTGAGCAGGGGGAGGCCCACATGGTGCATGCGTGAGAGAGGCGTGCGGCGCAAGATGGGGGTCCGCTCCCCCTCCCTCCCCTGAACCGACAAGGTGACCATTCTGCAGTGATAACAGACGAGCTCCGTGTCTGCCGCTTCTCGGAGAAAGGGGTGGTGTTGCTAGCTGGTGATAGTGAAGCATCTAACCGAGGGCGCGGGGAAAGAAGGAAAACGTTTTAGCGCAGATTTTCCTAGCCTATGCCTGCAAATGGCTGGGTTTCCTAAACCCAAACCAGCACGCCCAGTCTCTGGAGGACGCTGAGTTCCCCCGTCCTTGTCGGTGGCCACTATAAGAGGCATTGCAAGCGGTCATCCGCCACTCATCTAGTCCATCTGCACTGCTTTATATGGAACTATTAGGATATAATCTGAAGAGATACACAGTATTAAAAAAACAACCTATAAATAAGCAAACAAATAAATTTTAGCTTTGGTTGAAAAATGTCAGATGGATGGGCAGGACTGGATGGCTAGAATCTATGGCTCACACACTCAGGGATATGATGTAAAAATATCTAGGTTAAGTCTTAGCTCAGCATTCTGAAGTCTGCTTTTCTATTGGCGAGAATTCTGAAAATTATACTCCAACAAGAGGAAGCTCCAGTTTTGAGGAAAGCTGGAAGGGTTTTTCTCTTCAGCAATATCAGCCTTCCCTGACAATAATGTTTCTGGATGTACAAGAAAGAAACATGATTCTATTAGTTGGAGAGCACGAAAGTTGTTGGCCAGCACATTTAGAAGCACTAGATTGGGGGAGTAATATTAGGGGGTTTATGGATGGTCCTGTCTTGCATGCAGTTCTCTCGCTCTCTCCAGTCCCTCAAGAAATGTTTATCCATCAGATCGTCACCCTCCAAATTTATCCTTTGAAATTCTCAACTAATTTATGGTTAGTAATCACCTAGAATGGATCATTCACGGATTTTGGGTGACTGGCTACTACTTATTTCCTTGTCTGCTTTCAAAGAACTTGGTGCTTTGGTACAGGTATTGAATATTCTCTGCTGAAAGTATCTACTGTGTTTGCAAGACTACAAAGAGAATTATTACTATACCTGTTTGTTATGGAAGGAGCTGTGATTCAATAATAGAAGATTTGCTTATCAGGATAGTTAGTTCTTGTCATTCTGAGAAGCAGGTTTGATTCATTTCTACAGTTTCTAGGGATACTGCCTCTCTGTCCTGGAAAAGGTGAATTTTATTTATTCCTCACATTTACCTATAGCTGCCCATTTTATAAAAGGTGACTTTGTCTTGTCTGGCATGTGGCTGTTTATGCAAATATCTAGATTTAGATACTACAGTTATACTTATCTTTTTGGTAATTTGACTTTATGCAGTTCAAAAGGCATATTCTAAAGATGAGATGCAGTGAACTTGGTAAATGGTTTTAGGCTACTTAGCATCTGGATGAATGGTGGGTTGGAAATCCCACATGTGTTTTCTCTTATTTGTTTATTTTATTATAAAGCTTACAACAGCAATATAAGTAGTATGTCAGCTGTTGTCCACCATGGAGAAAATGTGGGAAATAGATACATTAAAGCCAATATCAGGAATAATTTGACAACAGTTTCTTAAGAAAAGTTTATATTTAAAGATGGAATGATGTGTGATGAATGTGATGTTGTGGCGAAGTCCTATATCAGGAAGGACTTGGTTCAAGTCCAACTTCAAATATAGCATTTCTCTATGTAATTTTGCAGCTCTCTTATTCTCAGTTCAAAAGATTAGCACAAGGTTAATAAAGGATTGGAGGAGAAAGTGCTATCTTGAATTCCTGAAGGAATGGTGGAATACAAATCTAACAATGGCCTGAAAGTTAAGATCTGCAGGAAATGCCCGCTTTGAAGATCTCTTGATCTCAGATCCTGTCTTTCTTGGATGTGTAGAAGGATCTTCTCATTACTCTTAGGTTATGAGACCTATTTTTTTGAGTGATAAATTTGGCTCCCAAGCTCTGAATGCTTGGGTTAATGCAAAGAGATACAGGTAATCGTTGACTTATCAGCCCAAAATTTCTGTTGCTAAACAAGATAGCTGTTAAGTAAATTGTGCCCCATTTTAGTTGTTAAGTGAATCATTGCAATTGTTAAGTGAATCATAAAGTCATTAAGTGAATCATAAAGTCGTTAAGTGAATCTGGCTTCCCCCATTGACGTTGCTTGTTGGAAGGGTACAAATGGTAATCACATGACCCCAGGACATGCAACTGTCATAAATACATACCAGTTGCCAAGTGCCGGAATTTTGATCACGTGACCAGGGGCATGCTGCAACAGTTGTAAGTGTGAAAACCGATTATAAGTCACATTTTTCAGTGCTATTGTAACTTTGAATGTTGTACGTCGAGGATTATCTGTATCTCCTTTGCAAGGTTTTGATTTTAGTACTTACTTTAATGTCAATGTTAGCCTGTGTTTTAAACTCCTTAATGTTTTGGGGTTAGAAGTTAGGGTCATTGTCAGCAGCTTTGAGTGTTCAATATACCAACATATAGCAATAGCACTTAGACTTATATACTGCTTCACAGTGTTTTACAGCTCTCTCTAAGTGGTTTACAGTCAGCATATTGGCCCCAACAATCAGGGTCCTCATTTTACCAACCTCGGAAGGACGGAAGGCTGAGTCAGCCTTGAGCCTGGTGAGATTTGAACTGCCAAACTGCAGTCAGCCAGCAGTCAGCAGAAGTAGCCTACAGTGCATGCATTCTAACCACTGCACCACCAGGGCTCTTAATAAGAGATTTACTTCCCAGGTTAAAAGAACAAGAACAATAAATGGTTATCAGTCTTTTCCCTGAAAAAGGAAATAGAAGGCAAATTATTAAGCACATAAATAAATAAATTCATAATTTGTCACCAAGGATTTATTAACCTTTTAACTTCCTAATAAGAACCATGCAAAATTCTCTACAGAAGCCAATGAAGAAAATGGAAGTCAGGATGTGATGCCAAGATACCTGAATATGTTCAACTATTTCTGTTTATGTTTATGTTCCACATCCTAACCCTTCCAAGGCTGTGATAATTTCAGATGCTGTTTTTCTAACATAATGACACTTCTTCATTGTGTAGTGTCAACAACTTAGCTTCAATATGTGAAAATATTTTAAGGTGGTTTTTTAATGAGAAAAAAATCTGCTAGGGAGAAAGAGATCCCATGATTATAGAACCAAGATGTTTTTTTATCTAATAAGTACTAGGGTCACTGTCTGGAAGCCAACTAATTGCCCTTCAGACTTGAGCCCTTGAGGCCATTGGTTTCAACTTGCATAGTTCTAAATACTAGTTATAATCTAAAATATCTGGTGAGCACAAAATTTTTAAAAAACCACCTCTACCTAGACCATGTGCTGCTTCAAACCTCCATAAACACACATTTTCTGCTGAACTTGCTGCAGCATAATGTGCTCTTATATTCCCAAAAGCCACTGAGAAATAATGTTTTTAATTAATGCTGCAAATTTAGCATGTGTAGACACTCATTTTGTAGGGGGAAAAAGTGTTGTTTATTAAGCCATTAGATTGCCTTGCAGTTGTGAAGACAATTGGTGCTGTGACATCCCTAATTGCAGCACAGCAAGGATGCTTGTAAAGCTGAGAAGTGCTATATCTGGGCTTCCCCCTCATTCTGAAAATATACTTAGATTTAATTGGAAATAATTAACTCCATCCCGGCACAAGAGAAACAACATGACAATGAATTTACACGGCACAGAATCAAGAGTTGGAAAGGGCCATTGAATTCAACCTACTGCTTAATGCTAGAATCCAAATTAAACCTTTGGAGTCTGAGCTTGGTTGTTTGCTTGCAGACATTTCATTATCTGACTAGGTAACATCTTCAGGGCTGGAAGGGAGCAGGGTTTGCTCTCTGTTTATATTTGATGACTTGCTCTGTCAATATTACTGGGGTGTGTGGTTTTCTCCTTGGTAGTTCTTTGATTAGGCTGATTTATACTACTAATTTTCTAATAGTACTTGATTTTTTGGTTATCTGAGTATTGATTGCTGATAGGAAATGTTCTGGTCTTTTGTTTCCTTTTTAGCTTTTTTATTATTTCTTTTGAATGTAAATATTGTTTATCTCTATGTACCTATTGATGGCTGATTTGTCTGAGTGCAAACCTTCCAGGAATTTGCTAGCATTTTTGGATTTAACTTGGCCTAAGATGCTCAGTTTCCCAGTTCAAACTATGTCGAAGTCTTCCATGTATCGTGAAATTCATGAATTTTCATCGTATCTTTGGATTGCTATCTCACGGATGCTCTTTGCTAGTCTTCTGTCTTTATGTTCTAAATAGTGGCTGTTGTAGTCCTTATATTATACGTTGTAGATGACTCCTGTTTTTTCTACTTGGGACACAGGGTATTTTTTTCCATGTATGGCAGTGTTATCTTTTTCATAGCTTGTAGTGGATTGGATGGTCAGATACATTTGGTAAAGTTGCATGAGTATCTATTTAGTTGACAGATATTATATAGATGGTCTGTTTCTTTTTTCTAATGTTTGGGTTGCTGCAGTGCACTTGTTCTCATTTGAATAACATTCTTACACAGGTCCTCTTGTGTTAGGTTGGATTGTTATTTTTGTAGTGGAGCATTTGGTTAGTGTGGGTAGTTTTACGTTAGACTTGTGTTTTAAATTTACTAACTTTTCCTCTATTGATTAAGTGATCCAGGAAGAGTAGTATGTTGTTGTTTTCTTCCTTTGAATTTTCTTCCTTTGAAGATGATGGTTGTTTCCTGTATGATCTCTAATTGTTCCTTTTTTATTATGACAAAGATGTTACCTACAAACTGGATCCATACTTTTGCTTAGGAGTGTTCTATTTTCTAGATGCTGCATTACAGTCTCTGCTATGAATACTTAGAATGGTGAGCCTATAAGTGTTCCTCTGATTTGTTTAATTTGTCCATCAAATTAAAAGTAGGTGGCAAGGCAGAGGCTGATTTCTCTCTCCAAAGTTTAACATTTCCATCTCTGCTCATAAAATTTACTTTCTAGTTCTCTGTTCTGTGAACTAGTTCTCTTGTTCTTTAAAAAAAATAAGGATAACTTTATTAAAAATTTTCAATTAAACAAATAAAAAATAATAGAAACTGATAATTGACGTGCAAGAGAGAAGAATGAAAGAAGAATCAAAATCAAAAGTGCAGAAGGAAGAAGGTAAGGAAATACAAATACATTATTTCTGATTTTCTTTTACAACATACATAAGTATAAATATAGAGTATAAATATAGACGCTACATGGCGCTCCCACATAACACCGCTCCTGCGCGAGCTGCACTGGCTCCCAGTGGTCTTCCGGGTGCGCTTCAAGGTGTTGGTTACCACCTTTAAAGCGCTCCATGGCATAGGGCCCAGTTATCTACGAGACCGCCTTCTGCCACCGACAACCTCCCAGCGACCCGTGCGCTCCCACAGAGAGGGTCTCCTTGGGGTGCCATCAGCCAAGCAATGTAGGCTGGTGACCCCCAGGGGGAGAGCCTTCTCTGTGGGAGCTCCTACCCTCTGGAATCAGCTTCCCCCTGAGATAAGAAAAATCCATGACCTCCGTGCCTTCCGCTGGGCCCTTAAAACATTTTTCTTCCAACAAGCCGGGCTGGCCTAAGCGAAGCCTTTTAAATGATTTTAAAGTGGGGTGTTTTTTAAATTTCTGGGCCAAATTTAGATATTCATTTTAATTGGTTTTTAATTGTTTATATTATGTGTTTTTACTTGGCTGTACACCGCCCTGAGTCCCCAGGGAGAAGGGCGGTATAGAAATCTAAAAATAAATAAATAAATAAATAAATAAATATATTAAACTCTTACTCTATGTTTATTTTTCATTTTTCTATTATCTGCCATTTTTTCTAATCATCAGATCCATATGTCATAACTTCATTTTTTTCTGTTTCATGCAAAAAGTTCAAAAAGGTTTCCAATCAAGATTAAAACCAACCAATGGCTTTTCTCTGATCAAGGTTGTCACTTTTGCCAAGCCAGCCACTCTCAATTTCACCATCCATTCTTCCACAGTAGATATTATCAATTCTTTCCATTGTTACGCTTGTAAAGGCCTGTTGTCATACATAAAAATGAAGTTCCATAGTTTTTTCAAACTGTATCCATCAGTCCCAAAAGGAATATTTCTGATTTTAATTGTATATTAGTTTTTTAAATCTTCTGAATTAATGTATGTATTTGAATCCCAAGTTATTTACCTTTTTTACACGCCCACCAAGCAAGATAAAAAGTCCCTCTTGTTTTAATTTCCAGCATACATTTGAGATACATTAATACATTTTAGACAATTTTTCTGGTGGTAAATATCAATGGTGCAACATTTTATCTATATTTTCTTTAACACAACATCAATTTCAATCCTTTCATCCATGTATTCTCTCATTATTCTCTTTATGTATTGTAACCAAAGTTTTTAGCCCATTTGATCATACATTATGTTAGATTTGTGGATAGAGAAACAGGAGGCAGGCTTCAACAACAGCTCTTTATATAACAACTATCTACAATCCAGCAGCTAGCCTCTCTGATAGCCAGCCCTTTTATAGGGAGCTGTCAGGAGTCCTAGCCAATCACGTTTGAAAAATGGACCAGAGGGAAGACTATTGTTGCCAATATCTAACACACCTCCCCTCTTGATTTGAACCAACTATTTACATACATAATCACGCAGGTAGGTGGGGCGTTTGCTGGCTCTACCTGACCTGCACGGCTCAGTTATCATGGCGGCAGCGGGCTGAAAGGGAGTGTCTGTTGCTGCCTCTTGCTCCACCCCTGGAAAGTCCTGGAACTTTTTGGGTGGGGCCTGGATGTCTACAAGAAGTGGTTCGTGGGAGGAGCGTCGCTGGATTCCTGGCTCTTCTGGTATGTCCTCCGGTTCCATCGGGCTTGAGTCTGCTAGGAATGGATTAGAGTTAGATTCCTGCTCTATTGTGTCTTTGGAGATCTCTGGGCTGATACAGCTTCGAATCTGGTTGATGTGTCACCTCCATAGGCGCCCATTGTGTAGTCTTACTATGTAAGATTTAGGGCCTGTGATTTTTTTTTATTTTACCTGGTAACCACAATGGTCCTTCGACAAAGTTCTGGGAGTGAACCAGGTCCCCTATGTTGAAGGTTCTGGTGCAGTTTTGTGTTTTCGTTGTTGTTTCTGGGCAGTAGCTGGGGTGTAGGCGGTCAGGTAGAGACTTGAGCTGGCGACACATTAATAGTTCTGCCAGGCTCCTTCCTGTTACCACACTGGGTGTTATGTGTTGATACAGGAGAAATTTATCTACTCTTTCCTGCCAGTCCTTGGGTGCCAGTCTGTCTAATGCCTCTTTGGCCGATCTAATGGATCTTTTAGCCAGGCCATTACTGGCCAGATGAAAAGGTGCTATGGGGACATGGTGTATCCCTAGTTCTGCTAAGAACCCCTCGAATTGTGTAGCAGTTAGTTGTGGCCCATTATCCGACACCAGGACGTCGGGTAACCCATGAGTGGCGAACAATTTTTGGAGGAAAATTGATTACTTTCATTATGGCTTTGGCCGTAGTGGTGCTCATTAAAATGATTGCCATCCATTTGGAATAGGTGTCCACAACTACAAGGAAGAAGCCGGCAAAATCAATATGGATCCTCTACCAGGGGGCCTGGGGACATTCCCACTCTTGGGCTGGTGCTATGGGAGGAACTGGCTGTGACTCCTGACAGGGCAGGCACCTGGCTACCCACTCTTGGATCTCCTGATCCATATTCGGCCATCACACAAAGCTTTGGGCTAGGGCTTTCATCCGGACAATCCCTGGATGGCCCTGATGTAATGATTTTAACATGGTATACCTTAAACTCTGTGGAACAATTACCCCATAGCAAACACCCCCCTTGCAAGGATATCTCATGCTGCCGATTGGCAAACAGCTTGAATTCTGCCCCGAATGGACCCTCTGGCCACCCCTTCCACACCCAGTTCAATATAGTTTCGAATGTTGTGTCCTTAGCCGAGTGCTTGGCCACATTGGTGAAGGTTACAAGGCCAGAGTACAGACAGTCTATCAAGAGGACAGGGAGTCCCGGGGTCGGATCATCCAATAAGTCCAGCAACGGGCAACGGCTAAGGGCATCAATGCCCCAATGTTCGTCCAGGCCGATGCAGCAGTTGATAACTGTAGGCAGATAGGAATATGGCCCACCACATAAATCAGAGTGACAAGGCCACAGGAGTCAGTCAATCCCCAGCCAAGAGTCCCAAAAGTGGCTTGTGGTCCATAACCAAATCCGAATCCCTCCCAAATAAGTACTTGTGGAACCGTTTTACCCTGGCCAATGCAGCCAGTGTTTCCCTGTCCAGCTGGCTATAGTTCCTCTCTGCGCTAAACAGTGTCCTGGAGAAATACACGATCGGGGCCTCGGTTCCATTTGGGAAAAAAGCGGCAGATTCTCTAGATCCCGAGGTCCACGCACACTTTTTGGCCAGGAGCTTATGGAGCGGCTCGGCAATAATGGCTTTATTCTTAAGGAAGACCCTGTAGAAGTTGATCAAGCCTAGGAAGGCTTGCAACTCCGTCTGGTTGCAGAACAGAACAGAACAGAACAGAACAGAACAGAACAACAGAGTTGGAAGGTACCTTGGAAGTCTTCTAGTCCAACCCACTGCCCAGGCAAGAAACCCTGCACTACTTTAGACAAATGGTTATCCAACTACTTCTTAAAAATTTCCAGTGTTGGAGCATTCACAACTTCTGGAGGCAAGTTGTTCCACTGATTAATTGTTTTAACTGTCAGGAAATTTCTCCTTAGTTCTAAGTTGCTTCTCTCCTTGAATAGTTTCCACCCATTGCTTCTTGTTCTACCCTCAGGTGCTTTGGAAAATAGTTTGACTTCCTCTTCTTTTTGGCAACCCCTGAGATATTGGAACACTGCTATCATGTCTCCCCTAGTCCTTCTTTTCATTAAACTAGGCATACCCAGTTCCTGCAACCGTTCTTTATATGTTTTAGCCTCCAGTCCCCTAATCATCTTTGTTGCTCTTCTCTGCACTCTTTCTAAGTCTCAACATTTTTTTTACATCGTGGGGACCAAAACTGAATGCAGTACTCCAAGTGTGGCCTTACCAAGGCATTATAAAGTGGTATTAACACTTCATGTGATCTTGATTCCATCCCTCTGTTTATGCAGCCCAGAACTGTGTTGGCATTTTTTGGCAAAAAATGATTTTTGAAATCTACATTAACCTTAACTTTGTCATACCATAAATAGCCATGCCACCCAAATCTTCAGTCATGCACTTCTAGTTGCAATCTTCTATTTTTCAGTGCCAGCCACTCCTTCATCCAAACTAAACAAGCTGCAGAATAAAATGTCAAATCAGATAGACCTAAGCCTTCTCTATCTTGAATGTCTTGTGACACCCTGTTCTTAACTCACCTTGCCACACAAATTTAGATATGTCTTTCTGCCATTGTTTAAATGGTACATCTGTTGTCAAAGCAAAAATAACATTCTAGGGAAAACATTCACCTTAATCATAGGAATTCTCCCCAGCAATAACAATTGTAAATTTATCTATCTTGACATATCTTTTAAATCTTCATTCTGTATTCTATCATAGTTATTTTGAAACAACATACTCAACAGCTGTTTTTTCCTTTTGGTGATTCAAATATGTTAAATTAACACTCAAGTATTTTACACAGTATATAGAATAACAAGGTTGGAAGGGACCTTGGAGGTCTTTTAGTCCAAACCATGCTCAAGCAGGAGACCTTATACCAGTGATGGCTAACCTTTTTGCCATCGTGTGCCAGGAGAGGGGGGGCAGGGGAGGGTCACGCACGTGTTTGCCCACACCGATAATTCTATGCACCCTGCCCTGCACATGCGCACACAACCCCCCTCTCCCCCCCGCTCCTAGCACACGATGACCTGGTAGGCCCATTTTTCTTTCTTACCTGGCTCCAGATCCTCTCTATTTATCTGGGAAGGGCGAAAACAGCCTTTCTCAATCCCTCAGAGGCCCTCCAAAGGCCTGAAACGGCTCATTTCCCAATTCCCGGTGGGACAGGAAGTGACATTTTTTGTTGTCCCCAGCCTCTCTAGGAATCTCTGGAGGCTGGGGACAGAAAAAAGGCACTTCCTGTCCCATCAGGAGTTGGGAAATGGGCCATTTCAGGCCTTTGGAGGGCCTCCGAGGGAATGGGAAAGGCTGTTTTTGCCCTCCGCAGATGCATAGAGAGGGTCTGGAGCCAGGTAAGAAAGAAAAACGAGCCTCCCCACCCCTCCAGAGGCAGGAAACAGCCTGTTTCCCTACTTCCGGTGGGCCCAGAAGGCCTGAAAATTAGCTGGCCAGCGCGCACATGCGCTCCAGAGCTCAGCTGGCATGCCCACTGATATGTCTAGTGTGCACATGCCATAGGTTCGCCATCACGGCCTCATACTATTCCAGACAAATGGTTGTCTAATCTCTAGTGATGGAGCATCCACAACTTCTTGAAGTAAGATAGTGATGAATTTTCTCACTATCAGGAAATTTCTCCTTAATTCTAGGTTGGATCTCTAATGTTCTTACATCTGTTACTTCTTGTCCTGCCCTCAGATGCTTTGGAGAGTAGGTCAACCCCATCTTCTCTATGACATACTATATTTCATTTCTGATGCAAGCAGGAATTGCTTATGTGTTTATTTATGGGATCAATGTAAAGATCGTTTCTTCTAAAAATGTTTACTTTCAAATCTGCTAGAAAAGTTAATGTTACATTGAATCTGCTTTATGTTTGTCTCAATAGATCAGCATTTACTTTTTCATTTTCTCCATGGTTTACAGAAGTATATTCAAATTGGCTTGACATAACAGTAATTTGGATAAGATAAAGGACCTTTGTGGCCTTCACTTAGTGAAAAGTTGAAGAATGCAATCCCATAAATGGAAGCAAAGGCACTAATTGCCCTCAAGATCTAGCTAAGCCTTTCTCTGACTGTTATTCCAAGATGGATTAAGTTTACAACTCACAATATATTTGCAGGATACTAGGTAGAACAGGATTGGTATATTCTGATGGTGTTGTAGCTTAGATTTTAAACCTGCATAGTTCATGTGGTTCATGATTTGTTTGCGTGAATGGATAATCTAGCTCCATCTAGCCTAAATTATTTTTCACCAAATGGAAGAAACACCTGTTCAGTATTTCTATCTATTGATGTTTTCTGACTAATCTAGCAGGATGTTATCAGGAGGGGAGCATGTTAATGCAAATAAAATAATTCTGATCAAATCAGTTCGGATCAAACAGTATAACTTAAATAAGATAAAATCTGTACTTCACTCTGGATATATTGTTTTGTTTGTATACAGAGTTCTCAATGACCATCAGTAAATTATACAGTAGGGAAATGATAATTTTATACATTGGCCTGGTTTAAAGAATACTTGAAGTCATATATGAATTATTTACCTTGCTTCCTGAATGCTACTATGGATCTCCTTCTACCCCAAAATAACAATCTCCTGAGTTAGATTAGGTTGATAGAGACTATAATATAACACAAGCATGATCTAAAACAGTCTGTTTTATTTAGTTTTTTTTATTATTATATTGAATGAACATCCTACTGTGATTTGTCAAAAGTGCTTTATTGTTTAACATATTGTGTTCCCTGGTCAATGATGGGTTATATAGTAAAATGGTATTGGCTCTCTTACTGTAGTCGTCTTTTCTCTTCCTAAAGTTGTGCTCAAAACTATTTTATTTATAATTTTAATAATAATTCAGTCAACTTAGAGTTCACCTATAGCCAAAGAGCCAGTATGGTCTAGTGCAGGTGTCAGCAACCCACGGCTCCCTTTCGTTGCAGAGGGATGAAAGAGCTGTCGCCCTGTCACGGTGGTGTCAATGGCTGGAGCCTTAGTGTGGGAGCGAAGCATCCCTGCACTTGCCTTTGTGTGAAACAGCATTCTGCCTTTGGTACATTTGCTGTTGCTGCCTCCATGGCCTGCCTGACCCTTCCGCAGCACAGTGAAATTTAGCGCTCTTCACAATGGGGGAGACGGGGTCTCATCCTCCTGCAGCCCATTACGACGCAGAGCCACAATGCGACCCTGCGTTATCAGCTTGCCCTCCCCTCCCGGATGTCAGTTGCTTTTCCTGCAGAGCTGCCGGTGTTGTGATGCCTTGCCTCCCCACCAGCTGCTCCTGGGCTTGTCAGCCTCCAGATGTCAGATTCCCACCACTCAGCACCCATTCAGGGATTCTTTCCCACCCCCACCCCCACCCCCAGAGAGAGGGGGAGGGGGAGGGAGGGAAAGAGAGAGAGGGAGGGAAAGAAGAGAGAGACAAGAGACACAGAAACAAAGGGAGACAGAGAGAGAGACAGGGAGAGACAGAGAAAGAGAGAAGGAGAGAGGGAAGAAGGGAAAGAGAGAGAGAGAAAGAGAGAGAGGGGGGCAGGGAAGAGAGAGAAGCAGAGAGACAGATAGAGGGTGGGGAGGAAAAGAGAGAAAGAGGGAGGGAGGGAGGGAGTGGGGGGGAGAGAAAGGGGGGGAGGTGAACAACATTTTTACAGAACTATAAATACATTGAGGCCTTTGAGGCGAGCGGCCAGGAGGTGAGGCCAGGTGTGACAAGACGTGGCTGGGAGGGGAGGGTTTAGGCGTTGCAAATAATTTAACAACCGGTTCTCTGCCCTAATGACTGGCTGCATAGGTGTGGCTGGGAGGGGTGTGTGTCTTGCAACTGGGTGGGAGTGAGTGACGTTGAGTTGACCACACTCATCCAAGTGTTGTGGCTCCTTGTATTTTCTTTTCTGTGGGAAATGGGTCCAAATGGCTCTTTTTTAAGGTTGCAGACCCCTGGTCTAGTGGTTAAGGCAGCAGACTAGAAATCAAGAAACTTTGAGTTCTAATTCTACTTTAGACATGAAAACTGACTAGGTGACTTTGGGCCAGTCACTCTCTCTTAGCCCAATTCATCTCACAGAGTTGTTGTTATGGGAAAAATAGAGGAAGAAGGAGTAGTAAGTATGTTCGCCACCTTGAGCTATTTGTAAAAATAATAAATGTGGGATTAAAAACATATTTAAAAAGAGAATCTCAGGGTGAGGTTTATCGCAAACATTAAACCAGTAATTAAAAAAATTAAATCACTAGAATCCTAATAGGTGATAATTAAGTAAAATTAAAAACAATGCTAAAACATTGTCTATAGAGAGAAATATAAAGATCAACAACTGATAGAAATATATAATTGTGAAAAAGAACAATACTGAGTCAACTGGCAGAAAATCAGATAGTATAGTATAGTAAATTAAAGTGTTTGAGAAGTTTAAAAAGAGGTTTTACTTAGCACATCAAATGAAAAGAATAGATGCCAAGTAGACATCTCCAGAGAGGTTATTATTCTGCAACTAGTTTTTGTTTTTGGAACTGTTAGCCCAATGTTCAACTAACGTAAAAAATCTGTTGAATCAAGCTGGAAGCTTGTCTAAACCAGTAATTGGCTCCCATACACATCTATTTACAGTATTTCTATCCTGCTCTAGTCCCAAAGCACTCTGGTGTTATACAAATACAAAGAACATTATAAAATCAACAATACATGCTTGTAGACTTTAGATAAGTTCTCAGAAAATTCATACCACTAAGATCCTACCATTTGCATGTATCAACAACCAGCTTGTAATTATGTAGTGCTTCTGCTTCTAATTATTGCAATATTCCATCTTTCCCTTTATCTTGCACGTATAGTATTACTTCCCATTACACCTGGGTGACAAGTCTTTCTCCCCAGCTTTCCTTCCTATTCACTCATTTTTCCACAAATGTTAATGCTGTAAAGCTGATCTGAACACCAGTGTTTCTAGACTCTTTGTGCTACTATCCTGCAGGTAGTCCTTGACTTATGACCACAACTGGGACCAAAATTTCCATTTTTAAGCAAGACAGTTAAGTGAGTCTTACCCAATTTAAAACCTTTTTTGCCATGGCTGCTAAGTGAATCACTGAAGTTAAGTGAATCATGTAGTTGTTAAACAAATCCAGCTTCCCATATTGAATTTGCTTGTTGGAAGCTGGCTGGAAAGGTCACTAATGGTGATCATGTGACCCCAAGATGCTGCAACCATTGTAAATACATGTCAGTTGCCAAGCATCTGAATTTTGATCACATGGCCATATGGATGCTGGGATGGTTGTAATTGTGAGTACCAGTTATGTCACTTTTTTCAGTGCCATTGTAACTTTAAGCAGTCACTAAACAAATGATTGTAAGCCAAGAACTACCTGTACAATAAATCAAGAGTTAAGGGCCTGAATGCAGGTTCAAGGAACTAAGATGAAGGTAAAATAGGCTGCTGAACTCCATGTATAGAAAAATCCTCAGATTAATACCAAACTGGGTTTTAAACGTGCATAATAAATCTTTTTAAAACCAGTTTATTTCCTATCTTCTACCGGTGCTGTACTTCATTTGTTTGTAGGAACAGCATGCAACTTTAAAAAGCTGAAGCTTGCAGGTTATAAAATGTGGCAATCAGCAATAAAAATAAATTGCTGCACAAAAATTAGATTGAAAATCATGCAGAGACATTTTAAGACAAATATAAACATTTATGGGTCCTGTGTATTTATGCAATCTGATAGATAAGCTTAGCTTATTTTTTATTTTATTTTAATTGTAAGTTCTTTGGGTATTGATTCTATGTATATTGGCTGATAGGATAGAAGAACAAAATATTAATAGGTATAATCAGGCTTTTAAAAAATTTTTGCATGCACAGACAGACAATGACCCTGATGTCTTAGATTCTTTCTTAGAACTGGCATGATTCATTTGGAGCTCATTTCATTTGGTGCTCATTTCATATTGACTTGCTTCTAATTGTGCACTGAAATTATATATGAAAATTGTGCATTGAAGTTATATATGAAAAGCTATACAGTAGCATAGGGGTGAACAATTTTTTGAGGTACTTACAGTTGATCAAAGGATGGGGCCACAACACACCAGTAGGAGACAGATTTGGAGGGAACTGAATATTCTCACTGTTTTTTTAAAAAAATCAAAGACATGCTATTTTGGAACACAAACTTCAGTTTTCATTTGTTTCCCGTCATAAAATACTGTTTCCCCGAAAATAAGATCCAAACATAAAATAAGCCCTAGGATGATTTTTCAGGCTGCTCATAATATAAGGCCAACCCCCAATTAAACCTGTTATGATTGTCAGCCCAACGGATTTACATTACATCGGTATTGTGGTTGCCGAGAGGGTTTGGTCAGCTCGACCTCACTCATGTCGGGGGTGCTTGTAGGGGGAGTAAGATTTCTTCACCACCAGCCCTTATCTTCTTTTTTACCTGAGCAATTGCCGCTTGGCTCTTTCAGTGATTGCAGAAAGGAAAGAAAGTACCTCCTCAGCCATCCATTTTTCCCTGGATTGATTCCAGCGGCTGCCACTATCACCGCCTGGCCCGGCTGCTTTGTGTACTTTCTCCTTCCCTTCTCCCCCCCCCCTTCTTCTGGCTGCTCCATTTCAAACCCCCTGGACTTTCACAGACAACTTTTCCCCAGGGGTGGAGGGTTTCTCATGGGGTGCGATCAAACTTCCAATCCCAACAGACCTGGTGGGCATGAGCTCTCCCGACCCAGAAAGGGGAAGGAGCTGACGGGGGCTGTGGGAAGATGTATTATTTTATGCCTTTAGGCTGCTGAGTTCCAGTTTACATACCTACTCGATGCTGCAGGTGCAGGGCTATGAGCTGAGCCCAGTGCTCTTTGGGCCCTGGCCCTGATGGGTGCTGCAGCTTTCACGCCAGCTGTGTGAGGCAGGCATGGGGCTGCCCCTAGCTGCCTTTAGCCTATACCTTACCTGTGGCTTCTCTGGCACCAGCTGCTGCCACCATCTCACCTTCTGCCTGGCCCGCCACCTAGCTCCAGCTCTGCCCAGCAGCCTCCACTAGGCATTGTCCCAGCACAAGAAGCTGGCTGTGTGCAACTTGGTGCTCCACAGCCAGTCCGACTACCTCCTGCTGGAGCTGCCCCATGCGCCCTGCAGGCTGGGAGCGCGTGCCTCCCCTGCTTTGCGCAGCTTCGGTGGGTGTTTTGGCAGGCAAAAGGAGGCAGCTCCACCCCCCGCCCCTTGCTTTGACTCACCTTGTGGTGGCGGCACCAGCCCACTGGACGCACTGTGCAGCCATTTGTCCTGTTGTAGCCGCAGGCAAGCAGACAGTGGGATGGAGAGGGCTGGCCTGGTGGTAGCAGTTTCCCCACTGCTGAATACCATTGGCCCTTGTACACTCGCCGCCTCCTATACATGAAAAAAAAGAAGATGTCACCTGAAAGTAAGACCTAATGGGTCTTTTAGAGCAAAAATACCTATAAGACTCTTTCTTATTTTTGGAGAAATATGGATAACTATTTTTAGCAGTCTTGTTTAGGTGGGGCTCCAAGGGCTACAAAAAGGGGAGTTGAGTCCATGTGTAGTCCTGGGATTACATGGTGTTCCCTTCTGCTATGGAGAAATTAAGTATAATGCCCATGAATTTCTATTTTCTGTTTTGCTTTTTACAAGTAGATATGTAAGTAAGTCAACAAAGCTGTCTGCAGTGCAAAAGCCATAAAATGAATGTTAGAAGCTTTGGCAAGTACACGTATACCACTCATCACAGTGCAATCTGAAAAGCACAAGTTTGCACTATATAATTTTGCTGATTTGTTTTAGTTTTAGCATGAATAATTTGAAATCCTTTGCACTGTATTCTGGAAAAGAAAGAAAATCAGTTACACAGCTCACAATTTATGGCTTATTGTCCTTTGGTGATGATCACTCTTTCCATCACTAATCAATCCCCTGGATCCCTCCCCCCACCAATCTCCATCTTCATCTTTGCTCCATCTGTGCCAGCTACAACAGGGGTGAAATGCTCCCGGTTCAGACCGGATCGCCCGATCTGGTAGCGATGGTGGCGGGTGGTTCGGAGAACCGGTAGCAAAAATCTCTGCGCCCCCCGCCATGCCCAGCTGAGTTGCAGAATCATCAGAGGCTTTTTTTTTTACTTTTAAAAGCATTTTTTCTACAACCTCTTCCGACGAAAAAATGCTTTTAAAAGTAAAAAAAAAGCCTCTGATGATCGCGCGGCTCAGCTGGGATCGTCAGAGGCTTTTCAAAGCATTTTTTTCTGCAACCTCTTCGGCCGAAAAGGTGGTAAAATAAATGTTTTAAAAGGTTAAAAAAAAAGTTGGCCACGCCCCCCCCGGCACATTACCCCCCCCCCCCCCCCCCACACACACTAAGCCATGGCCACAGAACCGGTAGTAACAAATTTTACATTTCACCCCTGAGCTACAACTCCATGTTTGGACAAATCAGTGCAGATTCCTTCACTTTTTAACAGTCTCTGCCAATCCCTGACTCAGCTTTTGACCTAGAGGTAGAGGAGCTGATCTTGTGATGCATTGGGAAGCCAGGCTCTGCAATTCACCCAGCTTCAGATGACCACCCAAAGAGTGGAAGCAATATTTGGGCCAGTTTGAGCCTGCCAGACCACCCTGGATTAGATTTTATTATTGCATTTTTCTAGACAGGCCTGTATGTAGTTACACAGCCTCATTTCTTAAGTACTTACATTCAAAACATATCATTTTCTCCTTTAAAAAGTGCTTATTCCAAACAAATATAATTTATTTAGTTATTATGACATTGTGATTTTAAATAGCATCACATTTATTATTTTAATCTAGAAGCTCTTTATCTGTGTCTCTTTGTGTTTCTTATAATCTCTCCCCTCCCCTCTTCTCCCTTCCTCTCCTTCATATAACTTATTGGCATGAATACTTTAGAGATAAGTCATGTATGAAAGATGAAGATTTAAATGCTTAATTTTGGGGGCAAATAGTTTAAAGTAGTAGTCCCTTTCTTTCTTAAGTCTGATGTAATCTGTGTAGGAGGGTGTGTAATCAAGACAAAATCAAAAGCAACGTTTAGCATTCCCCCCCCCCCCCCCCAATACAATGAAAAGTGATCTGAGGCAATGTACTCTACGCTTAATGTTTTATAATTCTGGACTGCATTGAGATGCACTAAATTAGAGAATACATGTGAATTACACACTGTTCAGTATAAATATTCTAAATGTCTCAGGAAATGAATGATTAAAAATAAAGCACTTGATCAAATAATCTGGGAAGTAATTATTTGTTCAAAAAATATTTGGTTTTTAGAATTAGGTGATTTTGTGAAATATCTGTCTTCAGGCATGCAGAATACCTGTCATTTAAACTGGTTTATGCAATGTGATGCAAGTAGGGGTAGGATTCAGCCTGTTCGGACCAGTTTGGGCGAACCAGAAGTTAATTTTAATCTGGTTCGCCGAACTGGTTGTTCCAAGTACTGGCTGACCCCGCCCACCCCACCCCTCCTCTCCTAAGAGTCTCCACACAGCCTGTTTTGGATGCCAGGTAAGAGCAGGGGCCGCACTGAGGCTGTGGGAGGGCAAAAAATGGGCCTACCAGAAGTTCCAGAAGTCTGGAAACGGGGCTGTTTCTGGCCTCCGTAAGGCCACTGGAGCCTGGAGGAGGCCATTTTCGCTCTCCCAGAGGCTTGAGGAAAGCCTCTGGAGCCTGGGGAGGGCAAAAAAAGAGCCTACTGGAAGTACTGGAAGTTTGAAAATGAGCCCATTTCCGGCCTCCGGAGGGCCTCTGGAGCTCGGGGAAGGCTGTTTTTGCCCTCCCAGAGGCTCAAGGAAACCCTCCAGAGTCTGGGGAGGGTGAAAAGCCCCTCCCGTGTGGTGCAGGAGCCTACGTAGGCCATGCCCACCATGGCCACGCCCACCCAGTAACCAGGCAGAGAATCGGTTGCTAAAATTTCTGAATCCCACCCCTGAATACAAGTCTCTCTACCCGTGTCAAGCTTCCTTTCCATTCATTTTTACATCATGAAAGAAAAAAGCAAGTACTAGTTTCCAGTGTCTTTATTTCTGTATAGTCTGCTGCCTTCTAAATTGACCTTATGACATTCCATAGAAAATAAAGATGAATGGCAGCTCCAATACAGTATGTAAAAGTGAGCAGACTCGCCCAGGTAGAAGCAAAACATTATGGAATATGAATGCAATAGCAATATTTCTTTCTTCTCTCCAATTTACAGTCCTAATATTTAGGATTGATAAGTAGCTTATGGTGTAGTTTATGAGGAGGAAGACACTTCTATGGCAAGGGTACAACATCACACATTTTGTTGTGCTAGAAGAGCTGAGACCAATTGGTTCTAAAGCCCTAGTCATCGTAGTCAAAAGCATATGGGTGCTGAAGTCCAACAATTCAGGATCTATTTGGTTACTACTGGAGGATGAAAAAGCAAAGCTTTTGTTTTTGGTGGTAGCTATTTGGTTCCTAGAATATATATTGCCAATTCTCAAATAAGCATTTTCATCATGCAGCAATAGAATTGACTGCCCACTTCGAACCCCTGTTTTCTCTGCATATCTTGGAAATATGTTTTCTACAATTTCCTTTCCTTCCTAAATATACAAATATTTTTTGTATATTTCTTTGTAATATACAAAGCACCAAGAATCTGATGATCTTTCTGAGTCTTAAAATAATTGAGGATTAAATCTCATATAATTTGTGAGCTGCTAATATGCCATTGCACCTTCCAATGCTTAAACTTTGCTTTGGCTGGTTAAATCCAGGGGTGGGATTTAGCCAGTTCTGACTGGTTCGGGCGAACTGGATGTTAATTTTAATCTGGTTTATTGAACTGGTTGTTCCCAGGACTGGCTGACCCCACCTACCCCACCCCTCCCATCCCAGGAATCTCCACACGTCCTGTTTTAAATGCCAAGTAAGTGCAGGCCATGTGTGGAGCTGGGAGGGCAAAAAACGAGCCTACCAGAAATCTGGAAGTGGGCCCATTTCCGGCCCCTGGAGGGCCTCCGGTGCCCGGGGGAGGCCGTTTTCCCCTCCTGGAGGCTCCAGGAAAGCCTCTAGAGCTTGGGGAGGGCAAAAAACCCCCCACCACCACGTTGTAGGAGGCCAAGTAGGCCACACCCCATAGCCACGCCCACCCAGCAACCTGGCAGCGAACCAGTTGCTGAAATGTTTCAATCCCATCCCTGGTTAAATCTTGTTATGTGAATGAACTTCTTCTATTGTTGATAAATTTTGACAGTCAACTGTAATTTCATGAATTTCAAAGCAGTGCAGTGTAGTCCTTTTGGTACAGTTTGGCCTCAATTTACAACTGTTCATTTAATGACTATTTAAAGTTACAACAATGAAAAAAGTGACTTATGACAGTTTTTCACACTTAAGACTGTTGTAGCATCCCCATGGTCATATGATCAAAATTCAGATCCTCGGCATATGGTACATATTTATGATGGTTGCAGTGTCTGTGGGTCATGTGATCAGCCTTTGCAAACTTCTGACAAGCAAAGTCAATGGGGAAGCTAGATTCACTTAACAACCATGTTATTAATTTAACAAGTGCGATGATTCATTTAACAACTAGGGCAAGAAAAATCGTAAAGTGGGGCAAATTCACTTAACGAATGTTTCACTTAGCAACATAAATTTTGGGCTTAATTGAGGTCATAACTCGAAGAATATTTGTAATTAAACGGTTAAGTTCTATTTTGAGAAAATATTTGACTATCACTTTTCCATTACAAATGTAATCCCCTTTTCTGATATGGTTTATGTTTACCTTTTCTCCATATTTGTTTCAGTTTCTGGGATTGAAAAAAGTATCTGCAATATTTACATCTCCATTGCCTTGAAAGAACTGACTAATTTCACTAAACCAGAGTGACGATGAAATACAGACTCTTTCTTTTTTGTGCCATTTAGTTAGTGGAAATATTTCCCCCACGGCCTTGAATAATGTTGAGAATAGAGTGGGTGTAGTTGTTTAATAGTCTCTGAGTATTATTTCCGGAATGGGGAGGAGTTGAGGGCAAACCAGCCTACACAACTTCTATATGATAAAATGCATAGTGATTTCTCCATTGTTCCACATATGTGCTGAAAGTGCCTGCAGGCAGAACATTTTTCAACTATATGTTGTGTTACAAGATAAGGAATCCAAACTAAAACCTCTGGATGTTTTTGGTATGAAGTAAGAAAACAGAATTACACCCCTGAAGGTATATTAATTTTGTATTTGAAATATTTTTAAGGCTTAAATATTGCATCAAAATCAGCAAAATATGTTGCATTGTTTTGAAGCAGAAGAAGAGATAACTGGCATTTTAGTAGAGCGATATATGTTTTTATTCTCTACTATTGTATTTGTAGAATGCTTTATGAAAAATGGATGAGAGGTAAGATTCTGATCTAATTGTAATCCTCCCCTTTTGCTGTGGACAATTCCTGAGAGTGAAATTGTGAGGTGAACTGATCTCAGATATGCCATCTGAGGGACCTTGTTTAGCCAGTGTTTCTTCTAGTGATTTTGTTCTCTGAGCCACTGAATTTATAAAATATTATTTTAATGAAAAGCTAGCAAGCAAAATGACAGTTTCAACTACGGTCACTTTCCAGTAAAGCTCTGTTTCTAACCACCCATGTCTCCAAGAAGCATTCTAACTAAACAAAATAGTTCAATGTATTGGTTAGAGGAGTATTTTGCACAGTTAGAAAGGGGTGGAGATCAGAAATACCTATAGTAGTTGCCTTCTGGTGAATGGGTATTTTATGATTGCCCATGCTTTTTTTTTCTGTGTTGGAAGCATGAGGTGCTTCTGTGGTGAAAGGATCAGCTGGTGAAATCACAATTGCCCAGGTTGCCAAGTTGGGGGCTCCTTTCATGTCTCATAAAGTTGCCCACTGAAGTGGTACCCATCTACTTACTCATTGTCGCTTGATTTCAAACTGCTGGGTTGGCAGGAACTGGAGCAAGTGATGAGAGCTCATCCAGTCAAATGGCAGCAACTGGGTTTCAAATGTGAGCCTGCTGATTGTCAGCCCAGCGTACTAACCATATGGGAGCCACTGCACTCCTCTATTAACCATGCTTATCAAACAACATACTCTGTCCCAAACACAGTTGGAGACTTCTGCCCTTAATGCTTTTTAATTGTACCTGTCTCATCACTTTAGACCAAGTTGAAAGTTGTACCTTATACAATATACAAATTAGTCACTGGAATGTAGGTTTTTATAATTCTTCATTCTGCCAAAGAACTGCTAAAGCAAGGTCCTGGTTGCCCAAAGCATCTGCATTCAAGCAAATAGTGGCTTTTGGTTATCAATGGGAAGAGTGAGTCTGAAATGATGGAGTAAACAAATCAAGCAGTGGAAGCAGACACAACATGTTCCTATGTTTATTGAAATTCAGTCTGTACATCTGGTTCTGAATTGAAAATTATATCTCATGTAAATGAACTTTAATAGAGGAAATGAGAAAACCCGCAAGCATCAATAAGAGTATATATAGATATCTGAGAGCTGGCCTTAGATAACTTCATACAATTTTCTTGGTGTAGAGGTAAAAATATTTTGTCTTTCAAGTGGCAATAATAAAGGTTTAGTTTTTAAATATCCATGACTACATGTCCTAACAGCTTTGTATATATAAATGGGACATTAGAGTGAAGATTCCCCCCCTCCCCCACAAACAAGCAAGTTAATTTTTGATTGATGACAGTAACTACCTCTTGAGGATGAACCAAGTGCAGTAGTTTTCCCAACAATGGAACAGAACTCTTCCAATTTCCCCATTAGAAAAAAAGCTGAAATGGCCTATGCTCTGCAAATATTACAGATCATGTGTGCAGAATTAATTACAGTCATGTTGAGATGAGATAATGTCATGGGAACTGATATAATTTAAAAATAGTGATTAAAAGCTTAATCACTAATTTAATAAAGATCTCCTATGTTAGAAAGCTGCTGGGTGCTAGGGCTGCTTTTTAAACCTCAATGGGGTCCAAAGCAACCACCAAGGTCTACAATCAGAGATTCAGAGATGCAAATAATAGAACTGAGAACAGTAGGCTTAAAGTTTTCCTTGCATTTAAAAAAATACACTTTTGTTTGCAACCCACCATTATTTTTAATTTATCAGTGTGGTCCTTCTACAAATTGTGCAGTTGTGATGTGGACAATGTGACTTAACCCTGTCACCAGCATTATGTCTGCAAAGAGACAGCCACCTTTCTGAGTACCCCTCTTTATTAAGATTAAGTAGAATACATATACCAAATCGTAACTTTCATCATATGTGATGCAAAGGTTCTCCAATGAGCAGCAAGCTGTAAATATAAAAATAGAGTTCAAAGTTTGTTTAAAATTCAAAGCAATATAATTTGCCATATGGATGAATAAAATTATACACAGACCAGCAATGATGCCATTAATTCTTTCTCTCACCAACAAGTACTTGTGCCAACAAAATTAACAAATATGTGAGAAGAATTTTATAATAATAAAACAAAAGAAGTAACTATTAAAAGTACAGTATAGTTTAAGCCAACAGAGAAAATGCACAGTCAATACATACTCCAATAAATACCTGGCTAAAATCAGCATTAGAAATGTATTTAATTCCCTTTCTCTCTGTATTTAAATGCATTTGCATTGCTTCCCCTATAATAGTGTCAGCCTCTTTTTCTAGTTTCTTTTTATACCACAACTTTTCCCATCTTTTATTGCTTAATCTGTTAAAACTCTTTGATATATAAAAACAAATATTTAAACTAGTAACAAGATCCTGACAAGTTGCAATCCTCAGATAGAGAAGAAACTAGATAAGAGCGTGTCTAGGTTTTCCATTATTATTAGGAAAAATGGAAGATATTATAAAAAGCACAAAAATACATTTGCAAGGTAAACCTCTAGAGCATAGCTATGGATGTGATCTCCTCCTAGTGGGATTTAAGAGCATTTTAATAAGAGCAGAGTCACATTTCCTGCACGACATGCAATTCTGGTGCTTGCTTTTCTGTTTTCCAGGCAGATAAAGGCCTATTTGCCTAAGGTTTTTGTTCATCTAATATCTTAAAGATAGTCTTCTTAGTGAGATAGAAAGTACCATCATGAGTCACATTGGCTGTTATGGAACCTGTGTTACCGAAAAGCATTACAAAATAAATTTAAACTAAGTTATTGGAGAAACTCACAGTCCATCACATTTCAAATAACATTCAATCAATTGTGTATAAATGTTTGAAATAGTATAAATATCTTTGTAACATCATGCCTAGCTTTTTTAAAAGAGATTCAATGATTTAGTTCAATGAGAAAAAAATTCAATGAGAATTTTCAATAACTATCCAAAATAACTGAAATGTGCAACAAGAGTAGACTCAGGTTGTGAACTTTAGGTGCAAGGGTACAAAAATAAGTCACTTTCTCATTTGATTCATCTACTTTTTCTTTCTTTACACCAGGTTGGAGAACTTAATCTGCCCAAGGGATGAATTTTTTGCACATTGCAATAGAACTATGTCAGGGTGGAATTTTGGAATGGTGAAGCACCACTTCCATTTTCATCGTTTTGCTCAAATGGAAAGTCAGAATCATCCCTTCATTTGCAGGCTGGGAGAACTCCAACATGCATAAGTAGTCCGTGCTTTTCACAGTATTAGATGTAAAAGAACATGCACTTTTGTGGAATATAGGTAGTCCTTGACTTACGATCACAACCGAGCCCCCATTTTTGTTGCTAAGTGAGAGAATTGTTAAGTGGTTTTCCCCATTTTACGTCTTTTCTTGCCCCAGTTGTTAAGTAAATCACTGCAGTAGTTAACTTAGTAATATGGTTGTTAAGTGAATCTGGCTTCCCTATTGACTTTGCTTGTCAGAAGGTCATGAAAGGTAATCACATAACCCCGGGACACTGCAACCGTCATAAATATGAATCAGTTGCCAAGCATCCAATGCTTGCATCCAAGTATCAGTATCTAAGCATCCAATGCTTGCAACTGAGATGCTGCAATAGTCATAAATGTGAAAAACGGTCATGAATCACTTTTTTCAGTGTTGTAACTTTGAATGGTCACTAAATGAACTGCTGTAAGTCAAGGACTACCTGTAATGATAATAATAATAATAATGGGCTGAGCTTCATTTTGCAAGTTAGAGAACTATTTGTATTAATGCTTCTATTATAAATGAATTGTTTGAGAAACAGATTCCATTCATTTGCATTCTAAGTAGATAGTCCTCGACGTATGACCACAATTGAGCCCAAAATTTTTGTTGCTAAGTGAGACATTTGTTAAGTGAATTTTGCCCCATTTTATGACCTTTCTTGTCCTAGTTCCGTGATGGCGAACCTATGGCATGGGTGCCACAGTGGCACACGGAGCCATATCTGTCGGCACGCGAGTGTTGCCCTACCTTAGCTCCAGTGTGCATGCATATGCCAGCCAGCTGATTTTCGGGCCTTTCGGGCCCACCGGAAATCGGGAAACAGGCCATTTCTGGCCTCCAGTGAGGATGGGGAAGGCCATTTTGGCTCTCCCCAGGCTCCAAGAAAGCCTCTGGAGCCTGGGGAGGACAAAAAAACAGGCCTACTGGGTCCATCGTGCCATTGTGGGCCAAAAGTGGTGGGACCATGGGGGGATCGTGCGTGCATGCACGGGGGTGGGGCACATTGAATTATGGGTGTGGGCACGCGCCCACTTAACTGCCCGTGCTCCCCCCGCTTTTGGCACGCAACGGCAAAAGGGTTAGCCATCACTGTCCTAGTTGTTAAGTGAATCACTGCAGTTGTTAATTTAGTTACACGGTTGTAAAGTGAATCTGGTTTCCCCATTCACTTTGCTTGTCAGAAGGTCGCAAAAGGGGATCACATGATCTCAGGACACTGCAACCGTCAATAAATATGAGTCAGTTGCCAAATGTTTGAATTTTTTTTTTTTAAAAATAAATTTTTATTTAATATATTTCAACTTTTACACCATGTTTCCATTCTTTACACTGTTCCACTACTGGTATTACTCATATTTACATAGTTTCCAATTTTCATAGATTGCTATTCTATATATTATATATTTACTTAAATATATAAATTTAATTCAGGGGTGAAATGCTCCCGGTTCCAACCGGATTGTCCAATCCGGTAGCGAGGGCAGCTGGTGGTTCGGAGAACTGGTAGCAAAAATCATGCCCAGCTGAGCCGCGCGATCATCAGAGGCTTTTTAAAAAAATTTTAAAAGCATTTTTTCTACAACCTCTTCGGCCGAAAAAATGCTTTTAAAAGTTTTTTTAAAAAAGCCTCTGATGATCACTCAGCTCAGCTGGGATTGTCAGCCAAAGAGATTGTAGAAAAAATGCTTTTAAAAGCCTCTGACGATCCCAGCTGAGTTGCCTGATTGTCAGACTTTTACAAGCATTTAAAAAAATGTTTTAAAAAGAAAAAAAAAGCCTCTGACAATGAGGCAACTCAGCTGGGATCATCAGAGGCTTTTAAAAGAAAAAAAAAAGCCTCTAATGATCAGGCAACTCAGCTGGGATCGTCAGAGGCTTTAGAAAGTTTTTAAAAATGGCTTTAAAAGTAAAAAAAAATTGGCCACGCCCACTCAGTCACATTACCCACCACCACCAAGCCACGCCCACAGAACTGGTAGTAACAAATTTTACATTTCACCACTGATTTAATTATATTATAATTATTTATTTATGTACATACTTAATACTTTTTACCTTTAAGTTATAATAATATTTACAAATATATACAATATTTTCCCAGTTTAATTTGACTCTTAGATAATCTTTATATGTGAACTTTACATTTATTTTCTAGCCAATTGTACCATATATTCCAAATCTTGTAATATTCTGTTTCTTCTCTATCTTTTAGTTCCATAGTTAACTTGTCCATCTCTGCACAATCAAGCACCTTTTTGTGTCAGAAGGAATATTGTCTTGTTTCCAATTTTGAGCAAAAGTAATTCTAGCTGTGGTTACTATATGGAGTATAATATATTGCATTTTTTTGCATATGTTTTCTCTTATTATGCCCAATAAAAATAATTCCAGTTTCAACTCAATTTTCTGTTCCATAATTTCTTCTATCCAATTCTTTATTTTGACCCAGTTCTTCCTAGCTTTTGGGCAAGTCCACCACATATGGAAGAATGATCCTTGTTTGTAGTTATATCTCCAACATTCCACCGATCTATTCGGAAACATTTTGGCCAATCTTGCCAGAGGTAAATGCCAACGATAGAACATTTTGTATAGGTTTTCTTTGTAGGATGCTGACTGTTAATTTGTAATTCTTCTCCCATATTTTTTCCCAGTGTACTAGTTCAATGTTATAACCAAAATTTTTAGCCCAAAGTATTATCATAACTGTTTCGGCCTCCATTTTAAATCTTAAAAAATAATTATATGTTTTAGATATCCTTTTTTCCTATGTCCCCTGTAATATTTTATCCAATTCTTGTTGTTCTTTGTAGAAGCCGTATTGTTCTAAGTCTTTTTTGTATCTCGTCCGAATTTGTAGATATGGCCACCAATCTATCTCTATTCCTTGGCATTTTAATTCCTGGTTAGACTTTAATTCCCCTGCTCATCCAATATCTGTTTATACCTTACTATCTTATTTAGATCTAATACATTGGGATAAATCATTGTCTCCATAGTTGACAACCAGATTGGAATTTTAATATAATGTTTTTTCTTGATTTTCTCTCAAATATATAGCAGGGCATCTCTCACTTAGTGTCTCTGGAAATATGAGTGTGATTTGTTTCTCCCTTCCCAGATAAATGTGTGCCAGCTGAGTTGCAGATCATGGCCCTCTATTTTCAGTATTCTTTTGTTTTTTAGATTTATCCAATCTTTTAGCCATGTCACAGCTGCTGCATGATAATAGAGTTCCCAATCTGAGAGTCCAAAGCCTCCCTTATTTCTACTATCCTGTAGAAGTTTTAATTTTAATCGGGATTTCTTCCCTAGCCAAATAAATGTTAGTATTACTTTGTTTAATTCTTCAAAAAATTTCCTTCCTAATTTTGTTGGTACCGTTTGGAAGAGGAATAAGATCTTAGGTAATATGTTCATTTTGATTGTAGCAATTCTTCTAATTAGTGATAGTTGTAATTTCACCCAGTTATCCAAATCTTTTTGTATTTGTTGTAATAATTTAATATAGTTGTCCTCTTTGATAGATGAGCATTTTGCCGTCAGCCAAATTCCAAGATATTTCACTTTCTTAACTATCTGAATTCCCAATTTCTCTTCCAATTCCTCTTTCTGACTATGGGTAAGGTTCTTAGCTATTATCTTTGTCTTCTCTTTATTTATTTTAAGCCCTGCTACTTTGCCGAATTCTTCTATTTCTTGTATTAATGTTGTTCCTGTCTCTAGTGGGTCTTCTATAATAAAAACCAAATTGTCAGCAAAGGCTTGTATTTTATACTCTTCCTTTTTTATTCTCAATCCTTTTATTTCTTGCTTTTGCCTAATATCTGTCAGTAGAACTTCTAATGATAGGATAAATAAAAGTGGGGATAGTGGGCATCCCTGTCTTACCCATTTGGTTATGTTAAATTTGTCCGTTATTTCCCTGTTTAGTTTTGCTGTTTGGCTGGACTATATCGCCCTGACCATCCCTATAAATTTTTCTCCAAAGGTCATAGTATTTAATTGATTAATGAGGAATTGCCAATTTAAGTTATCAAATTTTTGCGCATCCACAAATATCAGCGCTATTTGCTTCTCGGGATGGGCTTCATAGTATTCCAACACATTCATTATCATTCTTGTATTATTTCTCAATTGCCTGTTTGGTAAAAACCCATTTTGATCGGGGTAAATAATTTCATTTAATATTTTTTAAACTCTTTCCGCAATTATTGTGACAAATATTTTGTAGTCGGCATTTAGTAGTGAGATTGGCCTATAGTTTTTGGTCTGTTGACTATCTGTACCCTCTTTTAATATTAGTGTAATGTATGCCTCTGTCCATGAGTTTGGTAATCTGGCTTGTTCTACACAGGTCAGGCTTTTGGCTTGAAAAAAGAATTGTCTGAGGAAAAGAAGCCATTTTCTGTTCTAATGTATTACTATTTTATTTATTCAATTTATCAATTTATTCATTCAATTTATTTATTCAATCTTTCAATTCTAAAAAGTAAAACGTAAAGTACCAGGCAGGGAAAGCTGGCCAATTGGACTGTTTACAATGAACAAAATCTCATTTTGAGTATTTGGCTAGTAGTCTCAATATTATTAAAGGATGAAAAAGCAATATTAATTCTGGGTAACATTTAAAACATTGTTTAGATTTACCTTAAATATAGAAGAATATGAGAAAAAATCACTGAAGAGTTACGTTTACTCAACTTTCTATTCAAAATGTTGTTCTCTTTCGTCTACAGTACTTGTTTCCTTTTCCTTTTATTAACTTGATTAAAACATAAATTAGTGTTTACAAGTAGCTTTTAATTTGTCATAAGAGGTCTCCCCCACCCCCCACCCCCACCCCCCCACATGCATTTTCAACTATGTTCCCTCAAAATCGTCATTTCAGGCAGGATCTTTTCCCCCCTGAAAAGTATCCTGAAGCAACAGTCCAAAAACTGCATCCAATGAAATATTTTGCGGTTTTTTTCCTTCCCCATTCCTGCAAATAGGAGGACAAAATATCTTTGAAATGCAATCAAATAAGAGAAACAGTTCTTAACATGATGTTTGTGTGAGATATTGGTTCTTTACAGAGTTTAGGAAGCTGGACAGAACAGAGTCCTTGGCTTGCTAAGAATAAAATTGGCATGAGGGCTATAATAGGTTGCATGGGGTTCCTTCCTTACAGTAAGCACACAAGAGGTGTTATTCAGCTGATTCAGACTGGTTTGGGCGAACCAGTAGCGGAAATTTTAACTGGTTCGCCGAACTGGCAAATACCACCTCTGGTTGGCCCCACCCCCACTCGCCTGGTTGCCAGTCACCCTCACCTGCCTGCTTGCCTCGCCCACTCCGCCCACTCTGCCCACCCCGATCCTATATATGCTGCCTTCGCCATGCAGCCCAGCTAATCGCCTCAGCTCACCTCCTGCTCTGCTCACCAAAGATAAGCATACTGCCTGCTCGCCCTTCACCTCGGGTCAGGGCCCAGGGAGGTGCCATTCCCCAAGGCCCTGGTCGGAGCCTCCACCCACTCGCCATTCGCCTTGGCCAGGTCAGGGAACAAATGTGCCATTCCCCTTCTCTGGTCTTCCCTGGGCCTCCGCCCGCATGCCACCTGCTCACCCTCTGCCTCTCTCACCTTCGTCCATGCCTTGGTGGGGGTCCCCAGCTCGGCTCGGCTGGGCTGGTGAGCCTCCAGCTGCAGGTAGTTTTTGGCTGTCTTCCGAGCAGCTCTGCTGTGACACCGTCCCTCTGGCACAGTAGCCCATTTTCCTGGCCAAGTCTGGCCACGAATGGCACCAACAGGCAATGGGGTGTGCGTGCACAGCCGGCATGAAGAACAGGGTAGCAACGGCAATGGTGGTGATGGGACTTCTTCAGGCCTCTTTTTCAGCCAGTAGTTTTCGGCACAAGAAGCTTGCAGCCATCGCCTCTATCTATCTATCTATCTATCTACCTACCTACCTACCTACTTACTTACTTACTTACCGCCCTTCTCCTGAGGGACTCAGGGCGGTGCACAGCCACAATAAAACACACATATCCATAAAATTTAAAAACAGTTTAAAATCATATTAAATAATTTGGCTCCTATATTATTAATAAAAAACTAAAACACACCATTAAAATTCATTGTTTAAGCCAGCCCATCTTGTTGAAACAATAGTGTCTTGAGGGCATGGCGAAAGGTATGTAGGTCAGGGCAATTCATTCCAGAGGGCAGGTACCCCCACAGAGAAGGCTTTCCCCCTGGGGGCCACCAGTCAACATTGTTTGACCGACAGCACCCAGAGTCCCTATCTGTGGGAGCGTATTGGCCGGTGGGAGGCTATCAGTGGCAGAAGGCGATCTCGTAAGTACCCGGGTCCTAAGCCATGGAGCGCTTTAAAGATGGCGCAAAAATCCTCCTGCCAGCTCAGTTCCCGAAGCTGCCTCTTCTGCCAGTTCTGTGGGCATGGCTTGGTGGGCATGGCCAGCTCAATGTCACTCACAGCAAGATGCTGTCTCACCAAGCCGTGCCCCCAAGCCACGCTCACAGTAGAAAAATTTGAATCCCATCACTGAAGCACACCTATATTAATTGTCTTGTTTCTAAAACTAATTCAGCTTTGTTAAACTAAGAAGGATTGAATCTGATTAGAAAAATAAACCTCTCCCCCCCCCTTCTCTTTCTCTCTCTCTGAAGAGAATGACTTACTCCTTCCTTGTCATTGCAAGAAAGATATATGGATATGTCTATGAAGTCACAAAGAATTATGTGGGATTCAGATGATGCATTTCATTTGGTTTTAATAGTTGTGGCCTTGAATTACAGTTCAATTTCATGCATATCTATTCAGACGTAATTTCCCACTGAATTTTGGAGGATTTATTCACTGGAACTATAGGTGTGTGTAAGTAGGATTTAAGCTTTAATATCATGAATTATTTTTTCTGGATTCTTCTAAACCTCCCTGTATGATCTAAGGAGACAGGTAAGTAGCTCAGAAGGCAATCTGGTAGTTTATTGGTCCTTCCCAAATGTATGTTACGAGAGTGTTTTGGGTTTTTTTATGAAGAATGTAACCTATCTAGGAAACAAAGCATACCTGTATGGATGTCCAATGTCAAATTATCATCAAACCTTGAAGAAGATTTAATATAACCAAAGCAAACTCCAATTTTTAAAAAAGCATTTAATAAGAATGGAAATATTGTTTGCTTTAGAAAGATTTATGGGGATGACATAATTCTCTTTGCCTTTATCTATTCACCTGTTTTTCCTCAGGGATACTATTAATTTTACTAGCTGTTCAGAGGCAACAATATAAATTCAACAGACGAATTTCACCCCTCCAAAAAAAAAGGCTAAAAAATTCTTCTGAAACATGAGTCACCCCTTTTATATAACACTGAAGCTTAATTAAACAAAAAGATAACATGATCTCTGCTAATAAATTCTTGCAGCATCACATTTTTGTAGCTGGATAATTGACAGGATTAGGAAGATACCATCATAAAATGATTCATTTTAATTCCCCAAATGGGCACCCCCTTGCTTCCTTAAATCCAAACTCAAGTCCCCCAAATAACAATAATAATCTTAGTAAAGTAATATTTTGATTAAAAAATAAAGCAAAAATACAATTATGTGATGTTACTTATCACAATATCCTTAATTTAAAAGACAAGCTCAAATTAGTTAATCAAATTTAATATTTCATGTATAATGTACTGTATGTGAATCTGGTGGGTTTCAAAATTTTTTATTATCGGTTCTGTGGGTGTGGCTTGGGGTGTGTGGCATGGCTTGGTGGATGTGGCTTGGTGGGTATGGCATGGGAAGGATACTGTAAAATCTCAATTCCCTCCCCAATCCAGGGAAAGGTTACTGCAAAATCCCCATTTCCTCCCGATCAGCTGGGATTCAGGAGGCAGAAAATAGATGGGGTGGGGGCCACTCAGAATTTTTACTACTGGTTCTCAAAATTTCTGCTACCGGTTCTCCAGAACTGGTCAGAACCTGCTGCAACCCACCTCTCATGTGAATGTATTCAGGGTAATGATGGTTGAAAAGTAGAATCTTTTAATTTATTCCGATTTCATAATCGTTGTGAACTAGGGTGTAGGTATTGCTGTCTACTGAAGATTATAATAATTAGCATTTCAGCAATGCATCAGAGTGTTCCACAAGGATGGATGAATTTTACTCTGATTTGGATGAATTTTATTCTGAATTTTACTCTGAATTGAACATGGTAATATAGGCAGATTAATGGTTTGGTAGGAAAGCTGATTTCAGAACAGAAGTGAATAACTTACATTGGAATATCTAATGAATTTATGACAGTGGTCTAAGTTAGACACTTCCTGATTAGCTGATCTATCAGGTCTACTCAGGAATAAATCCCCTTAAAGGCAATAATAGTTTTCACAAATTAGTGTGGCCAGCATCTTAAACACTTGCAAACAGCTCATCCTAGAAAGCAAAAAAGTTTGAAAAAATACCAGATTCTCCAAATTTTTCATACAGCCTCATAATTTTATGTTTATAGCAGTCCTGCATTTTCAGATTAACTTTAAAACTACATATATTATACTGACACGAATGCATACGCATGAGAGCTTATGTGCTGTGTTACTCTGCTGTGGAAAATTCCAAACTGGAGCTGAAGAGGCTCCATTTTTTGCAGTGTTATTAGGATACAAATAAGGAAGCTTTATTTTTCTGCTGATAACAATGCCAGACACCTGTGATTCCTGATACTTTGTGGAAGTGCTGTGATGAAAGCATGTTTGTTTGGGTGTCTGACTCAATTTCCTTTTAAATAAAGATAAATAGTTTTTTAAATGAAAACAAATGGACATTACAGGGAGAAGCATGAAAAATTCATTTAAAAATGCTATTGGTGATCAGAAGAACCTTAGATGTTTGTGCAAAAAGAAAAGGGATGAAAAATATGCAAGAAGGGAAAAAAAGCTTTTTTATAGCAAGTTATAAAATGAATTTCCTTTGTTAGATTGCTTGTGCAACATTAAAAAATATCCAGGTCATTTAAGGATGCAATACTGTTTTTAGGATGGTTTTTTTTTTTACTAATTTCCCTGATGACAATCCCTTCCACATCATAGAAAACCTGCAGACTTTTTGGAATAGAATGAGAGACAATGTGGACAGGTGCAAGGAATAGAAATGGATGGGAGAACAAAAAATGGACTCAATGCAGCTATGAGGAATATCCTCTATTTCTGGTAGTGGGAAAAAACCCCTTTCTGTTCAAAAACTATTTTGCCAAGATTTAAAATTGGTTAGCTTTTGTATTAGGTTTTGTATTGAAATGATAGGTAAATGTTAAATCAATGTCTGATGTCAATAATGGATTAGCTAGGAGGGATTTGAAATTTAATTCAGGCAAAGGGAAATATTTTGGTGAGTGGTAAGGAAGATCAAACAAGAGACGTTTCTGCTGATAGTGGAAAGAATCGTGCTGCCCTTCAAAATTCAAATTTTTAACTCAGGTTTTGGCTAGGAGCCTAAAAGCCTACGTTTTGGCAGTCATTCAGAATGTGTTTGCCAATTAACATAGCTGTACCTATTATTTAAGATTTTTGCCACTGTGAGGCATATCTAGGTAACAATTTGTTTGAAGTATATCATGACAACTTCAGTTTATTTTGTGGTTGAATTGAAAATGTTGATTGTAATCAAAAAAGGCTTCTTAGAGTTTTGAAAAGATAACAAAGGTCCCAGACAATCTCAATTAGTTGCCTTCCAGATGTTTTAAACTACTACTCCTTCTCCTTCTCCTTCTCCTTCTCCTTCTCCTTCTCCTTCTCCT
>WNWU01013815.1:24199232-24327399 GCA_012654045.1 Ptyas mucosa
CTTCTCCTTCTCCTTCTCCTTCTCCTTCTCCTTCTCCTTCTCCTTCTGCCATATCCATCATCGGACGTTGGCGATCATGTTGACAATCCTATTTTTGTCAACAACCACATGAAAAAGTGCTGCTGTGTTTTGTCTAAACCAGTCCCTTAGGTTTTGAAGCCATGATGTTCTTCTTCTGCCTGGACCTCGTTTGCCTTCAATCTTTCCCTGGAGGATAAAATGAAGGGTGCCATATTTTTCTGGGTGTCGCATCACATGTCCAAAATATTCTAACTTTCGCTTTTTAATGGCTTTGATGATTTCCCTTTGCTTTCCCAGGTGGTTTATCACCTCCTCATTTGTGATTTTGTTAACCCAGTTTATACATAACAGCTGTCTGTAAATCCACATTTCAAATGCTTCTAGTTTTTTAAAGTGGTTTTCTGTCAGAGACCAACTCCAAAGAGCAGGATAGAAAAGATGTAACATCTGACAAGCCTGATTTTCAGTCTTAGGCTTATGTCGTGACTGCAGAAGACTTTTTCATTTTGAAGAGTACTGTTTGAGCTTTCTCTATCCTTGTCTTTACTTCACTGATCATGTCCCAGCTTTCATGTAAATTAAAACTGAGGTATGTGATCAGTAGTGGGTTTCACTTACCTTCGCTACCGGTTTGGAACTGTGAGCAGAGCGTCCATGATGATGTCCGAGTGGGTGGGCGGAGCCTCCCACCGCCGCTGCTACCAGTTTGCCTGAACCAGGGTGAACTGGTAGAAACCCACCACTGTACATGATCCTTTCAACCTTTTCTAGTGGTATTCCTTCCAAATTTATCAGTGGTAAATTAATGGGTTGTTTGCTGATGACCATGATCTTGGTTTTTAAGGTGTTAAGCTTCAAGCCATATTTTTCAGATATTTCTGAGAGTCTGTTGAAGAGGACCTGAAGGTCTTCATGCTTACTGGCAAGCAGAACTCTATCATCAGTATATCTTAAATTGTTGATCTGAACACCGTTTACTTTGAGGCCAGCATCAATGTTTTCCAGTGCTTCGTTGAAGTTTGGAAGTTTATTAGATTTCTATACTGCCCTTCTCCCGAAGGATTCAGGGTGGTATACAGCCATATTAAAAACACATAGATTTATAAAATTTAAAACCAATTAAAATTGAATACATAAAATTTGGCCCGTAAATTAAAAACACATGTACACCCATTTAAAATCCGTATTAGGCCAGTCCGGCTTGCTGGAGCAAAAGGGTCTTAAGGGCGTGGCAAAAAGTATGCAGGTCAGGGCTAAGATGAAGCTCTAGGGGCAGCTCATTCCAGTTGAAAATTGACTCAGAGTAGAAAGGGAACCGGAAGCACCGCAGCAAGACCAGCTGGAAAAATAGTGGGCTCCGATAAACTCCACGAAAATCCAGCCAGACGAACCACTGTTGGGCAGTCTTCGGATCAGAACTGTCCTGTAGGGACAGTGAAGAAGGAGAGGCATCTTGGAAGGTTGGAGGCAGCTCTTTGGACCAGCAGCAGGGCTGGCGGCCATTGTAAAATGACCACTCTGAAGCTGGGGCAACCGGACTTAAGTTTTTGTGCAGGAGTGGTGTTTGAACAGAGTGCTGGTACCGGGTGAGTGATTGGCCAACTCACAGGTAAAAGAAGATTTTGAATTGGATTAAAAGGTGTCCCAGAGATGAAATGAGCAGCTAATTAACACTTGGGAAATTCTATGGAGGGAGAAGATCAAAGAGGAGGCTAAAATACTAAAGCCCAAGAAAGTTTTTGTATCTATAATTGGATTTGGAGAAACTAAAAATAATAAAAGAAAAGAACCCGAGGAAAAGTATTTTTTATGTGGATTTAAATATTTTTGACAGCTTTGACATTTAGTTGGTTTGAAAATATTGTGGATTTGGGAGAGACATTTGCTGGCTGAAAGAGAGTACTGCAATATTGACTGGAAAGTATGGCTGTGACCTTGACCACTAAAAGATAATTTGGAAACTGTGAGAACCTTTAAGGAGTATCTGTCTTTCTACATTGCTTGGTCTTGAATCTCAACGGCTGTGGAAGATACAAATATTTAATTTGGAGTGGATTGGATAAATACTTAAATTGGACATTATTTGAAAACAAAAAGAGACTATGGATTTTAAATTTTAATTAAATGTGACATAATTTAAAAATTTTAACACTTTCTTAAATTGGCAATATGGAGTCTTGGATGTGTGAGAATTAATTGAGACGTTTAAAATATGTGTGAATCACTAAAGGGTAATAAAAAGTCAGAAATTTTGCTGGAACACATAGAACAAGAAATAGGGGAGAAGGTGGCAGAAGATAGCATAAATGAGAAACAAGAAAATAATATTGAAGGAAAAGGAACTGAATGCAAAAAGCAGTTAGATGATTTCACTGGAATTTACAGTGGCAAAAAAAGAGTTGATGGGGGACCATCCCCCAAAAAAGAATCAATCAAAGGGCAAAGAGAGAAATAGTGGAAAGAGATTAGGAGAAAACATGGGGAGAATTATTCGAATAATATATCTAAAGTGAGAAAAAGGAGTCAGAAAAAAAGATATAATAAATATAAAAAAAGAAAAAAGAAAAAGAAGTTAAGAGAATGGAGAAAAAAGGAGAAAATTATCAAGAAGTGGAATTTTGGAGAGACCAAGCAAAAATGGTTAAAGAAGGGAAAATCAGTGGAAAGGAAGAAGGGAAATAAGTAAATATTAGTAGATTTAAGGGAATTGTATTAATATTATTAATCATGGATAGTCAATTAAATTAAAGGGTTTTAATGTAAGAGTTGAATATGATGATGTATATTGTTTATAGTAAAACAGGATAGCAGATGAAATGTGAAATGGTAATTTGGTTTAATTTTGAAGACAATTTTAATTCATAAAGTTAAAAAGTGGGATGGGGATTTTGAGAAATATATTCTGTAATGGAGAAATAAGATAATTAATTGATGTTATTGTAAGAGATTAGGAATTAAGGGTGGATAGTGATACTGCTTATATATTATGTATTAAGAGAAGTTAAAGAAGCATGGAAAAAGAATATTATGGCTGAAATTGGAAATATGTAAAATGGACTTGGGGAAAAAAAAAGAATAATATGGTAGAAGTTGAAATAACAAGATATGGTGAAAATGATTATAAGATGTGACCAGGCCAACACTCTGTTCATAAAATATGTATGATGAAAGAATTTTTTTAATAAAACTTGTTTACAAAAAGAAAAGAAAAGAAAATGGACTCAGAGTAGATATTAAACAACAGCGGAGACAGAATACAGCCCTGTCTGACCCCTCTTTGTATTTCTGCATCATCTGAGTATTTTATGTTTTAAACTGCCACTATCAATATTCTACGCTAGATCCAGTTTAGAATGCAGGTGAGAATGTTCGTAGTTGAAGTCTCATATATTGGAGGAAATCAGTGTGAGAAAACAGCCCTAAGGATGCAAGTGGAAACTTAGATAATCACTACACTCTTATTGAGAGACTGATTTGAGTCTCCAGTTCAGGTCAAGCGATTACTAACTATACATATAAAAGTGTTTATAGATGGCCTATCTGGCTATTATGATGATTCTTTGTAACCTGATTGAATGTTTTCACTTTTTCCTTGATGTGCATTTGAATACCAGTGGAACATGCAAAATAAAAGAATAAAAAATGAGGCGTTGGTTTTCCAGAGATCCCCACAGTTAAGGGATTTTGCCTGTCATTTGTATGACCTTTCTTCTCTGAATTGCATGGCCTGATTTTAATATGGCCCAAAAAATAAAAGATGATTAGTCTAAAACTCCCTATGGCACAGTAGGGGACCTATGTAAGTGAATAATAAGCAGCAGAAAACTGTTATGAACCTTGAACTCTTTTTGTTGTTTAAATGACCATCTACATAACTTTTCCAAGGAGAAGAGGCTGTTTTACAATGGTTTCCTTCATAGGAAAAGCTATGCCTGTTGAGAAATTTATGTCAGGAATTCTGAAACCAGAGTTGATTTTGCACATACAATAGAGGGCACTAATTATAGACCCTGAACATGTCTAGCCTCCAGAATAGGAATAATAATCAAAGCTACTAGAATCCAAGAACAGTATTTTCTTTCTGTGGTTAACAATCCTGATTTGTTGGTGGTTTCCTGTATGTATGGTAGTACTTTTTTTTAAAAAGCCACACTAATTCAGTATGCTTTCCTCCAACCATATTCTTTGAGAACGTTTCAAGATATTAGCTACCCTACTTAAAATCATAGACTGGTGGCAATACTGCTGCAATTTACCAGAAAGTCTGGAGTGCTATTCTTCCTTAATGTAGGTTTATGGCTCAAATATCCAAAGTTTTATTTAAAACAGGAATTCATGTAGTAGCTGCCAGACAAAAAGTTGGATGGAAATAAAGAGACAAATGACTGCAAATCTGCATGGTTCCTGTATAAACTCTTTGTTCTTCTGCTAAATCCAGGGTTGATTAATGTTTATATTTTTACAAGAGGATCATTTAAAAATAAATTCTAAGAAAAAATTGGGGGCTGCCTGGAATTTTACTGGGAATGGTACAAAGACTTTGGAAAAAGACAAAGACAAATGGGCAAAGGCTTCATCCATGCTGGTAATAAAAAGGGCTTATCCATCATTATATATTTTCCTCTCTAAATATGCAGCCACAAGAATATCTACTATAGTGCATTGCTGAATCACATAGAATGTCATTGGGGGCCCAGAGGCCAAGTCAAGCTCTTATATTCATTGGATGGGCACTTTGGAATGTGTTAGATCGGGCGATGGAAGAGACAGGACTCAGTGCTAACAGTAACAACGGCTCTTTATTGGTAGATTGGTGCAACCCAGCAGCCGGCTCGTCTGATTGCTTGCCCTTTTATAAGGAGCTGTCAGACCGGTCGGCCAATGGGGTTTGAGTATTTTTCCTCCAGATTGGCAGACCTGAGTGAAGCCTATGCTCACTCGATATGCAATAGAATGTTTATAGATGATGTTAACTGATGTTCATATGGTCAACAGCCCCATAAAGCTAGAAGTTTGCAAACTGATCCCTATATGGACTCTTCACTAAATAAAATACTACTTAGAAATAGTAAGAGGACTGCATGCAATTTATATGTAATCTACAACTTAGCCGATTCAAAGAATTGAAGGCAATGTCTCTGTTTTTGAGGGCTTACTTGTTCATATTTAGAAAGTCAATGGAGAAGCTGAAAGAGAAGGTTGCAAGTGGAAGGAATTTTGGAATTGAGGTCTGTTCCCCCAGTGCAATGAGGGATTTTCCCCTCCCCTCCATGCAGGGAGGAAAAATTCTCTTGCATGTCAGAGGAACAGACCTCAAATCTGGCCAAAATGCTAGCAAATGCCATCATTCTTTCAGTCATTCTCATTGGTAGGCCTGGAAAAGAGCCCAGACATCCTAAGTCTGGTAGATGCCTGGGCCCTCTCCTGGTGCAACGCTTAATCACCTGCATGGTCACTTATTGACCCCAACTGGGATTGCAGTCATTGAGCAAAGTAGTTACATGACATTTTGCTTAAAGACTGCTGTACTCAATAACCAAAATTCCAGGCCCAATTGTGGTTGTAAGTGGAGGACTGCTGGTAGGCGGCATATACAGTATTTCCACATAGAAAGCTTGGAACAGTATTTTTCTGTAGTTCGTGAGCTATGTTATTCCATATGGAAGTACATTGTAGTAATTTGGTGATGTGTAAGTTTGTCCATCTGCCTGTGTAAATATTTGTTTAATGGAACTTTAAGACAACATTTCTGGCTGGGAATTCTGGAGTCCTGATACATCTGACACACCAATTAGACAAAGTGATCCTAAAGACTGTAGCCTGTCATGAAGCTCAATGGGATTCATATTCATGCTATAATTTCTTTAACCAGCAATCAAGCTGGTGGGGGAATTCTGGGAGTTGTAGTCCACAAATCTTAAAGTTGAAAAGGTTGAGAAACGGGTCTAAGCCAAATAAATGTGGTTTGTAACATACATCACCCACGTACATACACATTGTTCTTTGTTCATGTTATCTGACTCCTGTTTCTTTTCTTTTGATCTGTCAGCATTCAGTAATCTTGATACTTTGTTCTTAAAATCCCCAAACCAAGCAGCTTTCACATGACTGAACAATAACTGATATCTATTCTGACATTAGATTGGAAGATTTTAAAAAACTACTATTAGCACAGCTTTTGCATTCTAATAATTTCCCAGACCCACGTCTTTCCTAAGCTTTGTTAAGATTGTCAAAATAAAGCCAACTTTTAAAGTACTGATTAATGTACTATACTTGGCATTAAGCTCAGGATTCTAGATTTTTAATCACAATGGAAGTCATAGTTCTAACCTACTCCAATATCGGTGAGGTTTTTTTAAAAAAACCTTTGGTCTGTATTTTCACTACCATCTTCAGAGTTATGTAAATTTAACTTTTTTGAAGTTTTACCCTATTTGATGTGTAAATGGGTAGGAAGAAAATTAGAAGCTATTAGAATTCCCTCTAATGACATTCTCGGGGAGAAATTCAGAACAGTTTTATATATGTTATCTTGCGAGGCTGTGAACATCAAATAAGCCTTTTTGAATGAACAACTTGTGGGGAGCAGCCAAGAGTCACCATTCTCATTTCAGAGGGAGATAGCGATAGTTAAGTAAGCTTAACTATCAGCAAGCAATTGTCACATTATATCACTTTGTAAATAAGCCAAGTGTCAATTCCAGCTCATCTGCCTTGTTCCTTTGCCAATGAGAATGGCTAAGCAGTCTAGGGATAATCCTTATGTAGTTTGTTTGGTGTTCACAGGCAAACTCTGGCTGCTTTCTCCTAAAAGGTAGTCAAAAGCTATGGTAGAATTTTAACTCTTCTGCAGTTTATGAAATAAATAAGCCAGAGTTCCTAGTTTGTATGTAACAATTAGCACACACTTAACTAAGAGGTGAAGCCATAGTATTTTCAGTCCTCAACGTTAAATTAGCATCACAATAGTAAAATAAAGTAATAAAATGTTTTAGTATATAGTTGAAATCTTGCATGATTGCAGAAGTTCTACATATAAAATGTTAATATTCTAGAATGAAATGTTGAGATGAGATCTCATGAGAGTAATGTGATGGCCTAATGATTGCACAAAGATCCCTAAGCCTTGAAAAAAAATGGCTGATCCCTTAAGTGGACAGAGTGGGGTCTTTAAAAAGGAGTAATAAACTAACAGGTGCTTTTTTATAATTAAGCCAAAATACTGTAGACTTCTGCCCACTGTTTTGATTTGTAGATAATTCATCTGTTTCAAAAATCTGCCACTAATTTTTTTTAATGGGGAAGCAAAACAAAAAAGAAAGAATATGTTCTCTCAATTAAGATTTAATGTTATCATTCTTGCACGAAACCTTGCAAAAATTTATTTGTTTTGGCAATGGCTAAAATTCAGATCAGAAATCAGAAGGAAGCTTTTGCAATTTTTATCACTTTTAGTCTTCTTAAAATTTTAAAGGGAATTTATATTTTAATAAGTGAGATGATTTCTAGTTTAACACTCAACCAAATGCATATAAATAAGACCCCAATGTTCCCATTGGAATTACAGTTCTTAATTTAGCTCTTTGCCTGTATCTGCCTCCTCAAGTGAGTGGCTGCTCGCCCTGTGTGTGTCTTTGTTGTGCTTTGGCTGAACCCAGCCGCTTGCTTGAGGAGGGTGTCCCCACTCGTGCGCACCCTCCTGGCCTGGCCAGGGGGATCACAAGAGGAGAAGGAGGGGGAAGAAGAGGAGGGTTGCCCGAAGGGAAGCTTCCATCACGGCTCGCGCTCGTTCCTCGGCCAGCCCAGATTTCCAAAAAGTTGCCAAGAAGAAAAGGAGTAGCGAAGAGCCCCAAGGAGATCTCGCCAGGTTTGCCCAACCTTGTCTTTCTGAGAGAGAGAGAGAAGAGACTCAGAGACAGAGAGAGATACAGAGATACACACACACACACACACACACACAGAGAGAGAGAGAGAGAGAGAGACATAGACACACACACAGAGATACAGAGAGAGGGGGGAGATAGAAGGAGAGAGAGACAGAGACACAGAGAGAGGGGGAGAGGGGGAGACATAGGCACAGAGAGAGAGCGTGGTACAGAGAGGGGGAGAGAGGAGAAGAGATGGGAAGAGAGATAGAAAGACAAAGAGAGAGAGATACAGAGAGAGGGGAGAGAGAGGAGAAGATAGGGAGAGGGGGAGAGAAAGATACAGAGAGAGATACAGAGAGAGGGGGGGAGAGAGGCAGAGAGGCAGAGAGATACAGAGAGGGAGAGAGAGGGAGACAGATACAGAGGGAGAGAGGGAGGAAGAGAGAGAGAGATTTCAAAAGTGTTTTGTGGTTCCTGCTGTTTTTTAACAACCGGCTCTCTGCCCTAATGACTGGCTGGGTAGGCATGGCTAGGGGGTCATGTGGCTGGGTGGGAGTGAGTTATGTTGAGTTGGCCCCGCCCACCCAGGTTTTGTGGCTCCTGGTGTTTTCTTTTCTGTGGGAAATGGGTCCAAATGACTTTTTGAGTATTTAAGGTTGCAGACCCCTGCTCTAGAGGAAACAAATTCAAGTTTGTAGATCTAATGTTCTGTGTATATAACCCACTCTCTGTGATCATTTTTTGATTTGGTGTGGGTAATCTATTGGATGTAAATGACTTTTAAACATATCTCTCTTTAGGGATTTTCTAATTCTTGTATCAGAATAGTATGTTAAAAAATTAAAGAAATGTAATATCTCAATTTTGTTATAACAGTACCCAGAATATGTTGATTGGAACAATAATCTGATCTTTACACCATCCCAAGCAGAACTAAAGTTAATTTAGCATTTCTAATCAGGAATAGTATGTAAGGCTCTACTCTACTCCTTTAACAATTATGTAGAAAAGGGAGTTTTAGTTATTGCTACACTGATTAAAAAATATTCATCTTTTGAATTTGGAAGTTGTGGATCCAGAATGCAGGGGCATGGGCAGTTATGCTACAACATGCTTTGCTTTGTGAACTGCCTTGGTTACCAGTATATTTCCATGTGCAATTCAAGGTGCTGGTTATTCTTATAAAGTCCTTCATGGCAGGGGGTTGCTTATCTGAGGATTCATCTGTCTTCCATGGTCCTGCCTATCTGAAACTATCAGGCAGAGTTATATGCCCCTGGTCTCTTCCATTAAAGACTGCCATGTGATGGAGTTCAGGAAGTGTGCCTTCTCTGCCCTTTAGAGCAACCTCCATCTAGAGATTTATGTGTTCCATACTCTCAGTTTAAAAGAGCTTTTTTAAACTGGGTTTTTTCTCCAGGACTTTGGCCAGAGATCTTGTCTCATTATATAGATTGCTGTTATTCTGTTAATCATCTCTACTTTTGCATTTAAGGAATTTTTGCTTAGAACTTGGACAAGAACCTAATTTCTACAATGTTTTTGACAATCTGAGTACTCCTGAATTTAAAATGAATAGCCAGTGGATTTCCTTCTCAGACCCAATTTACAGAAGTGGAAGCAATCAAATATAAATAAGATTGAAGTTAGAACTATCCTATATGATAACCTAAAGCAGGGGTCCCAAACCCCGTTGGGGGGTTGCCAGAAACTGGTCTGCAAAAAAAAGCAAAGTCCCTTCTGTGGGGTGCAGGCAGCACATGAAACCACATCCCCTCCAGTTCATGGAAAACCTCTCTCCACAGAACTGGTCCCTGGTGCCCAAAAGGTTGGGGGCCGCTGACCTAAAGGAATAGAAAGCTGCATTATATAATAAATTGTAATATTTTCTTTCAGTGAAAATTAGAAAACAATTATCTAAGTAACTGGAAGTATTTGGATATACTAACCAGAAATTTTTATTTCAAAGTGTGGAATACAACATTCTCGCTCAAATGACTAAATTCCAAAGAAATAATTTCTATTTTTGATTTAAATGGTTTTCTTTAAAAAAATGTTTATTTCTTTAAAGAATAGCATAAAATGAAACCAAATGAACCTTGTTTTCATTTTAAATTAACATTTCTCTGCCTGAAACCCCAGTCATCAATATATTTTCTATTAAATAAAATTTGTATAGTTATGTGTAGAATCTACCAAGAACTGCATTTTAAAAAACTGAATAATGTTTAAATGATGTCATTTAAAAAAGAGACTGTGTTAATTTGAAATAAAAATTCCTTGATGAGCCTTTTTAATAGAAAAGTTAAAATTTGATTTAAAATTATACTGTATTTATTTAGTTATCAATATATTTCAAGTAACTGTTGAAGAGTGTTTTAACAGTGTTTATTAGGAAATATATCTAGTGATAAGCTTAGAACTGTAGTCTGACTAAATTAAAATGCTGTGATTGAGCAAGCACATACAATACGCAGTGTGCTTAAATAATGATTCTAACTAAAATCTATATTTGTTTTGCAATAATTACACTATCTAATACATTAATGTAGGTCAGAGAGTTCATCCCTGCATTGCAGAATACATCTGAGACTAACATTCAGTGCTAGATATAAACTTTGGATTTACTCTTCATTTTCTGTATAACTATTGAGAGCTTAAACTCAGAGTCCTACCATTGCATTTACCTTATTCGGTTATAGTTCGGTGATAATGAAATGGAACTGCATTCCTGGATATATTACTTGCATCTCACCACTCTACTCATGTTGAGAGAAGTGCAAACAGCATCAATCATTCAGTTCATTAAGAGATGTGTGAAAAGTGCATATACACACCCTTTTGGAAGATGCAACCCCCTGGTGTTGTGAACTAAGAACTAGGCCTACTCATACTTTAAAACAGTGCTTCTCAATTATTTTCTGTCATGCCCCCCTAGGAAGAAGAAAACATTTTTCGCGCCCCCCGCGCAACTGTAAATAGTATCATTATTAAAAAAATAGTATCATTATTAGAAAAAGGTCTGTTCTCCTTGAAAGGGAGGAGCATGCGCAGTCACATGTACTGGCTTAATGCTCACTATCGATGCAAAAGTCAGCAGCGGTAGCCCGATTTCTTTAGCAAGTTTGATTAATTGGGGCAGCGTTATGTTTCACAGGAGAAGGTCATTGTCAGTCATTTGAGCATCAATTGGGCGCACATCCGTCGGGCAACAAAGTAAGTGTGGACGGATGTCCCACACTAAAGATGGCTCCGACAGGCTCGTGTCACAAGGGTTTTGGACAGCCAATCAGATGCTCCCGTTGTTCTCTGATTAAATACAGAGACATAAACACGGGGCTTAGCTTGTTATAACAGTGTTTGCCGAGGTCAAATGCGCCCCCTTTTACGGAGCCTCATGCCCCCCCGGGGGGCGTGCCCCACTATTTGAGAAGCACTGCTTTAAAACGATTTGGAAGGCCTACTCCAAAATGCACAGGGAGAATGAGCATATGATTTCTTTAAAGCTGTCAGACTTCTTTTTTTTAAGGCTTCCTCTTGGGCCTTAAAACTGACATAGCTATTTAAAAAGCAAGCCTTTAAAATAGCCATGACTCTTTTCAAATTCATATAGAACTCTTAAGGGAAAAAATTGATATTTTAAGAGAGATTGCATTTGCATGCCAATGTGTTTTATGGGCATGGAGAGCCCTACAAAGTAAATTTCTGAATGACTCTTCAACCATAGTGAATATTGTCTTCTTCTTTGTGGGTCTTTGACTATAATTCTGTCACAGTTCACCACTTGCTAAATTTGCTCTTATAGATATTCAGAATTCTGTTTGTCTACACCTTTAATGAGGAATCTGTGGCCTTGTAGATACTGCTGAACTTCATCTCCAAACATTCTGACCTGTGGGCATACTACATGGATTTCTGGGAGTTGGTAATTCAAAACAACACCAGGTCTCTACACCTGATTTATAATATACATCCACAAAGTATTGTATGAAATGTTCAACAAACCTTTCTCAAGAAGTTACTATCTAGAGGTATTTGACTTCTTTCCTCAGATTTCCATAGTTCCAGAATCAACTCCTTTTTGTAAGGTTAGCTTAGTTATGGTATGATTGGAAAACCACAGTACCTACAATTTATCTGACATGCTGAGATTCTGCTGGTGGGCAGTGCATTTCCCTGTTCTTAGGAACTCTTGCCTTGCCTTATCTCCCAACTTCAGTTGTCCCAACTGGTCTTTCAAGGAGGAAATAACTTTTCCAGATCTCTCTTGTGGGAACATATATTCATGGGATATGTTTATTTTGTTCAGGCATGAGGGGAGTTTTCTTACTCCATGATTTGCTTAGAATGGGGTCCTTTGCTCTTTATTTTCAACATTTTGACTTTGGCAAAAATGAAGATGTTTGTGATCTTCAGCCTGCTTTTGAGCAATTGAGACTCGAAATGATGATGGTGCAGCTGCTCCTTAAATTCCAACACATCTTGAGAATGCCAGGATGAGAAAAATTCAGCATGTATTGACTTGTATTACTTTACTACCTGAGAAAATATGGCCTGGTGTTCCTCTTAGATTGTGTTACTATTCCCTTTACTTGCATATGGTAGTATTTATTCTACTTTTGCTGTCTAATAAGACTTGATGTTCTTGATAATTATCAGTGATCCAAGAAGTCTATAGCATTTTCTTTTTATGGAGTATATTCAGCAAAGCTTGAATCCCCACCCCCACCCCCTCCTCCGTTATTATATCCGGTCTGGTAGCTGAAATGCTATATTTTGTCCCTTTGACTCTTAGGGGAATGTCTTGATCTAACCTTGGTTCAATTATTTTAAAATGTTTTGATATTAGGAAACAAGGATTGTTTGAAAAAGCTGGAAGCTTACAGTACAATAGTTTAAAGCTTTTCATTCTAACTTTTCTGCTGAAAGTAGGATCATTTCCGCATGGCAAGGTTTATACTTCCTGTCTTCCCCACTATTTGTCTTCATTCCTTCACTCTATAGAGCAGTGACAATGGAAACTCGTGATGAGGTGTTCCTCCCAGAAAAGAATGTCATGGATTCAGCACCCTATTCTCTGAATCAGTGAAAACAAACTGACCACAAGCTCTGTTCAACAATGTTGTTGCACATAAAACTCCAACTTTCTTCTGTTTCTTTAACATTCAATTTTTTTGTAAATCAATTTTTCCAGAAACTTCTGTTTGAAGACTAAATGGAAACTCTCTCAATTCCCATATAGAAAAAGCAAGTGAGGAAGGAAATGAAATGTACCTTTTTATTCTTTTTCTGAATAGACGAAACAAACAAACAAACAGATTTGAGCAGCTGGAGGAGAGGAATTATCACTATAGGTCTGCCCTAGAGGGCATCTTGCTTCCTTAATGCTAGCAGGCCAATTGTTTTCCCATGGAATCTGATCCTCATCTCTATTTAAAAATGTTCCAGTGCTTCTCTTTTAGGTAATTTAAATATCTGAAGATAAAATTTAAAGAGAGGGTTCCAATTACTTGATACCTTATAAAAGGAGAGCTCTGTTGGTAGCCAAAAATCAGGAGTCTGGTAACCCCTCTTTTGACTAGCAGATTTTATTAAAATAAATCAATCTTATTGCAAAGCAGAAATGTTTGTAAGCTTGCCCTTTTGCATATCTAAATTGGTTTCTCTTTGCTAGCTCTTGAACATTTTTTTTCTCCTGTCTTTGAACTGCCTTCCTTCCATAGTCCAGAGTTGGGACTTGGGGATCCTCATCTCTTTTCAAAGTCAACTTTCCCCTTCTGTTTAACAGGTGAAACTACTGTCTGCTGAACCATACTTGACTTTGCTTTATTTGATAATCACCCAAATCTGGCTAAAAGAGAGGAAAAATAAGTGGCCAAATGTGTGCATAAACAAAAGAAAGAAGAAAAAGCTGAGGCAGTGCAGAGAAGAGAAATCTTAGGGTTCTTCTGTCAGTTTTTGCTATTAATGCTAGATCCTGGAAGTAAGATTTTTAAAAAATTGAACCTGTGTGCTCTTCTCTAAAACCCTATCCATGCAGAAGAGAGAACATGGAGGCTTTTTAAAAAAGCCTACAAAATAAAAGAATAGTGATAGAATTCACTGTATGAGTTCCTGCTTTTTTTTAAACACATGAACAGTTTTTCCAAAGAATAGAAACATTCTATTGGTAAATAGATATATTCTAGAAACATTCTGTTGGTAAATAGATATATCTTTAGACAGATACCATTTGAAGTTGAGCAATAAGTAGAAGTGTAGCGAAAATAAAAATATGGCTCTACCAGGAAGTTCCTTGTAGGGTGTTCAATTATTGTTAGTATATAACTATATATTATATAGTTTTGCTGCAGCTTTAAAGAAACATATCAGAGAGTGAAGTCCATTGAATCTGGGTATGTATTTATGAATAACAATAGGATAGCTTTATATCTCCACATCAGGGGTAGGTTCTACTTTACTACCAGTTCGCAATGGGGCCGTGTGCGTGCTCTTCTGCGCATGCGCAGAAGCATTCTGATGATGTCAGGGTCGGTGGGCGGAGCCTCCCACCAGTTTTACTACCGGTTCTATAGAACCGGTGTGAACCGGGGGCAACCCACCACTGCTCCACATAGTTGCTACATGGTTATAATTGTAATTTATTTTTGTTTGCTCAGACATAATATCAAGTTGAGGTTAATGGCACAACCTCTAATGTTAAATGCACTTTGATTTGGCCCATAAAAGTATTTGGTGTTTCTGCAGGCAAATCCAAGGCATTTGAGAAGTCCTGCTGAAAACATTACTCCAAAAACACTTACAGGTAAAATACTCAGGAATGTCACTGATTTTTATTTCAATTAAAAAAAATTTTTTTTTAAATTAAAAAACAAATTTACTCCTGGAGCATTTCATTCAATATGAATGCCTTCATTGCACTAAAAGTCTTAGAAAAATTAGTGATATGTTTAGAAGATAAATGTAAGAAATCAATTAAAGACAAGAGAAACAGGTACTGAAATGACTGTTCTAAAAACTGATTTTAATGAACATAATGCAAAAATAAGTCTGATTAAGGCTACAGTCACCAACATACTTCTAGGGATAGAGCCTTGCTGCAATCAAGTCAGTGGGGCTTACCAATGAGAATACACAAATGAATTGACTTGTACCAACTTTTAAAAGTATGGGTGAAATAGAGAACCTGCATGTATTTTCCTAGAATCACTAAAATGTATCAATAAAACTTAATTTCTGTATCATGGAATGTGTAATTCTTCTAAACTCCTAAGGCTCCTTTTGCCTAAAAAAGCTTTGTATTGCTGTTAGATGTGTCCTAGAGCTTTTTAGTGACACAATTGGAATGAATAATGTTCCTAATTATTAATCCATTAGAAAAGCAATTTCAAATAGATTAATAAAATGACAGTGCAATGACCACAATGTAATAACATATATTGTTGATAGGGCTATTTGTACAATACTATGTACGGTTTGGGGTCATCCCAAGAATCTTCCCTCTGAAGAAAATTTAACAAGATTAGAGAGGAGTCATAAAATTATGGAAGTTGTCATGAAAACAAAGACCTTTCTCTCATAGTTTTGAGTCATGATTTATAATGCTGACATAACTTAGTCAAATTACCTGGATCAAACACTTGTATTTCTATGATACCTACAAAGCCACTAACTTGGCTAGTGCTAAAAGGGATAACATCATACCATGGATTTCAGGTGCTGGGACAAAAAATTAGAGATTATGGTGTCTGTGCTATTTTGCTGAAGTTCAGCTACAAGTTGTTAAAATCTAAAGGTTCAGCTATATGAATCTTCTATAGTGTAAATATTCTTTATGATGAAAATAAGTTTCTCTCGGGATTCACCAGTTGGCATCGCAGCACAGATATGGGATACCAGAGCTCCACAGAGCACTATGAAACCCAGACAATACCTGCTTGCCAGGAGACCCTATGGGGTCAAAGCCACCCTGGAGGGGTGGTGAAGAAAGGAGGGACACTTTGTAGATTGCGAGGAAACAGCAATTATCTAGCTTGATCCGAAGAAACCCTCCTGATTGGCAGCAGAGACGACAGCCATTTTGGCAACACCAAACCTGTGACAACCGGGACAAGAAGATTATGAGCTGGAGTGGTTTGTGGACAGATTGGAACTGGGTGAGACGACATTCAATTTCTATAGTACATATTTAAACCCAAATAAAAAAAACCTCTTTAAAAAAGAGTCCCCAAAACACTAACAAAGCGGTGATTTAACACATGGGGAAAGATTAGAGACCCAAAAGTGAACCCAACTTTTAATGGAAGACTATGATGCTTTAAAATATAAAAACCCCGGACTGGAACTTGTAGTTGTGTGAAAAGTGATTTAATTTGCAAATAACACTGTTTGATTACTGGAAGTATAAGGAAAAGGGAATTTTTTTCCCCTCAATCTTTTTGACAGTCAGCTGTTCTATCTTTGCTTTGTTTAATGCTGGAATTTAGAGCGGGGGTACCACCTACTGGTGAAAGAAGGTATTATACTAGTAGACGGTGGGAAAAGACCTTGGCAAGTGAGGATTAATTGATAATACAAGAAAAACAAAGAGGAGAAGAAAAGAAATATTGAAAGGCAAACAACACAGTGGTGGGTTCCTCTCGATTCAGCCCGGTTCCACCAAGCCGGTAGCAGTGATGATATGATGTCACCGAACCGGTTCTGCCCCCTGCCCCCCGCCCCCCGCCCCCCGCCCCTGCGTTATTCTTACCTTTTATTTGGCCCCACCCCCAATCTATTGCTGCCTCCTGAGTCCCAGCTGATCGGCTAGAAGGGAAAAAACTGTTTAAACTCTTGCCGTGGGGCTTCAAAGGGCCGCCCTACAGCTGATCCGTGGTAAAAGGCAGTTTTACCTCCAAAAACAAATGAGTAGACTGGTGTCTGCAAAAATAAATGGGTAGACCAGTGCCCCACAAAACAAATGAGTAGACCGGTGCCTGAAAAAATAAATGGGTAGACCAGTGCTTCCAAAAACAAATGAGTAGATCGGTACAGTTCTGCAAGCAGTTAAAAGCCTGGTAGACCAGTACCTCTGCTAAATCCTAAAGAATTGTGACATGACCATCAAGCCACACCCACAAAATAAGCCACGCGCACAGAACTGGTAGTAAAAAATTTCAGAATCCACCCCTGAAACAACACCTGGAAGGCCTTTTATTCTGGTTCCATATTTACTGACATTGGAAGTATTTAGTGAGCCTTTTGAAGATTTTTAAGGCAAGGTGGACTATAATTAACAAGAAACATCCTTTTTTAAAAAAAGTTTTTTTATTAATAATACAAAATTTTAAAAAAACATTGGACATAGATATGACATTACTGGTTCCAAACATCTTCCGTCACTTTACAATAATATTAGTACTCATATAAACATATAGTTCTTAAGCTTTGTTCACTATTTAAGCATAATATGATATGATATTAATACTTTTCCCTTTATTTCTGTATATTTATTTATATCTTAAACATACATTTATCTATAATAACATCTATATTTTTGTTCTACCACTATACATTTGTCTTGGCTATCCTCTTGTTATCTATCCAATCATAAATTGTTCCCAGATTTTGTAGTACTTAATTTTACTTTTATCCTTGAGTTCCAAAGTGAGTCTGTCCATTTCTGCACAGTTAAAGATTTTCAGTAATATTTCCTCTTCAGTTGGAATATCTTTCTCTTTCCATTTTTGAGCAAAAGCTATTCGTGCCGCTGTGAGTATACGCAGAAATAAATAGTTTGTATCTTTCTTATATTTTCTTTCTATAATTCCTAATAAGAAAAATTCCAGTTTGACCTGTTAGCAAAATTTTTTCCAGCCAGTTCTTTAGTAAATTCCAAAATTTTTGCGCCTTTGGGCATTCCCACCACATGTGGTAATAATTCCCAAAGGTCTCTCCACACTTCCAACATATCAAGGATTTTCCCTTACTCATTTGTGCTAAGCTTGTGAGGGGGAGGTGCCACCTATAGAATATCTTATAGAGGTTTTCCTTGTAGAAAGTTGCTAGTGTGATTTTTAATTTTTTCCCCCATAAACTTTGCCAATTGTCCAAATCGATATTGTGCCCAAAATATTTACACCAAATTATCATAGTTTCTTTCACCTGTTCCTCACTCATATCTTGTTCTAATAAATATTGATATAGTTTACTTATGGTCTTGCCTTCCCTGCTAAATAAATTTTTATCTAATTCTGATGATTTTTGCTTTATGCCCCATTCCTTTTTATCTTTGCTAAATTTAGATTGAATTTGGAGATATGCCCACCATTCCAATTTGATTCCTTCTTCTTTTAAAGTATTTCTCGCTTTCAATTCTCCTTTCTTATTCAAAATATCTTTGTAGGTGACAGCTCCCCCTCGTTTTGTCAAATTTGGATGTGTGTACATTTCTAATGTTAACACTCAATTAGGAATTTCCATATAATTATTTCTTTTTTTTCCCAAATATCCAATAGTGCTCTCCTAATATAATGCCTCCGGAAGTACTGATGGACTAAATGTTTTTCCTCCCATAGAATAGCGTGCCACCCTGTCTGTAAGTCATGACCTTCTAGTGCCAATAGTCTTGTGTTTTTAAGATGCATCCACTCATTTAGCCAAACCAACACCGCTGCCTGATAATACTTTGTCCAGTCTGGTAGGCCAAATCGTCCTCTTTCTCTAGCATCTTGTAATAATTTGAATCTGATTCTTGGTCGTTTTCCTTGCCATATGAATTTTGAAATGAGTCTGTCCAAATTTGTAAAAAAACTTTTTTGAGCCAAATTGGTATGCCTTGAAATAAAAACAACATTTTCGGAAAAACATTAATTTTGATGGTGGCTATTCTGCCCATTAGAGATAGCTGTAATTTCCTCCATTTTTCCAAATCAGACCTAATTTGCACCATTAATTTGTCATAGTTATCTTTTTTAAGTGTGATGCATCTCATTGTCAATTGAATTCCCAAATATCTTATTCTTTTTGTACTCTGAATATTTAAACAAGAAACATCCTTGAAACTGAATATTTGATTCTGTGGATTAAAAACATTTGGGGAAATCTGGTGGGCCAATTTGGATTATTAATACTATTTGATCGAACACTTTACGAGGCAAAAGAAGAAAAATTAAACAAGACTTAAAACTTTGGATAATTTAGAGGGTGCAAATTGGGAAATTTTAAGGGCTATAAATTTAGGGAATTTTGAGGAATAGTCCCAGGTCTGAGTAAACTTTATTAATACTGGCATTTTTGGTGTTTCTAGGCAATTGGGATATTGGAATCTTGGTAGAATATTGAGCAATTATCAGCCTATTAAATTATTACAAAATGTTTCAACAGGGGAAAACAAATAGAGTTCATAAAGAAATATTATTGATGTTTCAATATATTTAGGGATATGTGACAAGGAATCATAGGGGGATAATGGAACTGGTGCAGGATACAGATGTGAGACTAGAAAACCCCCAGCAAATGACAATAAAAGAAGAACAAAAAAATGCAAGAAATAGAGGAGAAACCAGAAGAAACTGAAGAAAGAATAGAGGAGATAAAAAATGATACAAGCAGATAAAGATATGGAAAAGATAGTAATAATTCTTAAATATGGAACAGATAGTTTACACTTTAAGAGTTCAAACTATAGAAGAGAATAAAGAGAAAGATCTCCCAAAAATGATGAAAGAATTACGGGTGGCTGCTCTAGAGATCCAACAGCAAGAGATAGGTGTTGCGGCTGATGAAATACTTAGATTAAATAAGTGTGATGTAAGAAGTTATAAGATCCCAAGGGAGAAGTATGAAAGATTTACCAAAAAGTCAGTAACAGTTGAAATTCTAAAAAGGGCAAGAGATGATGGATAGATATAGAATACTTCTTAATATGATGGCTATTTTATTAAGAGTTAGAAAAAAGAGGTAGAAAGTAGAAATTGGGAAAATAGTATTATGTATACTGATATATAATAGAATACTTTATAATTACCATGCGTACACAAATGTTAAGACATTGAAAGATTATGATTATGTATATCTAAATAATGTTATTATTATTAGTATTGTGTATAAAGTATATCAACCTAGACAACACACTGTTCACTAAGTACTTAGGGATGTAAAAGAACACACACACACACACACACACACACATACACACACACACACACACGTAAATAAGTTTCTCTCATGAAAGTTCTGTTTTTCTCTGCATTAGAGTTTGAGGTTGGGATTTTTTGTCTGGCTTTGGTTTTTGGGAAGTATGGGTGATTTGAAAGTGTCAGTTTCCAACATATTTTTAAATATAGTACATTTTGGAAAGACCATCCTAATTGGTGTTTCTTGCCTATAACTTCCTTTTCTGAAGAACTGGGTGGACTACCATGTACAGAGCCCAGGTGGTGCAGTGGTTAGAGTGCAGTACTGCAGCTACTTCAGCTGACTGCTAGTTCAGCAGATCAGCAAATCAAATCTCACCCGCTCAAGGTTGACTCAGCCTTCCATCCTTCCGAGGTGGGTAAAATGAGGACCCAGATTTTTGGGGACAATATGCTATTTAGTATACTGTCTTTGGTGTAAGCCGCCCAGAGTCCTCGGAGAGTGGGCGGCATAGAAATATGAATAATAGTAATAGTAATAGTAATAATAGTAATAATAATAATAATAATAATAATAATAATAATAATAATAATAATAATAAATAATTGCTAAGAGTTTAGTGTTGAAATTCTGTTCTTGTGGGAGGACAACTGCTGGGCGCCTGTTGCCAGGCTTCACTGCTAACTAGAGGTATTTCATTATCATAGATGGGAAAGAAAAGTTACAGCTTAGCAACACTGACAGACAATTCATTGATTTATAATGTAAAATTATTGAACACATTAGCTAGGAGAGGGTTAGTATACAAGTGCTTTATTATCCAGACCAAGGCTTTAAAATTACTACCATATCTTTTATTAAAACTCACCAAAAACCAGTTTTATTTATGGAACATCAAGAATGTGTTAATTCCTCTGAAATAAAGCTTCACAGTATGCCAACAGGAGATGCAATTATTTTTGCATGTACTTTGCAGATGAGTAAGCAGCATAAATGCCTTTTCCATGGTGATATAATCAATTATAGGCAGTCCTATTATTTCTTGACTCTCAGGCCGGTGCTATACATTGTATGACAACAATATCCATTTGTCCAAATAAAACCCACTAAAGTTCAGGGACCTCACTCATTTCAAGGATTTTGATTCTTCTCAGTCAGTCCATAAGTAACAAACTAGTCATTTATTTAGTTCATACAAATGTGCATTGCTAGAAACAGATGAATTAAGAAAATAAAGAACCCTATTTTCTTCTTGAGATATTTTGTTTCTTTGACATTCTGTATTAGCTCATCCTTGATTATTAGTGATGAATTGACCAATGCAATTCGTTGCACAAAATGAATAATCCACAAAAATCAAAAGTTTGGAGCATAGCAGAACAGTGGAAACTAGAGGCTTTCCTTTTATAAGCAATATCTTCCAGGTGCAATGATGAAATTGCAAAAATAAAAAATCAGGAATAGGAACTGTTGATAGGATGATAGGAGCTTAGATTTGGTAAATGAATGTGTTACATTAAAAAGAGAGAGAGAAAAGGAACATTAACATAAACTATTTTAATACTATTCTGTATTTTCATTGACATTTAATACATGAACTATATATTTTATAGTGTATATGAATCTAAATTTGACAACATGTTTTCATCCGTATCTAGAGAGACATTTCTTGAAGAAATTCTTAGAATCAGTTGTAGAAATTCTATCAAATTCTATCAAAATGATGACATACGCTGTGATGTCATGATGTAAAGTCTGCTCTTATGTACCTCTACCCTAGTGTCTGACACAAAAATGTAAATTGTGGGGTTTGTGTCATGTTTCCTAACTTCCCTTTCCCAACTCCATGTTTCATAACTTCCCTTTCACTATTCCAACTCTATGGATGCCTATGGAGTTAGAGTAACATTAAATCTATTTTAATATGGGGTTTTGGTTGTAATGGGTACTGATCTGTTGAAAGTGCCTTTTTACTCAATAACTGGTTTATGTTAACTTTTGATCTGCCTGCTTTTTCCCAAATAGCAAACATGAACAGTAGCTATATTCTTTATAGAATTTAGCAGTGAATATCGTCATTTGTACAAAATTAAACACCTTTAAATTCAATTATATTTCTTATTGTTTTCTGAATATATTTTTCAAATGTACATTCCCAACATACTTTCAAAAGCAAATCAAGCTGTACAAAGTATACAACTGTAAAAAATGTTATCTATTAATACAGTACAACCTCATTTCCCCCCCACATTGGACTGCTCTCTTAGTTCTTCTCCACTGGTGTTTAGTGGGCTGTTCTAGAATGAATCCCAGTGATTACTTTATGATTGACTGACTGACTGACTGATTGATTGATTATGTGCCATCAAGTTGGTATTGACCCTTAGGAACCATCTAAGTAGATTTTCTCCAAGTTCTCCTGTCTCTAACCTGGTCCTTCAGGTCTTTCATTCCTTTATGATCCATTTAACTGACTTGTAGTCTTGTCCTGATGACAAAAGCCTAATGTGAAACTGGAGCATTCTCAAGAAAGAGCTACCAAAACTATATTGAAAGAAAGGTATGAGAACAAAGGACTAGATGCTGTGTGCAACTTCATTTGTTTATGTGAGTCCAACTACAACATTCTGTTTTTCAGCAAGGAATTTGATAACACTTCTTTTCTTATGAAATACACCATATCATAGTAGGTGAATATTATGAGCTTGGGGACCATCAACATTTATTCTGAAAGTTATTTTAATAGCAAGGTGGGCTCCGAAAAGTGTCAGGCAATATCATCATGTCCTGTACATTATTTTTCTTCTCTTGTTTTCTTTAAAAATGCCTTGCTTTCTCAATAAGAAATTTACATTTCCCAACCTTGCACTTAAATTTATTTTTTCCAATATTTCGCAGTGGTAAATCAGGATGAGACATAATTATTGGCCACATATGCCAATCAAGAATTAATTTCATCTCTTACTATTAGAATATATAGTATTTATCTCTGCCATGAGTGCCTAGGTCTTGATTTAATTTCCGCTCTAATCCTAATCCCTTCCCTTGCTTCTTCTATTTAAAAGGGAGTCACTGCAGCCATGTGGCAGTGAAGTCATCATGTTTGCATTCTACTAATACTAAAATTGTGGGGAACATGCAAACTTGAATGAATGTTTAGAATCAGATCCACCAAACTATTGCCTGATAAATAAATTATAGAAAACCTATGAAAGGTAACATCTTCGCAGCATCTCCTACTTTTGAGTTTGAACTTTGTAAAGTCTCCCTGTTTTAACTTCCTGTTTCCCCATCTCTGGAAATTATACAGTTATAGATGGAATTTACATGATAATGAATTACAGTAATTGTATTATTTCTGTTCAGTTTGATTTTCCCCCAACAAACTGTCTGCAGAGTTGGAATGATTATTCATGCAATTGAATAATTGCATGTGCAAATAGGAAGTATGGTAAATTCCAACTGCAATTAACAAGTTTCAGTGTGCAATCACAATATTTGCAGGTGCCTAAATTGTTTTTTTTTTAAAGAGAAAGCTTGAATAAAACAAATTAGAAAGGGGATGAACCTCTACAGCAGATCATGTTTTACACCTCAAATTGTGGCATTTCCAGTAAATGGGTCTTAGTAACTCCTGGAAATAATACAGCCTGTAATTTAGAAAAGGAATTACCGGTTAGTAGATGTAGCTGTGGATCTATTATCAGCTGGGTACTAAGCCATTGGGTGCTTAACTGTGGTTTATTGAATAAACCACAATTAGCTGAGTATACACAATAAACTGTAAACCATAATTAATAAGTGTCAAAACTATCATGATTTGTGAGTAAATAATTTTAAAAATCCATATCTTTAATCTTATCATATCTCAGTCTTATACCCTACAAATGGCCTTGGGCTATATATATCCTATGCAGGCTGAGAAAACTCAGGAATTTATGGGAGGGTGACTTAACCTCATGTCCTTTTGAAGGAAAAAAAAGTTTCATGTATTATCTACCGTGTTTCCCCGAAAATAGGACATGTCCCAAAAATAAGGCAAAACCTAATTTTTGGGGTGGGCATAAATATACGCCCTCCCCCGAAAATAAGCCCTCCAGCAAGTGCGGTTGTTTTTGCCATGGATTGCGGCCACTTCTGCAGCAGGAGGCCAAGTGATGCGCCCCATCTGCCTTGCAGCGGCCTTCCAAAGGTTACTGTAGCAGCAGCTATCCACAATTTTTTTACCCTTATTTCATCTCAACTGTACTGGGCCATGTGGGTCAGGACGAAATAAGGGTTAACAAATTGTGGATAGCTGCTGCTATGGTAGCCTTCGGAAGGCCGGCGTGAGTCTCCTGCTGCAGAAGTGGCTGCGCCCGAGGAGCGCTTTTGGGAGAGAAGGCAAAGGGGAAGTGATCCCTTGCAAATTCCTGCCCTGCTCCTGCCTCTCCGCTGGATGACTCCCAGCAGCCCCAGATGCCCAAAGCCTGTGCCCGCCTGGCTCCCTTTTCCACAGTGCCCGGCTCTTTATTGAGGGGGGTGGGGGAGAAGTGAGATCCCCATCCCCATCTTGCCGGGTATGGCAGGGCTTCCTGTCCCTGCCCCAATTGGATGCAATTTGGGGAGGGGTGGGGCTGGGGAGACATGAAATGTGTCTTACCTGCTTTGTAGCTCCATCGCGTGCCTTGCTGTTGTCTGCAGGCAAAGAGGTTGTAGGGTAAAAGAAACCTTGCAAGTTCAATCAAACTTCTCGAACTCGCAAGAAGTTTGGTTTTACCCTACAACATGTTTGCCTGCAGACAATGGCGAGACACATGACAGAGCTACAAGGCAAGTAAGACGTGCATCTCGTGTCTCCCCAGCCCCTGGCAAGGGGGAGGAGAAGAGACGGCAAGACGTGGCTTGCTTCTCCCCTGCCCCACATGCTATCCCCCTCAAAGAGCTGGGTGCTGTGGAAAAGGGAGCCGGGCATGTGCAGGCTTTGGACATCTGGGGCTGCCGGGGATTGCCCGGAAGAGAGTTGGGAGCAGGGCAGGAGTTTTGCAGGCGAGGGGGATGGATGGATAGATGGGAAGTGGGCAAGTGCCCAGCGAACAGCTGACGAGTGGCTGTGTTGTGCTGCCACAGCAACAGCAACACAGCAGAAGCCATGACGTGGCCACACTCGCTGTCTCCTGCACCCCCAAAATAATAAGACAACCCCCCCCTGATAATAAGGCCAACCCCTTATTTCAGGGTTCAAAAAATATAAGACAGGGGCTTATTTTCAGGGAAACATGGTAAACATATATAAGCAAAATACCACTCATACATCATCATAAAATCCCCAGAACCGTAAAGCCTACTAACTTGAAATTTGCCATGTATGTTGCTCTTGGTTTCTCGGTGCTCACTAAGAAAGGATTTTTCAAAATGACCATCAGAGCATTAGTATTTCCTATATTATTATTAACATACTCTGATGCTAAGGAGTTCTACTCCCCCTCCCCACCTGAAAAGAAATCTGTTCCAAATGCAAAACACAAGCAGAGGAGAGGAGTTTCCGTTTCCGTTTCCGTTTCCATTTTACTTTCACAGCAGCAATCGGGGGATAGGATAGGGGAGGCATCTGTGGTACAAGGCTGAAGGAGAGAAGGGGATAGGATAGGAGACATTTCTGTGGGGCAAGGCTGAGGGAGAAAAGGGGATAGGAGAGGAGACGTTTCTATGGGGCAAGGACAGAAGGGGAGAGGAGAGGCCGATCATAACTACTCATTAATTTTCAAGCTGTAAGTGTTGATTTATCAAGTCCGATCACATAGTTTTGTAGCGGAGTACGGGTATTCAGCTAGTAATTCTATAAGACAAAGAAACATACAAACAGAAAGTTTCCTCAATCTTGAATGATCTGAAAAGTTCTGAAAAGTTGATAAACCCAAAAGTATCAGCATGACAGAAAGAAGAATATGTCAACATTTAGAGATGATACTCCTGTCAAAAATTATTGATGAAAAGACCTACAATAAGTTAAAATCTAATGGATTCATGATGCCACAACTGTATGGGCTACCAAAAACACATAAGCCTAGAATGCCCTTCAGACCCATTTTAGTTATGTCAAGCTCTGATTACCATCAAGTTGCACCGTGGGTCCATGACATCCTGGTCCCTGTAAGAGAGAAGCTAATCAAAACAACAGTGAAGAATTCGTTTGAGCTTGCTAATGAGTTGAATGTCCTTAATGTACAAAATTATATCATATGTTTGGTGGACATTCAGTCCCTTTTTACAAATGTACCAGTTCATGAAATTGTTGATTATATATGCAGCTTAATGGAATCTAACCGGACACCAATTTCTATAGTGATAGACATCTTAAAACAGACAGTGCTACTCTGCACAGAAAATGTTCATTTCTATTGTTTTGGTCAGTCCTACCAGCAGATTGATGGGGTTGCCATGGGAAGTCCTCTGAGTCCAATCCTAGGGACCTTTTCATGCATATGATTAATTCACTGTCAATCATATATCTCTGTTGTCGTATTATAGATGCTATGTGAATGATATGTTGATCTTTTGTCCATCAAGACAGACTATTGAAGACTTTGTGTATCACTTAAATAGCTGTTATTCCAACCTGAAAGTTACCATTGAGTATGAAGTTGATGAATGGTTGCCCTTCCTGGATATACTGATCATCTGAAGGAGTGATGGTTCTATCAAAAGAATGGTGTACAGGAAGCTGACATGGTCTGGCCAGTATTTGAACTTTTCAAACTTCACACCAATCAAGCATAAATGTGTACTGGTATAGACACTGTTCACACGAGCACATCAGGGGTGGATTCTACTTACCTTTACTACCACACAATCCTGGGGCGGTGGGCAGGGCCTCCCACCGGTTTTACTACCGGTTCTTGCGAACTGGTCCGAACCGGGGGCAACCCACCACTGGAGCATATTGAATATGCACTGAGGACTACTTAAAAGAAAAAGTGGAATTTTTTAACTCAAACTCTTTGTTCAAATGGTTACCCAAGCTGCTTCATTGCCAGACACAGCAAAACAAGAGACACAAAGCTGACAGTTTCAACTGCCAGTAAAAAGAAAGTATTGAGTTGCTGTTTAAGGGGGATCAAATAGCATGCCTGACGGCCCAACATTTAAACACCTTAATAGAAACAACATTCAATTGGCCGAGCTTTATGTACTTCATCAAGCCTAAAGGCTATAGCTACCATCAATCAAGAAAGCACAACCTATCGGCACCAAAGCCCATTGTATTTACCAATTTGTTTGTCATTGCAGAGACAATTACATCGGCAGAACTGATAGGTACCTGGCTTTCAGAATGAAGGAGCACTTTCAGAATGAGTTGAATGCACTTTCGGGCATTCACCCAACCAACAGAAAACTAAAAGCAATTAAGGAAGCCCCACTCCAACCAACAAGACAGAACTTCAGGCATTCCTAGGCCTGTTAAACTTTTATAGTATTTTTCTGTCACAGAAGACGACAGTTGCTGAACCGCTCCACCGATTGCTGGACAAAAAGGCGGAGTGGACCTGGGGACATAAAGAAGCATCTGCCTTCATAGCTATTAAAGAACTTTTAACTTCAAATCGCATCCTTGTACAATACAATGAGATTTTGCCCCTCATTTTAACCTGCAACGTCTCCCCTTTTGACATCAGAGCTGTCCTCAGTCACTGGATTCTAAACAGAAATGAGGCACCTATTGTGTTTTACTCAAAAACATTAACAAAAGCTGAATGGAACTACAGCCAGCTGGATAAGGAAGCACTGGCTGCAGTAGCAGGGGTCAAGCAGTTCCACGAGTACCTTTACAGAAGGGATTCCAAATCAATAACAGATCACAAACCATTACTCAGCATCATCACAGGAGACCGACTAACCCCAAACTTATTGTCACCCAGAATGATGAGATGGACTGTCTTTTTAGCTGCTTATAAATATCTCCTTGTCCATCAGGTGGACAAAACCATTGACCATGCAGATGCCCCCAGTCAATGCCTGCTCCCAGACCCTGCCCTGGCCACATCTATCCTTTTAATTGAAGACTTTGCAACTGGCTCTCTCACAGTGGCTGAAATTGCGAGACAAATAGCCAAAGACAGAACTTTGGTGCGAATTTTAAACTGGATGTGGAGGGGATGGCCAGAAGGAACAATGGGAAGTGAATTCAAACCGTTTAAAACTCAGAAACTGGAATTGTCCACACTAAAAGAGTGTTTGCTATGGGGGAATAGAGTTATGATACCACAAGTATTAAGGGAATCTGTACTAGAAACATTGCATGTGGGTCATCCTGGTATTGTCAGCATGAAGGCATTGGCCAGGAGTTATGTCTGGTGGCCAGGGATGGATAAGGAAATAGAAAAATGGGTTGCCACATGTCTATCTTGCCAGGAATCCAGACTGGCACCACCCATCACACCCATACATGAATGGGTGGTACCTAAAGCACTATGGTCACGGATACATATAGACCTTGAAGGGCCGGTTCAGGGACAAACATTCCTCATAATGGTAGATGCCTATTCCAAGTGGCTTGAAGTAGCTATCATGACAAATACCACAGCAGAAGCGGTCATCAAGGTATTAAGGAAACTCTTTTCCACACATGGCCAGCCAGACATTGTGATGTCAGATAACAGGCCCCAGTTCACGGCAAATCAATTTGAGATTTTCTTAGCAGGACAGGGAATCCATCATGCCTTGTTTGCGCCAGGACATCTGGCCACTAATGGTCAAGTGGAAAGGATGGTGCGATCCACCATGGAAACACTAGCACAAATGGACCCCGGGGATTGGCAAGCAAAAATCAATAAACTACTATTAGTACAACACATCATCCCAAGTGCCACCACACATGGAAATCCAGCAGAACTTTTAATGGGCCGGAAAATAAGATCACAACTGGACAAGCTATAACCACACTACAACGCAGAAACACCAGTGGATTTGACCAGCAAATGCCGGTCATTTGGAGTGGGCCAGCTAGTTTATGCCCATAATAATATGGGTGGCATGACATGAGTATCGGCCAAAATTATGGGTCCCCGGTCTTACGGAGTAGAGTTAGAGGACAGTAAAATCTAGAGAAGACAAATTGACCAACTCTGGGGATGATTAACACAAAACTACCGAAAACAAATACAAACAGAACCGGCCCTAACAACTAGAGACACTGGAAACCAATATAACCACACTCCAATCCCATACTCAAGCCTGGAGAGTACATGCAACCACTTATCTGAAAAACCAGGAGTCCAGCGAAGGGTCTCTGTGGAAGTTGGGCTGATGGAGCCAGCCCGGTCGTAAGATGACTTTGAGGCACTTCCACAGGTGGACTCGGGAGCAGCAAAAAACCTGCCTGCTCAGACCACAGCCATGGGACCAAATAAGCTGCACAGGTCTGGTCGCACTCACCAAAGCTCCGCCCACTTACGTGACTACGTCTAATGAATGCTAATGATTGGGTAACATCTTTCCAGGAGGGGAGGGGTGTTGAATATTCAATGAGGAGTGAAGTCTGACGCAAGACTTCCCTCATTGGTTCATTTTCCAGGTGGGAAAATGAACAAATGTCAGTGGTTGAATTGCCGGACAACTCCCTGTTAAAGGGATCTGCCATGGCACACATTTTACACTTGTTTTACTGGAGCTGAAATAAAGTGCTGTTCCACTCACTGAGTGTCCTGCCTCGTCATTAAAACCCCATATGTAACAATTTCACCAAAGCAGTGGCCATCAATCGATTGAAGTCAACTTTTTGTGTGCAGAAACAACTGTATGTCAATCTACGACTTCCGTGGGCGTAAGGTTTGTCATGGGCTGGTTTCTGCATATGTCACATGTTTTACTAATGCTCTCGCTAGACCTTATGTTCTATGTCACCTTTAACTGTGTTATTGTAAGTTTGGTATTGATGAGTCAATACAAAACGCTTGCATTTACCACTGTTCATTTTTTAACTGTATTATTTAAATTATTAAAGGGGACTAACTGTTTTAAATATTATAATTCTGATTCACAATAATTAGTTTCTGCCAAAGGAACATTCTTTCTTAACATCCCTGCATTCTGTTAGAGTGGTTTTCAGCATTTTGATGAATGGAGTGTTGCTTTGACTGATTTTCTTTTAGCTGGTGTATTGAAATTTGATTCTCTGATGGTAATGGTGGTCTGTCAACACTCTATCTCTGTGGAACACAACCCAGCTGCAAGTTGCAATTAGCGGCTATCTGTTCTTAAATAAATAGCTTTGGTTTCTGTCTCTAAACACCTGGTTTTTCATAATGTAGGGTTCTATTACCTCTTTAATTAGTTGTGCTCTTATTTTACAGCCTGTCACATAGTCAATATTGGGAAAGAGAAGTACTTGAAATCAATAAGCAAATCGTGTCAGGTATTTTGTAGGTGTGTTTTGCATTATGAATGTGGGATACTGGATGGTTAGCTAAAGAATTCTGGAAGCCCACACATCTTTTAAATTGCTGAGGTTGAGGAACATTGGTATAATTTAATAAGGGGATGTCCAGGACAAGACACAAAATGTAGAAAACCCTCCAATCAGAGTACAGTAAGTTCTTTCAATTCCCCTGAATTACAACATGAAAAAGCAACAGATTGAAATTACATACAATTCTGCAGTATGTCTGTCTAGAAAGTCCTCTGAATTACAGTAGAATTACAGTATAGCAACCATGCTGGCAAGAAATTTGGAATTTAGTTTGAAAGGGATAAACTTGGGCACTGAACAAATAGGGATAAATGTACAACCATGGAAGTTTACAACCCCCAATAAGATGTATTCTTCTAAACTGGCTGGTTCTTTATATATGTGAAATAAGGGAATCATTTCAGATGCACTGATTTCATCATACACAAAGAAAACTTTCAATTTTGAAAAGGCAGAACAGTTATGCTGAGAAGTGTGCTATTAGACTAATGTAGATGAAAACTGGTGAACAAAATGTAATGTGATGGAGACATCTTGAAATCAGCCTGATTCTAGCATGCTAGGATCATAAACAGCAGAAAAGAGGGAGTCTGGTGGATAATAAAAAAGTATAAAACTAATGTTATTAATCTATGCATCTAAAATTGTAAGGTTCAATTGCTTCATAGGCTGTCGTTGCCTTTCAAAATGCATGTAAAAATTCAGTGGCTGCATGATTATGGGCTGACTATGGCGAATAAACATTGCCTTTTAATAAATAAGCTGGTAAATTTTACAAAAGAGAATTTTTTTTCCTCCTGTAATCTCTCTTGTGCTGTATTCCAGCCTTCCAAGTCAGTATTGGATGTAAACATATGAAGCTGTATTATATTAAATTACAATAGGTGAAATATTAAATAGTGGTATTTACAAACTATCATTAGCTTTTAGGGCTTTGGAAAGCTTTGGGGGAGGGGGCTGTAGACTAGGCTATACTTTTATTTTGTTGAAACCATGGGGAATTGGCTGGTGACATTCTGAGACCAACATTTTTTGTTTGTGTAATTAGAAATACTTTAAAGCACTGTTAAGCCTTAGCAATTTTAAAATGGACTTCATCGCCCTGAATTGGTTTAAGAGACTTCATCTCGGGCTTGAAGATGAATGGCATGGCTGGTTGGGAAATTCTGGAATTCTGGGAGATGAAGTTCATCTTGCCAAGGTTGAAAAACACTGCTTTAAAGCATGAAAATAATGTCTTTTCATTTGCTTTTTATTCTCCTGAATAGAGATAAAGGATCTGATTTTTAGGAATATTTTGTAAGGCTTAACACATTGATTTCATGTATTAATTTTCCCCAGATGATGATGATAATAATAATAACAACAACAACATGGGCAGTTCCAGTGATATGCTACTCAGCTGGAATCATCAACTGGACTTTGGCTGAACTGGAAAACTTGGACCGGAAAACGTGCAAACTTTTGAATATGTGCCAAGCTTTACATCCACAAAGTGACATCGACAAGTTGTACCTGCCAAGAAACATAGGGGTCAGAGGGCTATTGCAAATCCATCAAACTGTAGAAGAAGAAAAACGAAGTTTGATGATTATGTGAACCAAAGTACAGAAAAATTGCTGCAGGCTGTCAAAACGGAGAATATTATAAAAACAACAGAAACAAAGGCAGAATATAAGGAAAAACAACTGGATGACAGATTAAATAGATGGAAAACCAAAGTTTGCATGGACAGCACTTGAAAAACATTGAAGGAAAATGTGATGACAACTTTACATGGGCATGGCTTAAGATGGGAACCATCAAGAAAGAAATGGAAGGTTTAATACTGGCTGCTCAAGAACAAGCACTACAAACGAATGCCATGAAAGTGAAGATACAAAAATGTACCGACAATCCAAACTGCTGACTTTACAATGACGAAGTCAAAACTGTGTCACATTTAATATGCGAATGCAGCAAAATTGCACAAACTGATTACAAAGTTAGACACGATTGAGTTGCTAAATTAATCCACTGGTCATTATGTAAAAAATATGATTTACCTGTATTCAAACAGTCATGGGAACGTAAAGTGGAAAAAGTTATCGAAAATGAGAAGGTGAAGATCTTGTGGGACTTTCGAATATAGACGGATCGTCATTTGGAACACAACATGCCAGATATCACAGTTGTCGAAAACTGAAACGTACAATTTATTGATATCGTGGTACCAGGAGATGCCAGAGTCGAAGAAAAAGACCTGGAAAAAAATCACGAAATATCGCGACCTGGCCATAGAAACTACACGGCTATGGATGAAACATGTAACAGTGATACCCATTGTCATCAGGGCACTTGGTACCATGTCCAAGAATTTTACAAGATACATCAAGAAATTGCAGCTTCCTGCAATAATACCAGCAGAACTGCAAAAAACTGTGCTACTCGGAACATTGTACATTTTAAGAAGATACTTGGTTGATACCTAGGATGCTGGCAGCAACCCGTATCAACCATCAGCGCCAATCAATGTTATTTATGATACATTTTTAAATGTTGAGTTGACTGAGTTTCATGTTTAATGAATAAAAGATGATGATGATGATGATGATAATAATAATAATAATAATAATAATAATAATAATAATAATAATAATAAAAACCCAGTGAGTCACTACCTTGATATGGTTGTGGGGCTTGTGTGCTCTGAGGAAGATGAGAGCTATGTCAGAGGTTCAACCATACTGGACAGATCTCATCAGAGGAGTCAGACAAAGAGTGTCTCTCCCATAAACTTTATGGTGAGACGTAAATTTCAGAAAGCCATACCGGCTTGGATGTTACCTGAGTTAACAAGGTCCATGCTAGATGTTGGAGTTCCTGGATATCTAGTGAAAAATGGGCTACAGGGCTCAGGACTGTTGGCTGAGCAACCAGGGCCAGCAGCTGCAGAACTACTGGAAGAAAAAGTGTTTACCCATCGCAAATATACAGTAATTGAAAACAAATAATTATCTGTTATTACAGAGCAAGCCCAAGAAAAAGAGGATATTTGAAAAGAATGCACTAGTTCTGGAAAGAACAACATCCAGAATCAGAAATAACAAAAGAGAGGCTAGCAGATCAACGTCAATTTATAATACGAAATAAAGTATTCACAGATGCAGAACTGGAAGAACTGCAAAGGTTCATCAGGGCAAAGAAATCAAAGCCTTGCCAGAAATAATTCAGAATATAGAGGCAAACCAGGGAAAGTTGGTAGTAGAAGAATCCAACAGAGATATACAATTGTTTTCATTTAGAAACCAGGTACCCACTCCTTTGTTACAGGAAGAACAAAACTCTGTAACGAAAGAAGTAAAAGAACTGAAACAAAGAATAACTGAGCATCTAGAACAGCATAAAAACATCAGAATAAAGCTGCCTGCATTGAAGCTTGTTCCAAAGAAACAGCTAGCACAAGCGTTAAAAGATGCAAATACTGCAATATCAGGTATAAGCACCAACTCTTTGCATGAAACAAACCAACTAATGTACAGCACAGATGAAGTTATAACTGAAAACCTGGATTGAAAAATCAATAGAAAAGAAAGAAAAACTTAAAGAGTCCAAACTCAATGGAGGAAATACCATCACGGCAATGAACACCTAGACAATTCCAGTCATTAGATACACAGCTGGAATAGTGAATTGGATTTAAGCAGAACTAAAAGCAATGGATAGGAAGATCAGAAAAATAATGCCTATCCCAGGATAAAAAATAATTGTTTCATATCCCGTTACAACATTTCTGTAGAATTTATATGTGGATTTTCACTTGGTCATTCTATAACATTTCATTTGTTCTTTGTCCATTCTCATGGGCCTACCTGTATGTTTGGGATTATTCCTGCATTATTCCTGACTTCCTGCATTATTTCAGTTTCAGTACATTGACTGAAGTTCAGTATTCTCCTTGGAAGCATGAATTCTTCCTTGGAGTCCTTGGTGCTTTCTGAGCTTGGCTGTTTGCTTGCAGATGTTTCATTACTTGATTAGGTAACACCATCAGTTCAACCATCCGCAACGGAGTTCAGAAAGTATCAAGGACTCCATAGTTCAACCCTGAGCTACAGATAGTTTCTTCTATTAGTATGAACTCTTCCATCAATGATAACAATTGGTCCAGATGCTAATACAGTGCCAAACCTTATCACCTCCATGCTTGACAGCAGTATGAGGTGGTTATGGAATGCAGCACTTGGTTTTGCCAGACATAATAACATCCACCTAATTACCAGAGGTCCACTTATGATTCATTATCCACTGATAAACTTGATTGATAGAAAAATAAATGTTCTCAGGAATCAACATTTTTAACTTGCTGTACTCCCATGAATTCCATTTTTACCCAGTTACCAGAATCATCACTGGGATTAGCCTCCCACCCCCACCCCCCCAGGTGACAACAAACACCCAAATCAGCCATTTAATGGACTCTATCCTGCTCTGAGTTCCCCAGACCTACTGGCAAAATTTTGTCTTCTGGGTCTTCCGAAAGAGTGTCAGAGTGAGGGGTCCTGTCTAATTTCTGGAGGGAAGATGTTCCAGAGGGAGGGAGCCACCATGGAGAAGGCCCTTCTTCTGGGTTCTGCCAGATGTGCCTCCTTGGGGGACGGTACCCACAACATTCCTTGCCTCCCTGCTCTAGTGGGTTGGGCGGATTTGACTGGCAAGAAATGCTCCCTCAGATAACCTGGTTACAAGCCATGAAGGGCTTTAAAGATGACAACCAGCATCTTGAATTGCACCCAGAAGCAAATCTGCAACCAATGCAGCTCCTGCAGGAGAGATGACACATGTGTACACCGAGGCTTGCACAAAGCCATGTGGGCCTCTGCATTTTGAGCCAACTGGAGCTTCCAGATGATAATTGAATCCAAAATTTATGTTGCTAAGTCAGGCATTTGTTAAGTGAGCTTTGCCCCATTTTATGAACTTTCTTGCCACAGTTGTTAAGTGAAACACTGCAGTTGTTAAGTTACTAACATGATTGTTAAGTGAATCTGGCTTCCCCACTGACTTTGCTTGTCAGAAGGTTGTAAAAGGTGATCACATGACCCCAGGACATTGAACCTTCGAAGATAAATATGAGTCAGTTGCCAAGCATCCAAATTTTGATCATGTGGCCATGGAGATGCTGCAATGGTTGTGTGAAAAATGGTCACAAGACACTTTTTTAGTGCCATTGTAACCTAGAACGGTCACTAAATGAACTGTTTTAAGTCAAGGACTACATGTATGTTTCCCCCTATATTATAGAAATGTTTTTGGGGGGGAGAATTTGCAGGCAATTCACATCTACATTGCTTTTTTATATGTTGCAACAAAAATTCTAATCTGAAATACTTGTATTCAATCAGATTCATGTCTTACGATTTGCTTATAGCAGTAATTTTAGTCCTTGGGAGAAGTACCCATAGGATGAGGAGCAAAGAATGAAACATGCGTTCAACATCAGGACACAAGTACAAAAGGTCAGGATTTGCACTGCAATACTCTGAAATCTATTTTGTCATTTTTATGCCATTGCAACCTGAGCCTGATGCCTGTGATTCTTGGTACTCTATTATGAATTTTGTAAAAAAAAATTAAAAGCACAGCCATATCCTTTTAGTGTATCTTTTAAAAGATAGTTGTATGATTAATTCTTTTAAGGATTGGAATGTTCTCTTTAAAATGCTTTGATGTTCAACCACAACAGAATCAACATAGGGCAAAACACTCCAAAAAAGATGAACTTCCGGGTTCTAGCGCACATGCGTGCCTGATTATCAGCTGGCAGGTGCACATGCACAGGCCAGTTTTTGGCACTGCTGCATGCATGAAGGGATCATGCTCTGGAAAAGCTGAACTTCCAGGTTCTGGCTTGCATACGCACCTGACAATTGGCTGGCACACATGAGCAGGGCGGTTTTCGGCACTGCCACATGTGCAAAGGGCAGCTGATCATCACACATGCATGTGTGCCAGAAACCCGGAAGACAAACAGGCAAGGCTGGGCGTGCACATGGTCTCGCATGCACATTGACTTTGCAGGCCCTTTCCAGGGGCAGGTGTTCCTGATAGTTGTTCTGTCCCCGTCTCACACATGCACACAAACAGTCAGCCAGAAGTTAATAAAACCAGCAGTCAGGAATTCCTTTGAGATAACAGAATTGGCAGCAACCCAGTAGCTGCCTGCCCAAAACTTTACTCACAAAGGGAGGTTTTTCTCCTCCGTCCGATACACCAAAATAAGTCCACAAAGTCAAAGAATTGTCAAGTCCAGTCCATAATAAATCCAAGGAGGGCATATAACAAAGTTCCAGAAATGCAGTATGACTTGCTAGCTTTTCAGTTTTGTCCGTCACAAGGCCTGAAAGGGTCCGTCACACCCTCTTTTATCCCTTGTGGGGTGTGGTCCAGTGACTCAGCTTAATCTCTGGCACGCCTCTTTCTCTGCTGCACGCGCTTATCTTTCCGACACTGTCAGGGATCCAGCCAAGACTCATCTCCGTCGCTGTCTAACTGCAGCTGCTCAGAAGTGCCTGGCTCCTGGCCAATCTCTTGGCCTTCGGAGGACACCTGAGGCATTGCCAGAGAGGAGGGTCCTGGAGAGGGAGGCCTTGCCAACTCCTCTCCTTCACTTTTGAAGTCTTCTCCCTCTGATAAGACAGGCTCAGGGGTCGGAGTCACAACAATAGTAGTGGACAGTTATTCCAAGTGATTGGAAGTGGCACCAGTCTCATCAACCAGAGTCATCCGAGAGTTGTGCCAGCTGTTTGCCACACATGGTCTGCCAGATGTGATCATGTCCTAAAATGGGGCACAATTCACGGCAGAAGAGTTTCAGTCATTCCTCAATGCCAACATGATTCGGTACCTAACTTCAGCTCCATTTCACCCTGTGACCAATGGTCAGGTTGAACAAATGGTCAGGACCACAAAGGAAGTGCTCAAGTGAATGATGACCTGGAATCACCGCCTGGCGAACTTCCTCCTGTGTCAACACACGACTCCCTGTACAACAACAGGTTGCAGTCCAGCGGGGCTGAGGTGGGGCTGCCAGCTCACCACGAAGCTCGACCGATTTCACCCAGACAGAATAGCGGCAGAGACGGGTCAGCTAACATCCCTCCCCCGGTACTTATAGCTGGGTGACTTGGTCTGGGCCAGGAACTATGGGAGTGGGGCACCTTGGGTGCAGCAAAAGTAACTAAGGTAATGGGTCCTTTGTCATACGAGGTTACTGTGGGGGATGATCATATAATCAGACACCACATTGAACACTTATGGCATTGGCAGGCCCAGCCAGTCCTGGATAAGGATCCCAAGGTTTTATCAGACCCAAGAGAAAACTCTTTTCCTCTGAGTCTGCCTACACCACCCATGGCCACCTCCGGAGAAATGGAGGTACCAAGGGCCGTAGAGCTGCTGCCACTCACAGGTGACCAAAACGGCCATCAAGACTCTGTCCAATTGGAGATGGACAATACTCCAATTCTATGGGATTCTCCAGTAACATTGCAGCGGTCCACCAGGATCCGTGGGCCCACAGCCTATCTCAAAAACTATGAATGTTGAACAGACTGAGGATAAGAACTATCCTAGGGGGGAGGGGTGTTATGTATTGATGTATATCATTGTATTAAAGTGAAACTAACCTTTAGATCAGGGGTCTCCAACCTTGCCAACTTTAATCCTGGAGGAGTTCAACTCCCAGAATTCCCCAGCCAGCAAAGCTTCTGGGAGTTAAAGTCCACCAGGTTTAAAGTTGCCAAGCTTGGAGACCCCTGCTTTAGATTACCCCAACTGTTATGGAGGGAAATTTAAAACATTTATATTTGAGCGGGATTTTTCTAGTTCTATGATTGGTTGAGGCCCTGTGGGCCTAGAGTATAAATAACAAGCATTTGCCTGCAGTTCCTCAGTTCCCTTTTTGAGTCAATAAATACTGTTGCAGCTATGCTGGTCTGGTTCTTGCCTACTGAAGCCCACTACACAATAATAAATTTGCTTGTTTTTCATATTTGTACAAAGCATGATATGACCTCCCATCTTTTCTTCAATTTGCTGCCTTCCCTGAAAACATTATTTTTTGTATTATAGTCCTTTGTAGTCTTGAAAGCCACTTACATTGCAAGATAGGATCTCTTTGTAAGATCTCTGTATGGTAACTTCTGCAAAGTTTTGGAGTCAGAAAGTGCAAGAATATACAGTGGTGGTATTTATTGCTTGCACTGTTTTGACCAAAGAGTAACCTCGTCACATGTATATATGATGTAACAGTACATTTCATGTATAAAGGAAAAAGAAACAAAGTGCAGTTTGTTTAGCTGTAAATGTGGAAAAAACCCCAGCAAGTTCTGGCAGAAGTATCTATTGTCGAAAGTGTATCTAGTGTATCTAGGCTTTAAGTCATCAATCAATAGGCAGGGCTGACTGAAGCAGAGTGAAACAATCACTCCATGGGAAGACACTGATAGCTTTTGATGTGTTTTTTAGATTGATATACTTATTATCTTTCCCCCATGGCATGGCATGGCATGACAACATAGTACTCTCTCCAAGTTTTGCCTCTGTGAAGTTTATTTATTTATTTATTTATTTAAAATTTATATACCGCCCTTCTCCCTGAGGACTCAGGGCGGTGAACAGCCAGAATTAAAAACATACAGTACAAATATTAAGAATTAAAATACATATAAATTTGGCTCCAATTTTAAAACTAACAAACCAATTTAAAAAACGTCTAAAATTTCTTCCTAAGCCAGCCCTGCTTGTTGAAAAAAGTAGGTTTTAAGGGCACGGCGGAAGGCACTGAGGTCTTGAGATCTCCTTATCTCAAGTTGGTGGAACTCAGAAGCTATGTGGCCCAAACTCACCCAATGAGTTTTCATTATTTGTTTGATTCCTGTCTTTGTTAGTTTTACAAGTATGTCAAGGCAGCAAACATATCCAGCATACCTTCCTCTTCCTATTTTCCCCACAACAACAACCCTGTGTGGTGGAATGGACTGAGAGAGGGTGACTGGTCCAAAGTCACTCAAATGACTTCCATAGCTAAGGTAGGACTTGAACTAATTTGTCTCCCTTTCTAACCTGATGCCTAAACCAGCAGTATCAAACTCAATTTCACTGAGGGCCGCATCAGCATTATGGTTGCCCTCAAAGGGCCAGTAGTGGGGTCACTGTGGCTGGTGGGCATGGCCAGCTCAACACTGCTCACTGGGCGTGGCTGATTTGGGACAGCTGGGTCAGGATGGAACAAGTCGCACCGGCTAATTCAACATGGGGACAATTTGGTACCCCACAAGCTCCTTGCCTCCCCAAACTGCTTGCAGGCAAGCACATGCCCATGCATGTGCACACATGCGCACGTGCACACACACACACACACACCACATTCCAAGTTTGGGGACTTTTATCCACAGAAGAAGAAGAGGGCCTTCCCCCCAAGCACAGCCATGATTGGCAATTTGTAAGCTCAGATGTGGATAAAAGTCTCCAAGCTTGGAGTGTGTGTGTGTATGTGTGTGTTTGTGCATGTGCACAGCACGCCAAAGAAGATGTTCTTCTCCCAAGCCTAGACATCATTAGCATTTCCCTGTCTGGTGCCCCCTCCCAACAAAGCAGGAGGTGGAGGATGCTGCTGCTGCTGCTGCATGTGGAAATGCGGAGGAGAAAGTTTGCAGGAAGCATTTTCCTCTGGATCCAAATTCTGCCTTGACAGATCTCTGGAGAGCAAGAGGAGAAGGCCAGGGAGCAGTGTTCCTTGGTCCTGCACAAGGGAGCCTGGCCCTTCTCGAAAGGGAATCCGCATTTCCAATTGTACATAGTAAGGATGTTGGCTTGTTGGGGCAGCCTTCCCTCACGCAGCTCCCTGCCACCCCTCCTCCTCTCCAGAGATCTGCAGGGAAGACAAATTTGGAGGGCAAGGTGCAGCCTCAATATTGGCTACTTCTATCTCTCCAAGCCCCTCCCCCATTAAACATACCAAAAAGAAAACATAGTTAAACCACTAATTACAACTCTTCAAACATTTTCTGGAAAAAAACACCTGTATTAATGTTGGAAGGAAGAGCAAAACTTACTAAGGAACTCTTAACAGAACTGACTAGTTTGCAGCCAGGTGTTTGGTACAGACCTTGTCAAGGTGATTTTAATAACCCAGGAAGGGATAGGAAAACCCAAGGAAAACGTGGCAATCAATAAGCTGTGGTTTTGCCCTATGTTGATTGTCCTCCCCAGTAGCAGCCCATCGATTTTAGAACGGAAGAGAATTCTTTAGAATTGAAGAGCCTGGTGGTGCAGTGGACTAAGTGCTGTTAAAGTAGCACTTAGTTGCCAGCTGCCTGCAATTACTGCAAGTTCGAATCTCAAGGTTGACTCAGCCTTCCATCCTTTCGAGGTAGGTGAAATGAGGACCCGGATTGTGGGGGCAATAAACTGACTTTGTATAAAAAAGAACACCGCTTGTGGGGGCTGAAAGCCCTACTAAGCAGGTATATACAAAAGTATGAAGGCTATTGCTTAACGCATAGTAAGCCGCCCTGAGTCTCCGGATAAGGGTGGCATATAAATCGAACTAATAAATAAATAAATAAACTGCATGGTCACAAAGATCAGCCTTCAGCCTCCCGATCCCTGCTGATAGAGAAACCTTCTTGCATTTCTGCAACAGTCAGGTCATACACCTGCAACTAAAGCAAAAACCCGAATGCAGTGGACCAGAAGGTAGCCCAGCTACCATGCCCCTCCCATTGCTTCTTCTTGGCCCCTGGGCCCAGATGCAGCCGCTGCTCTTCACCATAGCCAGGGCTGGACTTGCAATTACGTCCTCCTGCTTCATCCTGCAAAGAAGGGCTTACCCAGTGCCCTTACCTGCCACCATGCCGAGAGCCCCAACCAAAGGCTGAGCGCTCCAGCCTGGTCCTGCCAAGGAAGGGGGCGGCAGCTGAGGCTACACCATGTCTCTTCGGCTGATGTTCATTGGGTGACCCCCTCCCCTAGTAAGCCTGGGTTACTTGCCTCTTGTTGAAGATTTTGTCAGGAGGCTCAAAGGCCACCCCAACTTGATTCTGGAATTTCAGGGATGGAAAGCAGAGGGGCAGAGCTGCATTTGTAGCACCAGCTGCACCTTCTGGAAAGGCTCCTACTCCCCTCCTGCAGGTACCTCCTTCAGAGCCTTCCTGGCCTCAATGGCAGCCCCATCGAAGAGAGGGAGGGAAAGTGCCGCGTATGTGGCACCAGCTGCACCTGCTGGAAAGCCTTTTGCTCCCACCCCCAGCTACCTCCTTTAGAGCTTTCCTGACCATGACTGCAGCTCTGTCAGAGAAGGGGGATAAAGCGCTGTGTTTGTAGCACCAGCTGCAGCTGCTGGGGCGGAGGAGAAGGAATGGTAGGGGTGCAGTGGGCTGCCTTCTGGCCAACTGCATTTGGGGTTTTCCTTTGGTTGTCGGCTGGGGTGGGTTGAGGCAGCGGGAGCCAGTCCCTTGCTATTATCTCCAGGGCAGCCCTATGGACCAGATCTAAGTACCTCACAGGCTGGATCTGGCCCACGGGCCATGAGTTTGACATGTCTGCACTAGACCAAACTGATTTTCAAAGGTCTTATTCTATGTAGGACTGACAGAAAGAGTCTCAGCTTTTCATATTACAATGCTGCCATCTAGAGGCCACCTGGAGCTTTGCAATTCAGCTATGACAACTCTATGCTACCCCTATATCACACTGGGTCTCAGTTGCTTTTGTGTAATAATTTCTTGCCTTTGGTGGACAAAGCTGCTTATAACTCATGGCTTGGCCTTGGAAATTAGCATAGAATATGATTGCTATATTGAGATAAGAGTTTTCAACCTAACCTGGTACAATCTTCCATGACATTGAAGAGTAAAGAGATTTGCTTCTCTGGTGCAGGAAAAAATGATTTTGTGGGAGGAAGCTAGACAGAATTTAGTGGGATACTACTTATCTATGCTGGTGAAAACTGCATTAATGCAAGCTTCTCTTTACTTTTGTCAGAGTATGAATAGTCATAAACTGGAATAGATCAGCCAATAAATAGGCATAGCAACTATAGCTGTACAACATAGCTGATCAGCCAATGAGGGATGTTTGGGAGATGAGACAGACTGGCGCCAGGGCGTGTCTTAGTCTGCAGCTTCTAAGTCTGTGCAGAGAAACTGAAACTAGTTTGCTCTGAATGCTGAAATGAAGCTTAACTGCCCTGTGTAGAGGAGGCTCTCTTTGTATTAAGCTTTGAGCTCTGAAGCTGCAAACTTGTCTCTCTGCTGTACTCTGCTTGTGTCTTGCTTGTAACTGCTATCAGATAAGAAAAATCTGTATTGTAAATTTACTTCATGTATTATTATGTATATAAAGAAGTTAATAAATCCCGCTGCATCAGTCTGCCTGTGTATGCTTTCTGGATTTAATTTCTGCAATAAACTCTGACAACCTTTAGAAGAAAGTACCATTATTCCTCAATAGAAGATGTCCTTGCTCAGTCTTTTTCACTATCATCTGGTGCATTTCATTTTTTGTAAGTAAATAACAATGGTTGCTTTGAAATTTGAAGATATATATTAGTATATGCAATTTGTATTAAAATTGGGTTCTTCCTTTTATTTTTTTCCCTTTTCTTCAATGATTACTTTGATAACTTTCCATTCTATTTCCTACCCATCTGATGATGTTCATCTGGACAAAGGGGAAAAAAAGAACTATCCTACCTGTGCTGCATGGACTACAGAAATCTCTTCCAAGGAATCATGCCTCCTTTCTCCCTGATTGAATGAATGTAAATAAGTACATACAATCCTGCTTTTACAGAAGTAATTTGAGGCAACTGTTGTTATTACTTATTCTCCTTCTCTTGCTCCTTATCCAATGATTTTTTTATTGTTTCATTTTTGTTCTAGGTCTAGTCAATTCTTTTGGATAAAAAAGATAAAAGCTTATGATGTTGGCCATATTCATCTAGGTCTCTCATTTTTTCTTGTGTCATGGCTCATATTACTGCAAAATGTTTAAACATGTCTGAGCGTGTTGAAGAAACAAAGTGCTGCTGCTGCTATTAATATCTGCCTATAGTTCAATTCAAGTTGGTGGTGTGCAAATATTTTGGTATGTTAAACTATAAAATCCTGCAGCACGTTTTCTTCTCTGGCAAGTGATCTGTTTTTCCATTTTAAATATTATTCTTCTCTACAGAAACCAGTGCCTGTCTTTTTTCATTCTGAATGTCAAAGGGCCAAATATTGCACATTACGTTCTGCTCACTTAGAGACCTCTCCCTTACTTGTATAGGGTGTGTGTGCAAGGTTTAAGACTGTATTTCCCTGAAGGAAAGCAACTTGTGAGACAATCGTGATTTTGCCATCTACATCTTGGATCAACAGAGCAAATTATATAGTGTAAAGTCTGTCATCCAAGCACTAAACCACATTATGTGAGCCAACAAAGAATTTACAGCTAAGTGGTAAGCAAAGTAGATGAACAAACTGCTTTTGACAGTTTCTGCTGATGGCCCATTCAGCTGGAGAATGGATGGAATATGGTAGGAAAATAAAGAAAGCAGAGTTCCATCTTCAGTAGTATACATACTTATCACCACAAAATATTTAATGTAGGTACAATTTCAGTCATCTGATACATGGTAGTAAAATTTGGAGATCTACTCCCTACTATCATAGTGTCAACTAAAAAGATAAAGTTTGTGATTTATGGGGCTCAGCATCATAAGATAGTTAAGCCAACCTGTGATCATACTGTTAGCAAAAAGATTAATGCAATAAATACAGTCTAGAAAAATGTAATCATGGTTAAGAGCTTGTTTATGCACAAATGCCCAGGGCCTTAAATAATAATTTCTACTCTGTAAGCATTTTTAATTGCGTTATAGAGTATTATAAAATACAAAACACAAAAATAAATAGAAGAGTAGTGAGGGGGGAGGGGAAAGGGAGAAAAGAAGTGAGGAAAGATAGGGGGGGGAAATGAAGCATTGACTTCCAACTCTCTCTGTTACAATAAAATAAGGCATTAACATCAAATCACAACTTTATGCTTTTCCATAATAGCATAAACAAGCCATTTCTATAAAGATCTATCAGTCTAATTCAGGGGTCTTCATAATTTTTAAATGGGGCCGATTCACAGTCCCTCAGACTGTTGGAGGGGGCCCTGGACTGGCTGGCTGGCTGGCTGGCTGGCTGTGGCTAGCTAGGTGGCCATGTGACTGGGTGGGTGTGGCCAATTTAACAGACCATTTTTTTGCCTTTCTCCTTCCTAAGCTCCCATTTAAATTGTTTTCAAAGACTTTTAATTTAAAGCAGTACTCTACAAGCCCAGAGCTGCTTTTCAAGGCTGCCCCCCCCCCCCACACCAATTCAAACACCGGCCCTGGTTCACATGTCTGTGAAAAAGATGTTTAATTTAAAGCAGTACTGTACAAGCCCAGAGCTACTTTTCCCTCAGCTGGCCCGCTGGAAGATAAGGCCCATGGTGAGTGGCGGGGCTTAATCCCACCATTCCACGGGCCAGATACTTTGCATTGGCGGGCTGTATCCAGCCCGTGGGTCATAGTTTGAGGATGCCTGCAGGACAGCTTGAATTGCTGGTCTAATTGGTAAAACCCAAAGTCAGAGTTTCATTCTTTTCCACATCAAGCATGAAGTTCAGAAGCGGTCTCCATGTGGAAACAAAAGTACTTATGTTCTTTTCTTTAATCAAGGTGGTCAGTTTTGCCATTTCAGCCAACTCTATCAAATTCTGCAACCATTCTTCCATGGTAGGAATTGAAGTGTCCTTCCTTTTTTGTGCATACAATAGTCTTCCTGCTGTCAACATATTTAATAACGAAGTTCCAATTTTTTTCTCCAGTTCTTTTTCCATTAGGCCCAAAAGGAGAAGTTCTGGTTTCATTTTTATCTCCATTTTCAAAATTTTCTGTATTAATATATAAATCATACTCCATTTTTTTTTTGCTTTATCACATGTCCACCATAGATGATAAAAAGTCCCTTTTTTACTTTCATACTTCCAACATTAATTTGACATATCTTTATACACCTTAAATAACTTACCTGGTGTTAAATACCAATGATATATCATCTTATAGAAATTTTCTTTTAGATTATAATTTAATACAAATTTTAAACCCTTTGTCCACATATTTTCCCATTATTCAAGCATCACATTATATCCAAAATTCATTGCCCACTGAATCATAAATATTTTACATGTTCATTGTCCAAATTCAATTTCAGTAACATTTTATAGATCTTAGCAATAATATGCTCATCATTGCCACATAATAAAATTTCCAATTCATTTTTAATAAAATCAAATCCATAACACTTTTTATCCAGTTTAAATCTTTCTTTCAGTTGTTGATAAGTAAACCAATAACAAACATAACCTTCTGATTCAAGTTCTTCCCTTGGCTTTAATATTGGGTCACCAGAATTAAAAGATAAAATCAACCAGTCTGGCTTTGTCACCATTTCTTTTCTAAAAAACACTTCCTGTGGTGACACCCAAAGGGGCAACGTCATAGAGAGCCTTGTTTTATATTTATTCCAAACTCTTAGTGTGGCACATCTAACAAAATGATTATTAAATTCAACATTAACTTTACTTTATCATACCATAAGTAGCCGTGCCATCCAAACCTTAATTCATAGCCCTCTAATTCAAGTAACCTCTTATTCTGGAGACTCACCCACTCTTTTGACCAGGCCAGACAGCATGCATCAAAATACAATTTCATGTCTGGTAGACCCAAACCCCCTCTTTCCTTAGCATCTTGCAGTATATCTAATTCTTGTTTTTTTCCCTTGCCATATAAACTTAGAAATATCCTTCTGTCATTGATTAAATGGATTGTCAGTTGTAAGTATTGGTAACATCTGAAATAAAAGAAGCATCTTTGGTAAAATATTCATCTTGGTTACCGAGATTCTATCCAATAGTGATAAATGCAATTTATCCCATCTTTGTAAATCCTGTTTAATATCCCTCCAAAGAGGGATGTACTTGTTTTGAAACAGTTTATGTTTGTATTTGTCATCAACCCCTAAGTATTTCACCTTTTTCTCAACCCTAAAACCCAACTTTTTATTCAATACAGTATATCACTATCCTGAGAAGACATATTCTGAATCAACATTGTTGTTTTCTGTTTATTTGTTTTGAAACCTGCCAAAGCCCCAAACTCACTCAGTTTCCTCATCAAATATTCTATATTATTTTTTTTGGATCCTGTAGAAATATAACCAGATCATCAGTGAAGGCCCTCAATTTATAAACTTCTTTCTTAATATTTATACCCCTTATTTTGTCATCTTGTCTGATACCTTTATTCAAAACTTCCAAAACCAAAATAAACAGCAGAGGGAACAAAGGGCATCCTTGTCTTGTACGCTTATGAATTTCACATGATTTAGTTAAATCACCATTGATAACAATTTTTACATCCTGTGATGTGTAGATCACTTTAATTCTTTGGATAAAATTCACTCCAAAGTCAATTTCTTCTAGCACCTTAAACATAAAGCCGCAATTCAGGTTGTCAAAGGCCTTCTCTGCATCTAAAAAAATTAAGGCAGCCTGTTTTTCATTATGATATTGTAAATATTCAATAATATTTAGGACAATCCTCATTTTATCTCTTAGCTGTATTTTCAGCAGAAAGTCTGCTTGGTCTTCATGTATCTGTAATATCTTCTTTAGCCTTTCTTCCAGAATAGCGGCAAAGACTTTATAGTCTTTATTTAATAATGAGATTGGTCTATAATTCTTTGTCTTTGTAACATCTTGGCCCTTTGGGAGCAACATAATCACAATATTGGCTTCTATCCATGTCTGAGGTATATTTCCCCCCGTAGTATATCATTCATTCAGGTAACTGTTGTTTTAAAATATGTATGTATGTATGTATGTATGTATGTATATGTATGTGTGTATGTGTGTGTATGTATATGTGTGTGTGTGTGTATATGTGTGTGTATGCGTGTGTATGTGTGTATAAATACACACAACACACACACACACACCACTATACATTAATCACCATTGAAAGAATTGCTCATATTGCCAGCATTGCTTAAAATATTGTATATCAACAGTTTTCCATTTGCATAAGTTGTTGAAAGATGAATAATTTGAATATTCCAATGCTGTGATGGCTACACCTAAGATGTGGTTGGATATAAAGCTGACTTCCTCCCTGTTGCATTTGAGCTAGTGACTTTTTACTTATGCTTTCTGAAGTTTTATGTAAACCATCCAATATTAAAACCTACATGGTTTTAATATTATGCTTTTTAAATGAGCCACTCAGACCCATTTGGAAATTGAACAGCATACACATTTTGTTCAAATATATAACAAACAATAAAGTATAGAGCCAGTCCGGTTGGGGGTTGGTGTTAAGGCACCAGACTAGAAAGCAAAGTCCTGCCTTAGGCATGGAAACCAGTGTTCCAATATTTGAGGGAATGCCACGGAGAGGAAGTGGTCAAGCTATTTTCCTAAACACCTGAAGGCCAGACAAGGAGTAATGGATGGAAACTGATCAAGGAGAGATTCAACCTAGAAATAAGGAGAAATTTTCTGACAGTGAGAACAATCAACCAATGAAACAACTTGTGTTCAGAAGTTGTTTGAGCTTCACCACTGGAGGCTTTCAAGAAGAGATTGGACTGTCATTTGTCAGAAATGGTGTAGGGTCTCCTGCTTGGGGGGGGGGGTTGGACTAAATGACCTACAAGGTCCCTTCCAACTCTGATAATCTGTAATATGTAAACCTCTCTCTCAGCAAAACTCACTTTACAGGATTATTGTTGTGGGGAAAAGAGGAGGAAGAAGGAGCATTAGGAATGTTTATTGCCTTCAATTTTGAGCTATTTTTTTTAAAAAACCTTGCTTTTATTATTTATAAAAATAATAAAAACAAGAGATTTTTTAAAAAAATCTCAAAATGGCTCAACATCTTAAAACACCTTTAAAAATATTAAATGTTGCCTGGTCTGTGTAATTTATTCTAAAACTATTTTATACATATCTGTTTTTGAAACACCCTCCAGAAAGTTCAATATCTAGCATAGTCTGGGCTAAGGAGTATGGTAAATGTTGTACTCACATCTGGAGGCACCAGAATGAAAATAGAATGGAATGGAATGGAATGGAAAACAGAGTTGGAAGGGACCTTGGAGGTCTTCTCATCCAACCCCCTACTTAGGCAGGAACCCTATACCCAGGAGTGAAATGCTCCCAGTTCGGACCGGATCACCCAATCCGGTAGCGATGGAGGCGGGTGGTTTGGAGAACCGGTAGCAAAAATCCCTTCCCCCCATGCCCAGCTGATCAATCATCAGAGGCTTTTTAAAAAAAAATTTTTTAAAGCATTTTTTCTACAACCTCTTTGGCCGAAAAAATGCTTTTAAAAGTAAAAACAAAAGCCTCTGATGATCGCGTGGCTCAGCTGGGATCATCAGAGGCTTTTAAAAGCATTTTTTCTACAACCTCTTCGGCTGAAGAGGTTATAGAAAAATGTTTTTAAAAGGGAAAAAAAGCCTCAGCTGATCAGGCAACTCAGTTGGGATTGTTAGAGGCTTAAAAAAAAAAAGACTCTGCCATCAGGCAAGTCAGCTGGAATCGTCAGAGGCTTTTAAAAGCATATTTTTTACAACCTCTTTAGCCAAAGAGGTTGTAGAAAAATGGTTTTAAAAGAAAAAAAAAGTTGGCCACGCCCACTCAGTCATATTACTCTCCCACCAAGGCCCGCCCACAGAACCGGTAGTAACAAATTTTACATTTCACCACTGCCTACACAACTTCAGACAAATGGTTATCCAACATCTTAAAAACTTCCAGTGTTGAATGCATTCTTCTGATTTGAAATTGGGACCACAGAGAGTTCAATGAGACTTCTCTGATTTTTAGGATTGTAACCTTAGCCTTTAGATGCTTTGTTGGATTGCACTTATTGGTATAAACTGGAGTTCGGACTGAGATGTTTTTATTTCCTGGATACACAAAGAGAACTATCGGAATGCCAATCATGGTCCTGTGCAAGTGTTTCAATTGCACAATTGATTGGTTAGTTTCCTCACTTGTCAGAATGGCTGTATCACATTTTGCTTCTTGACTTTGGAATCAATTACCCCTTGAAATGTTTGGAGTATGAGCACCAGTGATGGAATAAGGCAGTTAAAATATTTTTTTTTCATGGAGCTTTATGAAACTACAAATACTATTATTGATTGCAATACCTGGTATAAATTATGGTATAAATTATGGTGCTGGTTTAGTTGATGTTTATGAAATGACTTGTTTTGCAACCTAACAAAACTAAGGGAAGCTGACATGATCCACAATTAAATCAAATGATCTGTGGCAATTATAAAGATTCTAAATTAATTCTATCAAAACGAACAAGCTTCTATCAATAGCTATCCATATAATTATTTTAAAGATAAAGAACATTACTTTGATCCCCCAGATGTTGAGTTCCTCGTAAAACTCTACTTATTTTTCTCTCCCTCCTGTCCTTTCTTCTGTGATTAAAACCACATTTTTATTTGTGTCAAAATTAGTTCACAAGTTAGAAGAAGTCATAATATAGATTGGATCCTATTTCCTAAGAGGTTGTCATCAGCTAATTCCTTTGTTACAGTTTTTAGTTATATGGGATTATGGGTGTATTTATGATTAAGTGGTTACATATGGGTCTTATTTGCACGCTTGCATGACTTTTGAGAAATATCTTGTCAAACAAGTTAACATTTAGATGTGACTTTAAACGTCAGATATATTATTAATGAGAAGAAAGGGCTTTTTTTTGGTTAAGTGTTCATTAAGGAATTCTGGGGATTACTGCCATATTTAGATTTGAACTGCTTTAATTTTACAACTGATTGTTTTTAAAGTATTGTGTAAAATTATCCATATTTTTAATTGGAATTGAATAAGACATATAAGAAGAAATGTTTGAAATTATATGTGCATCTGTAGAAAATATGGTAGTTAATTTTAGATGAAAAGAATCAGCATTCTCATCCTATTGAGAACTTTATTTGCCTAGAAAGTGCAACTCTCTCTTTTTTCATCTGGAATAGACTCTTTCTTTTTGGATTTTAATTTAAGAAAGGTTTCAATAGCCTGTACATATGTTCTTTCATCTTAGGTTTTACGCTGCTTTATGGTTTTCCTTTGATTCATTTGGTTAGCTAGTGGGATACATTATATAAGCACATTCATCTACATTGTATATTGACAATCACATATGAATATATACACACTCACGTTGTATCCTTCAGCTACTTCTAGTCAACTCTATACATCATAAAAATAGGGTACTCCCCAAAGCACTTAGACTGAGACCCACTATTTCCATTATCTTGAAAGTTTCCCTTGAAAATCAGTCTGTGTAGGATTGTCCTGCTTATCTATTAGAAAAAGTAGAAATGTGCTAGGTATCGGATATCACGGATTGTGAAATACTGTATATACTCGAATATAAGCCGAGTTTTTCAGCACATTTTTCAGGCTGAAAAAGCCCCCCTTGGCTTATATTCGAATCACAAAAAATAAAGCCTTTTTCCTAAGGTGACCAGACGTCCGATTTTTAAAATGTCCCGATTTTTGGAAAGAGTGCAGGACAAGTTAGGGAACGGCGGGAGAACGGGGTTTGCTTACCCCACCCACTCCCAATCTATTGCTGCCTCCTGAGTCCCAGCTGATGGCTAGAGGGAAAAAAACTGTTTAAATTCTTGCCGAGGGCTTCAAAGGGCCACCGTACAGCTGATCAGTATTAAAAGAAAACAAATGAGTATACCCGTGTCTGCAAAAATAGAAAAAACAGCCCCTTTCAGTTTCAGTATAGGTTAATTACCATAAGTTGATTTGAACAGCCTCCTGACTCTCAGCTGATTTGCTCTCAGTTGTTTTGGGCAGGGGTCTTTTGCTAGCTACAAAGAGTGCTGCTGGAGCACATTTTTTTTTCTCCTTGTGCAATTCAAGCTGAAAACGAAAACAAAACTAAAGCAGGTTGTTGGCTTTGCTGTTTTCTTGCAATGTTGAAAAGGCAGATTTCTTTTCTTTTTCCTCATCAAAAAAGGTAGGTGCAAACAATGGGAAATTTATGGCAAAAGAGGAGAGTTCAAGATTTTAAAACACAAAAGAAAAAAAGCTCTATTTAACTAGGGAATTGTAATAATTGAGATACTATTAATTGTATATTGTGTTGAAAGCAGAAATGGTTAAGTTGTGGTTTGGAAGAATATATGGGGGAAATTATTTGGTTTATTATTATTGGTAAATATAATTACCGGTAATTGATTTGTAAGAAGTTGGATTGCATGGAAATAATCGGAATATTCATGTTCATATTGATTAATATACAAAAAAGATAGTTATATAACTAATTGATTTATATTAAAATGTTGAATTTGTATTGAACAACTGTAATATTACATAATTAACCAATGTGAGGATGGATAGAAAAATAGATGACAATGGGAAGGGGTATAATATAGAATAGAAGTGAAAAAATGAATTTGATTAAGATTAGAGATGAGGATGAAGGGTAATATTGGTTTTTTAAAAAAATAGATGAGGAATAAATATGGCAAAAAGGAAATATAGAAATTGTAAATTTAAGTGAAATGACTAAACACTGTTTAAATTTGTGAACCGGCCAAATACTCTGTTCAAAGATAATACATTGTATGTTTGTATGTGTGTTTCTAATTATTGCTATTTATTCATATTTGTTCTCTTTTATTCTTTAAAGTTTAACAATTCATTCTTTATCTTAATATCTTTATATTTGTTTGGGGTTGGTTTTCTTCCCTTTCATCTTTTTTATTGTACAGCAATCTTTCTCCTCAAACCTACCACCTCTCTCTTTTCTTTCCTTCTTACTTTCTCTTCCCCCCTCTTCTTCTCCTTCCTACTTCCTCTTCCTTTCTTCTTCTCCTCCTCTCTTCCTCCCTCTCTTAACCTCACTCCTACTCTAATTTCCCTTCCCTTCCTTCATCCCTCTCTATTGCTGTATCCTTTTATGCACATGGACTACTCAGAGGGCTGAAAAAAGAGATTTCGGACTGGTCCTCGCACTTTTGACCGGTCTTCGCACTTAGGACTGGTCATCATTTATGCCCATTGTAGCATTCTTAACAACCGTGTCACTCATTTCACAACTGCTTCTCTTCACCATGGTGACAAGATAGGGCAAAAACGTAAAATGTGAGGACAGTCGTAAGTTTGAGGACTGGTCACAAGTGTGAGGACCAGTCAAAAATTACTTTTTCAGCCCTCTGAGTAGTCCATATGCACAAAAGAACTACCCAGAGGGCTGAAAAAAGTGATTTCTGACAGGTCCTCGCACTTTTGACCAGTCTTTTTTTATTTTGAAATTTACCAGTAGCCGCTGCATTTCCCACCCCTGGCTTATACTCAAGTCAATAAGTTTTCCCAGTTTTTTGTGGTAAAATTGGGGACCTCGGCTTATATTCGGGTCGGCTTATACTCGAGTATATACGGTAGATTATAAGAATGGAATAGAGGAAGACTAAGTAGCAGTAGATTTATAAGGAATGTAGAGATGGCAGGGGAGGTTGTTATTTGTTTGTAAAATTTATATTGTGCCTGTAGTTGGCCTACATAGCAATTCTTCTTCCAGTTTTTCACTACAGCAGCCTTGTAGTATGACTGGTATAATGTCACCTAGTGACCATTTGGAGCTGAGGGTAATCTTGAAACTAGGTCTTCACAGGTCCAGTCAAAACCTTTTAATTATTACAGAATTCTGACAAAATGATTCTTGAGGGAAACTTCAGGGAAAGAGCAGAGTTGCCATAAGGAGAGGGTAACAGTAATTACTCTCCCTTTGTTCCTTGCCCACAGTGTTTCTAGCCATCTGGAATTGTTGTTCCAGAGCCTCTTTCTAGACAGATCATGTTTTATACATATTGACTTATATTATAAAATGTTTATATCAGTGGTGAAATCTAAAATTTGTTACTACCGGTTCTGTGGGTGTGGCTTGGGGGGTTAATGTGATTGGGTGGGCGTGGCCAATTTTTTTTTACCTTTTAAAACCATTTTTTCTACAACCTCTTCGGGGAAGAGGTTGTAAAAAAATGCTTTCAAAGGGCTCCGACGATCCCAGCTGAGTTGCCTGATTGGCAGGCATTTCTTTTAAATGCCTCTGATGATCAGGCAACTCAGCTTGGATCGTCAGAAGCTTTTAAAAGAAAAAAAGCCTCTGGCGATCAAGCAACTCAGCTTGGATCGTCAGAGGCTTTTAAAAGGAAAAAAAGGTTTTTTTCTTTTAAATGCCTCTGATGATCCAAGCTGAGTTGCCTGATGAGCAGAGGCTTTTTTTCTTTTAAAAGCCTTTGACGATCCCAGCTGAGCCATGCGATCATCAGAGGCTTTTCTTTTTACTTTTAAAAGCATTTTGTCAGCTAGAGAGGTTGTAGAAAAAATGCTTTTAAACGTAAAAAAAAGCTGATGATTGTGTGGCTCAGCTTGGCATGGGGGGGGGGGGGGGAAGGATTTTTGCTACTGGTTCTCTGAACCACCCGCCTCCATCGCTATCGGATTGGGTGATCCAGTCCGAACTGGGAGCATTTCACCCCTGGTTTATATTTTATTTTATTTTTTTTTATTTTTATTTGATTTATATGCCGCCCGTCTCCGGAGACTCAGAGCGGCTTACAGTGCGTTAAGCAATAGCCTTCATACTTTTGTATATTTATACAAAGTCAGCTTATTGCCCCCACAATCTGGGTCCTCATTTTACCCACCTTAGAAAGGATGGAAGGCTGAGTCAACCTTGAGCCTGGTGGGATTCGAACTTGCAGTAATTGCAAGCAGCAGATGTTAATAGATGTTAATAACAGGGTGCTTTAAACCACTGTACTACAGGCTCTATGAACTATGTCTTCTGTGCCAAAAGCATGCATCCCTTTGTTGTACGACCTGTGTGAAAATAAGGTTGCTATGGGTTTAACAACCTCTTAAATACTCTTATTTTGCTGTGATATGAAGGACAATCCAAATGTTTACTTACAAATAAACTCTAAGTTCAGTAGAATGTAGTTTGCATTGTGTGAAAGGGTAAGACTTTTGCTATGGACAATTCTCATTCTCTCACACTCTGCACCTCTGACAAAGAGAGACAGAGCTTGATATTGGTAAGAAAAAAGATGTACAGTGAGAGACACTAACTTGCTAATGGAAAAAGAGACATAGACGTTGGACACTGTGCCAGGCTATGGGTGAGAAAATGACTCTTTTCTGGATGCAAATTTACAGGATGGGTGAGATTTAGAGGTGTGTGTGTGTGTTAGTAAAGCAGAGAGCAGGGTTTGAAGATGAATTAGAATAGAACAGAACAGAACAGAATTCTTTATTGGCCAAGTGTGATTGGACACACAAGGAATTTGTCTTCAGTGCATAAGCACAGTGTACATAAAAATACATTCATCAAGAATCATAAGGTACAACACTTAGTGATAGACATAGGATACTAAATAAGCAATCAAAATTATACTAGGAAACAAAATAAAACAATATAAATCATAAAGGCTGTGGGGATTGCCACAGCACATCGCCGCCAATTGCTGCCTCTGTGTGTCGCATTTTTGGCCTCCATGCATCGTGTTTTCGGCCTCTGCATGCCCCATTTTTGGCCTCCATGCATCACATTTTTGGCCAGTTCCAGGCAGTGGGGATTGCTGCCGCCACCGCTGATCCCCGTCACCTGGAACCAGCCAAAAATGCGACCCACAGAAACCAAAAATGGGATGTGCGGAGGCCGATAACACGACACGCAGAGGCCAAAAACACGACGCACAGAGGCGGTGATGTACTGTGGCGATCCCCGCAGCCTGGAACACGTCTAAAATGGGGCATGTGGAGGCTGAAAATGGCCGAAGGGTAGAGGCTGGTGGGTGGGCGGGGCTTCGGCAACATTTGGTGTATAAGACGCACCACAATTTTCATCCACTTTTTTTGGGGGGGGGAAGTACATCTTATACTCCAAAAAGTACGGTATCCATTTCAAGCATATTTGAAATGTGGTTTGCTTAACTATGCTTTAGCTAGGTTAACCCAAGTTGTCATAAATCATGTTAACCACAATGGCTGGATTCCTAAAACATGTTAAATCAAATCACATAATTTAGTATGTTGGATAAATCTATGTGGTATTTGTAATTCATATTTTTATATCTGATTAGGGTAATCCAGAACCATTTGCTACCCATGTATCTTTAAGATCAGTAATGAATGTTTTTGGTAGGTCTATGGAGCACTTTGCTTCCTGAATGAGTAGTGCAAGAAATTTGCCCTTCTCCAAAATGATTGGTCTTCTAGTTTTCAGTTCTCTATTAGTTTAAGAGAATAACTACCATATGTCCCCTCCTTCCATTAGACCAGCTTTCTACTTGGTCATTTTTTTATTTCTAATGATTTAATGATTTATTTCTAATGATAAAAAATCCTGATATTTGGAACATCTTTGCAAGGATAATGTGTTTGATGCCCAAAGTGCAAAGAGAGATCCTTGGAGCTCGTGTTTTTTTTAGAGGCGTGTCCTAATAGAAGGATAAATTTCCTCTCTTACAAGCATTAAGCTTTCAGTGGAAAATAACTGTGGTTTTGAAAAGATTGCCAGAATCTTGTAGGCCTTGTTCTTTCTGTTCCACCATGAGTTAATCACTGGATTACAGGAAAATCCCTGAGATAAAGACTGATTTGTAAGAATTGTTTGTCTAACAATGATTTTATGAAAGGGAACCCTTTCCTTAATTGGAGGATCTTCTTGGATTCCCTGTTGATTATAGACTGCTGAAGGTTTATTGGAACTAGGAATGTATCTTGGCTATAGTTAAGAGTCAAAGTTCAGGGTAACACTGCATAAACTTGGCAGGTTACTTTGGCTAAAAACATGCAATCTATTTCCCCAACACTGCCGAGCTCTAACAATTAGTAATACATTACTTATTTAGTTTGGACTTTGCGGCACTGAAAACTATGAAACTTTTTGAAGTGCAATACAGGAAATGATTTACAAAAGAAATCTGATATGGTTGTAAACAATTCAGTGTATTACTGTGTTCTGAAGCCACATCTTATCCCTTTTATTGCCACTGCAGTTATATAATAAAGAATTGTGCTTACATAGAAGAATTACCCACAGATTAAACATTTTTCAACTAACCATATCCCTGGTATATTATAGTTACTGGCTTGGGAGCCTTATACTGGGCAAATACCTGTGCTATACATCAGGGGTGGGATCTAATTTTTTTTACTACCGGTTCTATGGGCGTAGCTTATTTTGTGGGCGTTGCTTGGAGGTCATGTGACTGGGTGGGCGTGGCTAGCTGGTCATGTGACTGGGTGGCCATGGCTATGTGTATAGGGACTACTCAGAGGGGCTGAAAAAAGTAATTTCTGACAGGTCCTCGCACTTTTGACTAGTCTTCACACTTATGACCATCCTCACATTTATGCCCATGCAGCATTCTTAACAACCATGTCACTCATTTCACAACGGCTTCTCTTCACCATGGTGACAAGATAGAGCAAAAAACGTAAAATGTGAGGACAGTCGTAAGTTTGAGGACTGGTCAAAAGTGTGAGGACCAGTCAAAAATAACTTTTTTAGCCCTCTGAGTAGTCCATATGCACAAAAGGACTACCCAGAGGGCTGAAAAAAGTGATTTCTGACAGGTCCTCACACTTTTGACCGGTCTTTGCACTTATGACTGGTTATCATTTATGCCCATTGTAGCATTCTTAACAACCGTGTCACTCATTTCACAACTGCTTCTCTTCACGATGGTGACAAGATAGGGCAAAAAACGTAAAATGTGAGGATAGTCATAAGTTCGAGGACTGGTCAAAAGTGCGAGGACCAGTCAAAAATAACTTTTTCAGCCCTCTGAGTAGTCCATACGCACAAAAGGATCAGCACAAAGTGCTGATGATTGCACTTTGTATTTTATTTATTTATTTATTTATTTATTTATTCATTCATTCATTCATTCATTCATTCATTCATTCATTCAACTTGTATGCAGCCTTTCTCCGAAGTCTCAAGGCATTCCTCCCAACAGCGGTGTAAAAAGCTTAAAACAACCCTTCCCCTTTAAGAAAGTCAAACTGGAAGTGACAGTAAGTCTAGGCATACTGCCAGAGAGGCAGTTTCTGTAACAGAGATTAGGCTAGGAAACAACACCAAATGTAATTAATCCTTACAGGATTAACCCTGTAAAGTGGAAAAAAACAAAAGGAGATTTCTTTTAACAACCGGTTCTTCGAACTGCTTGACTACTTAACTACTTAATAACCCGTTCTACTGAAGCAGAATCCCACCACTGGGTCTACCCATTTATTTTTGCAGGCATCGGTCTACTCATTTGTTTTCTTTTAATACTGATCAGCTGTACGGTGGCCCTTTGAAGCCCCACGGCAAGAGTTTAAACAGTTTTTTTCCCTCTAGCCATCAGCTGGGACTCAGGAGGCAGCAATAAATTGGGGGTGGGGCCAAATAAAAGGTAAGAATAACCCAGGGGGTGGGTGGGGGGCAGAACCAGTTCGGTGACGTCATATCGTCACCTCTACCGGCTCGGCCGAACTGGGCCGAACTGGGAGGAACCCACCACTGCTATATATGTATTTGTTCTGTGCCTCTCAACACTTGCGAAGATAGCTGTAATAAGTTTGCACCATTGCCCAACTGAGATAGAAGGGTATGACATCAGCACCTGTTGCTAGCTGTAGCAGCCTTGCAAAAAAAAAAAGTGGATAGAGTAGGAATACAGCTGTCTGATACAAGGTGAAAAAATACAAATAACCACTAGGTGGTAACAAAAAGTTAGAGATTTATGTGTTTCTTTAATGCCACCTAGTGCTTGTATGAATTTATATAACTCTGTTATAGCCTTAGAATATTTACTGTACCAATAACTAGATAGAAATAATTCAGGATTGGTCTGATTGCAGCCTGGGTGGGAAACTAGTTAGAAGTCTCACCTTTTCCTTCCTGAACATTATGACTGAATAACAGAATAACAGATAACATGAATAACACTAATGTTTAGTAAACTAACATGCTATTCAATAGCATGTTGGATAGATTGATTAAAAATAGATAGTCTTCAATTTACAATCCAAATTGGGACCAGACTATCTGTCATAACTTAGTCATAAGTTAATCATCACATGACTAGACCTGATTTTATGACCATTTAACACAGTCGTTAAACAAATTACCATTCTCATTAAGTGAATCAAGCAGTTATTAAGCAAATCCATTTTCTCCAAACTGACTTTGCTTTTTGGAGGCCAGCTGGGAAGGTTGCAAATCACAATCATGTGATCACAAGATGCTGCAACTGTTATAAATTTAAGCAGATTACCAACCACCTGAATTGTGATCATGTGACTGCAGGGTTGATGTGACAGTTGTAATTTTGAGGATGAGTTGTAAGTCACTTTTTCAAGATTGTTGTAAGTTTGAACTATTGCTAAACTATGATAATTTATGCTGAGGCCATATTGAGGATTACCTGTAGTGAGATTTAGTAACTGGAAGGAGTGGTGGCAGAAAGTAAATGTGGTCTACCACATTACATGACAGCATGTATAAGGATAGAATTTACAGAAATAAATTATTTTAGAAAGAAAAATTAAATATAGTCTCCCAAGCCTTGGGATGGATAATAACAAGTGCGTGCATGTGGAGTAATGGAGTAAATGAGGATAATAAATCAAAATCGAAGTTGGAGGGTCATAGTTCTGGAGGGATAACTAATCTCCATGTTCTCAATGGTGTCACACTTTCCCAAAGTAAACAATTACATGCCTGAGGGTTTTTCTAGATCCATATCTTATTCTGATTTCAAAGACTATGACCAGGAACACATTTTATAAAATTTGGTTGAGACGCTAGCATAATTTTCTGGAAGAAAGGGACCTTAAAGCTGTCATGTAAATATGGGCAATCTCCATGCATGACAATCTAGACACGAAATATATGGATGATCCTTAATATCAAGTAAACAAATTTCACTTTGTAAAGAATCCAGAACTTGGTTGGTCTTGCAAGAACTCAGAAAAAACACAACAATGCAAAAAGCATTGCCAATTTGTTTCTGAGAGACAAAATACTAGTTATTGCCTTAAATCCCTATTAGCTTGGGTGCAGGTTACTCAAGAGAAGTATTTCTTTCTCTAAAATTTCCTATGTCTTCCTCCTTGCTCATTGATGTCATCTGGAACCCTTATTTATATCAAGACAAAGCCCAAAAGAAAGCAAATGTCCTTTGGTCCAAAGGATAATTACTCACGGGATCTATGCTTTTTGCCAATTAATTTGCTATATATGCCTTGTGCAAACAGATTCGTGTTTGTGATGACCATCTATCAGATTCTACTTTAACCAGTGTCTAAGATTTGATAATTGATTACCTTTCTTTATCCATCATATTTGTTGAAGTTTTAAAGCCATTATCTATTTGGTGGAATCTGTCTTTCACCCTCTTTCAGTTTGGCACAAATCCTAAAGATGGCAAATGCAAAGTTCTCTCTTCATTCAAATATAATTTTGCTGTCATCATGAAATACAATTTGTTTTATATTCTGTCCTAAGTTCAACTGAGGCTTTATAGTGGAGTACATAGAGCCAAGGTGGGAAGAGATAAATGACGTGGGAAGGTTCAAATTTGACTGCATATCAGTAACTAATATGTTTGCAATGGTTGTCAAGGGGAAGGCAGGAAATAATCTGTAGATTCCCTGGCAATCTTTTCTGAAATGGTTTTCAAGAGTGGAGATTAACTTTATCTTAACTTGACTCCTTTAAGAGAAGCCTTTTCCCCCCCTTTGCTGTGGTTGACTGAGTGAAAACTGATTTCTATGTACATTGCATGTTGTTGCTGGTGCTACTCAGAGCCCGCTAGGCTGTAGTGAAACTGGCAGAAATTAGGTCATTTTAAAGGCATTGTTGCTTGGGAGAGCAGCAGAAAAAGGAGGAGGGGGCACTGGAGCTTTTTTTCTTCTTCCTGGGGAGATAGTACAGGGAGACACAATTTTTGTCATATACAAAGTCTAGTATGCTTTATCAGCTATTATCCTTGTCAACTTCTCGTCTTTTCATCTTTCTCACCTCTCATCTTTCCCAGTATCTTCTCCTGTTGGTATATTATGATATATCAATTGTTTGTATTTTGTGATTTATGATTGTATCTTATGATTTATGATCGATGACTTATCACTTTGTTGTTTGTATCAGTGGTAGGTTTCAAAAATTTTTGCTACTGGTTCGGTGGGCGTGGCTAGGTGGGGGGCATGTGACTGAGTGGATGTGGCCAACTTGATGTCACTCACGCCCACCCCCTCTCAGTCACATGACCCCCCACCTAGCCACGCCCACAGGAAAAGGTATGAAAAATTTTGGAATTTCCACCTATCTACCCCCGCCCTCCCTCCCTTTGCCAGTCGCCCCCATTTCCCCTCCTTTAGCAGCCCTGGCCCTAGCGCCATTTCCTCCCCCACCACCGCCTCTTTGTTTGGGCTGCTTACCTTCCACGGCGGCTGGTCCAGAGTCCAGAAGGCAAGCTGACTGGCATTTTCGGTGGCCCCCAGCCAGTCATCACTGCTGGAAAGCAGGTGGCAAAGAAACCTTTTTGAGAGCCACTTTGCAGCTGTGGCAGCTAGCTGCAGGCAACCAAAAACTACCAGAAGTCACAGAAAAAGCTGCTGCTGTCACTGCCATGTTTTTCGCGCATGCAAGGCAATGGGATGCACGTGTGTGAAGAACATGGCAGTGACGAACATGGTGGGCGGGGTGAGCGAGTGGCGACTGGGGGACCAGTTTGGAGGCATGGACAGCTGGCCATCACTACCTGTTTGGTGACGTTGGCCAAATTTCCACCAACGGTTCGCACGAACTGGTGCAAACTGACTGAATACCACCTCTGGTTTGTATGTACACTGAGAGCTTATGCACCAAAGATAAATTCCTTGTGTGGCTCCTATCATAGACTGCTGGAGGCATTTTTTCTCATCTACCCCCTAGGCTCTCCACTTCATTGCCATTTTGGAAGAGCTGCATAAAAAATGGGAGACTTGGCTGCTGCAGAGATGTTGACATTCATTACACCTGACCAGTGCTATCCAAGGCCTTGCTGACTGTTACATACACTTATTTAGCACTCTTTTGAAAGAATGCTAGACCAGGGTTTTAAGAAATAGGACTAGTGCTTTCAAGACCAGTGCTACATGGAAGATCTTTCTTTTAAATATTACTACCTAGCAGGACATAAGCAGCATGCCTTCTTGGAGGTGATGATGATGTTATCCATTGCCGTGTCTGACTCTTGGCAATTCTATGAGCCAGGTCTCTCCACATCTTCTGGTCTTTCACTGGTACTTGGGTTGTTCTTTGTTCTGGCAGAAATCAGCTTTGATGGTGCTTCTTGAAGGTAGGTCTTGCCCTTTGCAACCTTCTTCCTCTTGAGAGCTAGCAGTTCCTTTCTCTCCTGGACTTCCAAAAAGCTCTGTTTAACCTGGCTTTTCCCACAAGCCTTGAGGAAATGTGAGGGCGAACTTAGTGAAGCACTGCAGTTGTCCCCCACCCCCACCTGAGATATGTGGAGATGTATTATGTTTGGGGATGCAAAGAGATTTTTAAAAATATTTTTATTGCTTTATTGTGTTTGTGAGCAGCCCCACCACAGGTTAAGGCGAATGCTCTAACCTGATGGCAGTTGATTCTTAGAAGAAACAAAGCCAGGGAAATCCCCAGTCACTTTCCTTAACTGGCCCCACTTTAAAGTGGTAAAAATTAGCACCATTCAGAGGGCTGGATTCTGGTGTAGAGACTCGGAGACTGCCCTTGATTCAGCCCCTGGTTTCTCCTACAATAGATGGAGAGAGAAGACTTAGCTGTTTAGCTATCAGGGTTAAAAAAACCCACCTCTGTAGAAGGATGTGAAAAAGATTCAGGGACATTATAGCATCAGATGACTGGATCAGTGGTGGGTTGCTCCTGGTTTGCACCGGTTCGCAAGAACCGGTAGTAAAAACTTGTAGTAGTTTGGAGAAATGGTAATAACATTAGCTGGCCATGCTCCTAAACCGGTCCCGGCCCAGTCGCCGCTCGCTTACCCCGCCCACCTCATCAGAGGCTTTTTTTTTTTTTACTTTTAAAAGCATTTTTTTCTGCAACCTCTTCGGCTGAAGAGGTTGTAGGAAAAAAAATGCCTTCAAAAGCCTCTGGCGATCCCAGATGAGTTGCCTGATTGTCAGAGGCTTCGAAAAGCAATTTTTTTCTTCAACCTCTTAAGGTTGTAGAAAAAATGCTTTTAAAAGTAAAAAAAAAAAAAGTTGGCCACGCCCACGCCCACATTACCCCCCACCAAGCCACGCCCACAAAATAAGCCACACCCACAGAACCAGTAGTAAAAAAATTTAGAACCCACCCCTGGACTGGATGATTGGTATAGTGGGCACTCCATTCCAAAAAATAAAAATAAAAATACAATTAATCATTATTCCAAATGCCACCATGTTTTTACATCAGAAACAGTTGTATCATGAAATCATTTTGACATCATCAGTTTGTTACAGAAGCTGCTACCCACATATTTCACCCTTACCTAACTTTAAAAATTATTAAGCAGAGCCTTTGGTAGCTATTAATTATACCTAAACAAGGGAAAACTGCAAGATAGACACCCCAAAAACTTCAGATGCCTGAGCTACAGAGTTCTTTATCTTTGCATAGGAGTGATAGGCATTGTAGTTAATTGAACTCATGTATTCAGTCAGACAATGTTGCAGTAGATGATTTGTGAGAACTCTCATCAGGACCAATTAATTACTTCAGAGGGTAAATAGTTTCTGTGCACATTTTAACAGAAACAAATGGAATATTTATATTGAGTACTACTCATGAGAAAGAAGAACATAGTACATATCTCTTCAGATGGTATTTTGGACAAAGAATTTTGAATATATTTGCAGTTTGGTCTGTTCTGACATTCTTAACTGGCAAAGGGTTATAGCAACTGTGCCAATGTAGAACAAGAAGCCAACTCGGTCATCCTTAACTGGAAGCATTAAGTTAATTATTGAAGAGGCTTGATTAAGAGTTTCTTGTTTTTGGCCTGTGTTTGGGATACACTGTTGTTGTATGAGCTTTCCCTAGCCAGTCCTGCCAGCTGCTAGCCTGAAATGAAGTTACATCCAAGTCATTAACTCCCAAAAGGATAACAAGTAGAGTTGAGTATAGCTGAATGGGGTAGCCTCCTGCCAGGCTTGGCCTGGAATTAGGCCACACTAAGAAACAAGTCAAGCCATTGTCTACTTGAATGAACTGACTGGCAGAGAAAAAGAAGGGAAAACAACCTATTTAAAAAAAACAGATTGATCTGCCTGGAAAAATCCCACTATTTCACAATTGCTAGGAATGCTACAGAGACCTAGCACATGGAGGCCAACGGCTTGACCTATTAAACAATGCTACCATTTCAAGAATCAAGGTGACTGTTGTCCAAGATGTCTGGAGCAGAGGGCACTGATGGTGATTGTTTCTGAAGGTTTTGCTTGGATTGCTCTCTGTCCAATATTAAAGCAGCATGTCTTGCTCAATATTTCATTCAGAGAATATACTGGAGATGACAGCTGGGTTACAGGCAATTTTGAATAGACATTCATTAACAATTCTATACTGTACATCCAGTTCATAAGGGTTACTTCTTATTAAGTGGCAGTAGCATTATGGCTTAGTAAAATAACAATGACAGTGAACCTTTTTCTCATTGTGTGCCGGAAGTGTGTGTGCACATGCGCGATAGCGCATGCACGTGCCAGCACCCATAATGCAATGGGAAACCCCACCATGCACATGCGCACATGACCCCCCCATGCTCCTCCCCACGCATGTACCCCACAATGCACATCCGCACCCCAGCACAGGTGCTTCAACCCCCCACGCCCCGTTTTGGGCCTGGAACGTCATTATTGCGAGGCAGGGCTGTTTGGCCCAATCGATTCTTGCTGTGTCTGTACGCAGTGGGCTTTCTGGTGAGCTGACGAGGCTGCGCAGTTACTGCAGAGGCTTGTAAAGCTGGGACTGAGCCTGTGGGCCGCCAGGTCTGCAGCCAGCAGCAGCTTCTTCCTATCACTCAGCCCTTGCCTTGGGGTGACTTTTTCCACATTCAGCCCTGAAGGGTAGCGGACTCTTCCACTCTGCATATGCTCAGAGGCAGTCTGCAGTTCTCTGGATCCAAGTATTGGTGTTGAAAGAAAAGCAAATTTCTGAAAGCAGCAGATTGATTGGGTGCAACGGGGCAGTGGCGGCAAGGATGGGCGGTCCAGGGCTTCTCTGTCTCCCCACCTGAGTGGGCTTCTGGCATAGACCCAGGCCTCAGGGGAGGAAGGGAGGGAAGTCCCGGCCTGCTGCTCCTGCTGCTGCCTCACCCCTGGCAATAGCGGTTCTCATGCTGCCATTTCCCCAGCAGAACCAGGACCAGCTGGCAGGGCAGAGAGGGCAGGCTGCGGCGACGGCAGGCTTTCGCACTGGCTAAGAGGCAGAGGCTGCTCCTGGAGCATCCAGGAGGAGAAGCCACTGGTGGGGAGGCGAGCTGCCCCAGTAGGATCGGAGGCTGGCATGGCTGGATGCTGCCCAGAGTTCAAGGTGGGCAGGCCGTTCACACCAGCAAAGGTTGGTGCAACCCTCTCCCACCAGGGAGCATGACCGCTTCCTGGCCGGTGCACCTCTTACCACTTACTGCAACCGCTTCCCCACTCATGGATCTCCATGATTGAGGAGCTGCGCTCTCCTCCGGTCCCCTGCTAAGAGGCAGAGGCTGCTCCTGGAGCAGCCAGGAGAAGGAGAAACCGTTGGCGGGGAGGCAAGCTGCCTCAGGAGGAGAGGGTTGCACCAACCTTTGCTGGAATGAACAGCCCCAGTCCTACTCTCTTTTACCCTTCCCCTCACCTCTCTCTTTTCCTTCTGAAAAATCGATTTGGCAAATAAGCACCCCGGTCCCGATCTCTCCTGAATAGCCTTCAGACTTGAACACACGTTAATTTACAGGCACCTCTACTTTCAGCAATCCTATCCAGGCACTGGTGAGAAGGTAGGGGGATCTGCAGAGAGTCGAGGGTTAACTTTTCAGCAACCCCCCATCCCGCGATCCAAACCCAACTGGCTTCTCCACGTCCCAAGGACACACACACACACTCTGCGGTCAGCAGCCACTTCTACCGGCTTCGCCTTCTTGTGCCCCACCTGAGCCATCTGTTGCAAGCCGAGGAGGATGTGTAGCAACGATCATGTCCCTGTCTCGAAGTTCCCTCTTGACTCTGGACGGGTTTCGCAGTTCTGTCCCTGAGTCAACGCTGGGGAAGAAGCAGAAGGGCGGCCAGAGTTTCTCCTTTTCCATGTTCTGAAATCTTTTGAGACAAACTACAACTGATACTTGAAGAATCTGAATCTCTCTCTCTCTCTCTCCCCTACTCCCACCCCCCTCTCTCTTTTCCTTCTGAAAAATTGATTTGGCAAATAATCACCCCGGTCCCGATCTCTCCTGAGAGATTTAAGATTGACGGGTTGAACTGCAAGCAACATGGCACCCCCACCTGACCCCCGCCACTGAGCCAGGCTCTCCGGCCATCACAGGGGGAGGTGGCAATGCCCAAAGTCCAGGGGACACGTGCAACTGGCAGAGTGAGCCAAGAGGGTTTCTCAGCCCTGCTTTGATGGCAGCCATGTGGTCATCTGCGCAGGCAGCCCATGCCCCCCCCCACCCTCACTAGCTGCTGGTCCGCCAAAGACCCACCAGCTGCACCTGCTCATCCAGTGGCTCCCAGCAGGAGGAGCCCAGGCAGGACAGCGGAGGCCGCACATTCGGAGGCCAAAGTGGCCCGGTCAAGACTCTGCCACACCTCTGCCACACATACGCCTCTCCCCCATGACCCATTTTGGGCCTGGAAAGGCTCCTGCACCAAACTTTGCCAGAATGAACAGTCTGCCACCACTGCTCCTCCTCCTCCTGCCAGCATCGAGCTCCGGGCAGCATCCAGCATGGCCATTCACACTGGCAAAGATTGGTGCAACCCTCTCCAGCCACTTCTTCCAAGGAAGCATGATCGCTTCCCAGCTGGCGCGCTTCTTACCGCTTACCGCACTCTCCTCCAGTTCTCCTGGGGGCAGCTTACTTCTCCTTCTCCTGGCTGCGAGGGGTGAGGGGGCATGCAAGAACCCAGAAGAGGAAAAGGAGCAGAGCTGCTGGCTAGGCCAGGGCTTCCCTGTCTCCCCTCCTGAGTGGCCCCAAGCCTCCAGCAGGGAAGGAGGGAAGCCCCAGGCCGCTATTCCTGCTGCCGCCAGGGAAGCAGGAACCCCTGTTGCCAGAGGCGAGGGGGTGGTGGCGGCAAGGACAGGCAGGCCAGGGTTTCCCTTCCTCCCTGATGGAGGCTTGGGGCCATGCCAGAAGCCCATTTGGGCAGGGAGACAGGGAAGCTCTCAGCTCCAGTGGCAGGAGCAGCTGCCAGATCAGAGAGGGCAGCGGCAGGCTGTGGCAGCAGGTTGTTCATGCTGGCTAAGAGGCAATGGCGACTCCTTATCCTCCTGCCAGCCTCATGCTCCAGGCAGCATCCAGCCAACCATAACTGACCTCCCCCTGCGGCAGCCCATGTGGATCCCAGGCAGTGCAGCTTTGGGGCCTTTCCTCGTGGTGTCGATGACAAGGTAGGCAGGCAGGCGGGTGGATGCAGGGGAGTGACTGGGGGAGCGCTCCTGGCTGGCAAGGGGGTGGATGTCCTGGGGCACGCATGCACACCAGCCAGGTAGTCTTCTGTTTACTGGCTCGCATGCGTGCGCGACAATCAACCGGCCAGCTCATCTTCCGGTTTCTGGCACTGCCACACATGTGAAGGTCAGCTGATAGTTGTGCGCGCATGTACATCAGTAACCAGAAGACTAGCTGGCCGATGCGCATGCATGTGCCAGAAACCCGGAAGAGGAATGGGCGATGCCTCGTGTGCCAGGTGAAATGGCTCTGCGTGCCACTTCCGGCACACATGCTATAGGTTTGCCATTATGTTTGCCAATAATATAAGTTAGATCAGAATCACACATTTGTTGATACTGAAGAGAAGCACATTTATCAACGTGGTGTTGTTTTAACATTTCAGCTAAAGTTCACAAAAATCTTTTGACCATGGAATAAATTATTATTCACTGAGAAATTTGAGGCTGCAATGCAACTCACACTTGTTAGGGATAACTGACTCTGAATTCAATAGTCATTTCTCACAGAGTCAGCTTTTCACAAACTCACACTATAGGTGAAATCCTCAATCCTTGGATCTGAAATTCCTTATTAAACTGGATTTGCAAAACTGTGTAAGAATAAAAGATTCTGCAGAACAAAAACCTTAACATAAAATGCCCTTGTTCAGGAAAGTCATTTTGAATCCCCCTTTTTTGCTTACCATGTAAGAGAGAAAGTTTATTGTAAAATGAAATTGCCCTGCTAATACCTCTGGAGACTCCGCCCTGAGTCTCCGGAGAAGGGCGGCATATAAATAAAATTTAAAAAAATAAATAAATAGAAATTCTTACATATCTTTAAAAAGTACTTGTTTAATTAGTAAGACCAGTTTTAATAAAAGCTTTAATTGATATGGTTAATCTAATTACATATAGACACTCTAATATAGAATAAATGATAAATGAATGATTCACTTCCTGCCTCTCTCTTTTCTACTGCCTAAGGTAGATGATTTGTTCTGCCTAAGGGAAATGCTGGCCCTGGTATTGAGATATTTTCTGAAACAAAGATCAGGACCATGAAATGCCAAATACAGGTAGTCCTCAATTTACAACAGTTCATTTAATGACAGTTCAAAGTTACAATAACACTAAAAAAAGGGACTTATGACCATTTTTCACACTTACAGCCTTTGTAGCATCCCCATGATCATGTGATCAAAATTCAGATGCTTGGCAACTGGTTCATACTTATGACCGTTGCTGTTTCCCAAGATCATGTGATCATCTTTTGACAAGCAAAATCAAAGGGGAAACCAGATTCACTTAACAACCATGTTACCAACTTATCAACTCCAGTGATTCACTTAACAACTATGGCAAGAAAGGTCATAAAATGGGGCAAAACGTCTCACTTAACAACAGAATTTTTGGGCTCAATTGTGATCGTAACTCAAGGATTGATTACCTGTAGATACTTGATATCCGATTCTTTCAAATGTGTGCATTTTCTCTTTGGCAAACATTTATGGGTTTGGCATACAAAGTTATATGGTGAGATCATGAATATTTATTAGAATAGATTAGGATGATTAATTTCCTCCATCTGGAAAACAATTTCAGTAAATTAATAAATGCAGGTTTGTCAGGCTTTATAGGAAATTTCTCCTGCCTACTTCAAAAATATGAGAGTGACATAAGTTAGGAGAATAAAGCTGGCTTAGACATCACCAGGATTAAGAAGATCTGTGTCAGATGTTCAGGAATCAGGACAATCAGATAATAAGTAGGCTACTGGAACAAACCATTCATGGACAAGACAATAGAACCTGGAAATCAATGAAATGCTATTACAGCAGTATACCTAATGAGAGGGGATATATGAAAGGTTTGAGAAAACTATGGTTGGACAGAAGACCTGCATCCACAAAAACAGCTAGTTATGCAGTGCTTCAATATAGTGAAGAGGAAGCTGTTCTCACAACTTGAGATAGTCCAACTGCATATTATATCCCATATTCAAGAAGACCCAGAGGAACAACTGGATGTGCAGCCAATCCCTGAAAATGGAATGTCAGTTTCACTTTTCCATTACAGAATACAACAGCTGATATGAGGCATAAGATCATGGATAAACTAGGTACAATCAACACTTGGGGTGAGTTACCAAGGCTCAGTGGAGATGTGCCATTAGAAATATAGCAATAGCTTAGATTTGTATACCACTTCACAGTGCTTTACAGCCCTCCCTAAGTTGTTTACAGAGTCAGCATATTGCCCCCAACAATCTGGGTCGTCATTTTACCGACCTCGGAAGGATGGAAGGCTGAGTCAACCTTGAGCCTGGTGAGATTCGAACTGCCAAATTGCAGGCAGCTGGCAGGCAGCAGAAGTAGCCTGCAGTACATACATTCTAACCACTGTGCCACCGTGGCTCTAGAAGATGCCAATAGAACCCACACAACAATCCCTTCTACCAAGATAACTCAAACCAATGAACTGGCATGCTACAGCCTCTGTAATCCTGGATATGCTTGACTGCACAATCAAGAAGAACAGCAGTACATATCCCCCCTGGAAAACGAGGTTAGAGACTAAGATCAAGAAAACTCAGAGTGAGATTGGTGAACTAGTGGAAGTACAGAAAGCTGTGAAGATTAGAGATAAGACTCAGCTACTGAAAGAGCTTGACTTCTGAAGCCCTAGAGACTACTAAATAAAAGTTCACAGCATTGTCTATAAGGCTGAGGACATGCACTAGAGAAGCCGAGATGAAGAAGATAAATGCCTTTTTCTCCAAAGAACCAGCCAGGGTATATTCCCAACTGCAGTGCAATAATGGAGTAACAACCGAGCCACCAATAATAGAAACAATACTGGAAGAAAATATGAGAGAAAGAGAAATAACACTAATGCAAAGTGGCTGCAGAACCTAAGAACAGATCACAATAATCTCCCAAAACAGGAACCAGTTACCATTGCAGTAGCACACATCTAGCAGCGGCTCAAGAACATGAAGAGCTGGACATCATCTGGCATGCATTTGATCAATACCTACTGGCTAAAGAAACTAACAGCAATGAAGGAATGTCTAGCAGCATAGATGAACCAGCTACTAGCTGCTGGTAGTACCCAAATTATCACAGGAAAGAACATGATCATAAAAGACTTCCACAAGGGAACAGCACTCCAACTACCAACCAGTAATCTGCCCTTCCACCAGTGGTGAAATCGAAATTTGTTTACTACTGGTTCTGTGGGCGTGGCTTGTTGGGCATGGTGTGGCTTGTTGGGCATGGCTTGTTGGGCATGGCAGGGGAAGGATACTGCAAAATCTCCATTCCCACCCCACTCATGGGGGAAGGATATTACAAAATCTCCATTCCCACCCCACTCTGGGGCCAGCCAAAGGTGGTATTTGCCAGTTCTCCAAACTACTCAAAATTTCCGCTATTGGTTCTCCGAACTGCTCAAAATTCCCGCTACTGATTCTCCAGAACCTGTCAGAACCTGCTGGATTTCACCCCTGCCTTCCACCATATGGAAAGTTCTATTAGGCATTACAGCTACCATGCTACAGGACTATATGGGCCAGTACATCTGCACAGAATATGGGCTAGACCTTCCTAAATCCAGATGGAAGAACTCACACAAGGTCATGGAGAACAAGAAAGCTAAGATCCTGTGGGACTTCCAGATCCAGACAAACAGGCAGGTACTAGCCAATCAACCAGACATTGCGATAGTAGATAAGGAACAAAAATCAGCAATGGTAATGGGTGTAGTGGTGCCAAGTGACAGCAACATCAGGAAGAAGAAGCTGAAGAAGTACCCAGGCCCTGAAGGAGGAACTGGAGAATGTGGAAAGTAAAGCCAAAGTGGTACCACTGGAGGTAGGAGCATTTGGGGCTGTGATTCCTAAACTGAAAGAGTAGCTCCAACAGATCCTGGGAACAACATTAGAATTATCTGTCCAAAACAGTGCAGTTCTAAGAACAGTGAAGATCCTGCAGAAATCTCCCTACACACTCACAGAATGAATGAATTGATTTGTTGATCAGAGAATTGCTGTGGACAGAATAAATTTTAATTTCACCAGAGCTTTTGACACATTGTCTATGATTGTGAAAATGGATTTACTAATGGATGAACATATAGCTGGCCAAAGAACTGTACCTAAAGAATGGTGCATGTCAGCAGGACAGAAATCACAAGTAGGATGCTGCAAAATTCTAACATGGCTTAGGGTTTGATATCTTTGTATCTTGGATGTAGAAACAAAAATTATGCTTATCTGATTTTAGTTAATACCAAAACTAACAGTGGTAAAAAGGACTTAAGATGGTTTTGATATGCTAGAAAACTGAGTAAAAACTAGGGTGGGTGGGGGAAGATGTATTTGATTTAAATGAAAAGGTCTGTGTTTAGATATGAAGAATCAGCTGCATAAATCTAATTGTTAGCAGTAAGTTTTGGTAGACCAAAAGTTAAAGATGAGCCAGAAATGTGTTACAATGAGTAAAAAGGCTTGCACAATTCTAGATTATTTGAACTACAAAAAAAACAATAAAAAATAATCTGTTGGATATAATAATCAGCCCAATGAATTTTCTGTTGCTCCAGAGGAAAGGACCTGCATTAAAGGATGTACATTATTGGGGGGGAAAGTGTCTATACTAAATGTCAACTTCATGACCAGAAGCTATCACAAGTAACATAGCTTACTTCAAAATGTATTCTCAGCTCTTTCTGCAGATTGAACAAAATTAGTTTGAGGCTTATTCTGAACATCTGAAACTCTAAAATTCCAAAATTATATCAAGTCTTTTTAGTACAATTATGGAGTGTGTGCATCTTTCATACAGATATTATGAATTATAAATTTATGATTGGAGGTTGAGAATGTTGGAAATTAGACTAAGGATACATACTGTAAACTGGCTGCGGTTGGAGAGCAGCAAATATGTAATGTTATCTGAATGTTTTTGTTGCCTTCTGCTTGTCCAGATTTTAGCATCTCAGATAAAGTAATCCAAATTTACTGTAAATGTTTGGGGAAATACCATCTATTAAACTACAATACAGACACATGTTAATCTATCCAAAAGACTAAACTCATGTTTACACTGGAAGTCTTGATTTAGGTTTGTATAGGAAAGAGTGTGTGTGTGTGTGTGTTTAAGCGTGTGTATATTCAGTTTACTTTCACTGATCTGGATAGCTTCAGATAAAACTAATTTATTATAGCAAAAATGATACCTTGTAAGAAATATAGAAATCGTTTGGGAAACAGTTGAGGAAAAAGATCCTTGCATATTTTTTTTCATGCTAGGTTGAGGAAAATTAGAACTGGATGCCAATTACAAGTAGTTCTCAATTTACGACCACAACTGAGCCCCAAATTTGTGTTGCTAAGCAAAACATTTGTTAAGTGAATTTTGTCCCAGTTGTTAAGTGTATCACTGCAGTTGTTAAGTTATTAAAATGGTTGTTAAGTAATCTTGTTTTCCCATTAACTTTGCTTTTCAGAAGGTTGCAAAAGGTAATCAGATGACCCCAAGATCCTGCAACTGTCATAAATGAGTCAGTTGCCAAATATCTAAATTTTGATCATGTGACCACAGGGATGCTGCAACAGTCATAAATGTGAAAACTGTCATAAGTCACTTTTTTCAATGCTGTTGTAACTTTGGCTACTAAATGAACCTGTATTATTTCTTATTGTAACTTTTGCCCTTAAAATTAAATGATGGGAAGTGAAATAAAGCTGATTTCCTAATTGTTAAAGTGAATAATTCTAGCAATAGTCAAATTAATAGTTTAGAAAGTAATTTCATAGATTCAGGATGGGAGAGTGAATAAAATGTCAGACTCTCTCTGGGGAGACCTAGGATCAAATTCTCTTTCAGTATAAGATGTACACAATTTTGAACTAGCCTAGCATATTACACAGGCTGGTTGTGACAATCAAATATGAGTATATTTTATTCTGAATTCTTAGAGGAGCAGCAGAATGTAATAAATAAATTTCTATCACCAGAGAAATTGGTGGCCTTATCAGTGATTTGAAACTCACTCCATTTAGTGGCCTGGGACTTAAAGAGAGTACTGTACTGATCAGAATTTAGGTGGACCACTGTTAGCCATTTTGGAACTTGCTGTCACCTTCATACAACCTGAAATTATCCCTGTTGGACAAAGCAGTGACATTGGATAAGGATGTGTAAGTAACCTTCTAGAATAGCTTGACACTGTTAATCACATATTATATGTTAGACTCCAGTTTCTACCTATGAAAACAGTTTAAAACATCCAGCCTCAAGAGAACATTCTTCTTTGTTAAGATAGATAAACTGGTCCCTATGCATCTATATAACTGTGCAAATCAATTCTTACCTACCGGTATTTGCTTACTGATTTATTGCCATTTTTAGTTTAAAGTTAAAATTCATTTCTAACTGAAAACTTCCTTGCAAAAGCCATAATTAAATTTAAGTCATTTCTAAAATGATCACAATGTCCATGATTGCAAGTTAATCTGTAGCTAAATGGCTGTTAATGAGCTGCAGTTGAGGTAACATCAAATACAGACATAAAATCCATATAGATAATTAAGAAATTATCCTTTGAAGAAAACTCAGGTATCTGCTTTCTTTTTTAGCTGTGAAAAGAAAAACAAGTGATTTCTATGAGGACAATTCTCTTCCCTCCCTTTCCCTTTCTACACATAAAATTACATTGATAGTGACATCAAATCTGTCTTGCATACTGCAGAATCTAAAAATATGGTATGAAATGTAGAAGTAGGATGGGGTTACTATGTATGAAAGAGAGGAATTAATATTTTGAAGAGATTTTGAAGGAGCTTTTTCAGCTAGAAGTAAGGAACTCTTGTGCCAAGGGCAGATTTAGCATTTTGAGAATGTATGGTGGACACACTCACAAAATGCCTATCAGACATATTCACAGTCAGTCAGTAGCCCAATGATGATGATCATCCATTCAGTTGTGTCCAATTCTTGGCAATTCTATGGGCCAGGTCTCTCCACATCTTCTGATCTTGCACTGCTTCTTTGAGATTTTTCTATGCTCTGGCTCATGTCAGCTTTGACAGTGTCCAGCCATCGTGTTGTTTGGAGGGTAGCCTAATGGTCATGGTTAATCCCTAGGACCAAATGGGACTTGAGAAACTCAAAGCATTCCTGTGAATGCAATGATTATGCTGCTAGAAACTTTTGGATTACTGTATTTTTCGGAGTATAAGATGCACCGTAGTTTTGGGGGAAGAAAATAAGAAAAAAGCTGATTGGCAAGTGGATCAACCTCCCGGAATAACCCCAATCAGCTGTTCCTAGAGATGAATTTTAGCAACAGGTTCCTTGGTTGTGAGCTCTGTGCCTTGCTTTTTTTTTTTTGCTTTTTTTTTCTGCCTCTGAAACTTCTGAAATTCTGTTTCAGAAAAAACGTTTTTTCCTGCCTCTGAAAGCCTCCAAAACAGCTTCAGAAAAAAAGCCTCTGAAGCTCTGTTAGGGGGCTTCTTTTCTGATGCTTCATTTCTGATGCTTTTTTCACCCTCTGAAACCTCTGTTTGGGAAGCTGGGTGGGACTACATTCAGAGTATAAGACGCACCCAGATTTTCACCTTCTTTTTTTGAGGAAAAAGGTGCATCTTATACTCTGAAAAATACAGTACTATTGGGTTGCTCCCTGACTTTTAAAGTTGGGGGCAAAACACCAGATAAACATACTGTAAAGAGAGGTAACTGGCCTATGTTGTATAGAACATAAAAGGGGGGAAATATTCATTTTAATAAGATTTGGAAGATTGGTGGATTGTTGATACAGTTTGAGTTGTATCATTTTTTTCTTAGTACTAGCCTCCACATTATCCAGTTAATTATTTTCAGCCCTGTACAGAAAGCTGCACAGATTCAACAGCTGCATTTATAAATGATAACCTTGAAGAAACTATTTACTGATGGAATTGATCAACAACTTGGTCTGCATGTATGTGCAGTGTTATTCAAAATCTGGAAGAATAATGTTCCTGCAAGATAACATATGAAATTACATAATTACAGCTATACTAGGAATATGAAATCTTTTTTTTAAAAAAAAACAGGTTTTATTGGGTTTTTTCTTTTCTCCTCTCCCACCTTCACCCACATCTTTCTTTTTTTTTTTTGAACAGCGTTGGTTGTTTCTTATCTTATACAATTAGTCAAATTCAAAAACATTTTGCTCAATTACAATTTTTGTCAATATTGTCTTCCCCCCTTTCCCTTTTTTTAATATACCTCAGTATTTCTATACTTGCATATATAAACACCTTCTTCATTTATCCCTAAATTCTAACTTTGCTAGTTGTACATATTTATCCTCTTTTATTCTTTAACAATTCATTCTTTTTCCTAATATATTTACATTTGTCAGAGCGGCCTTTCTTCCACTTCATCTTCTTTTTTTTATTGTACAGCAAACTTTCTCCTCAAACCTAGCCTTTCCCTCTTCTCCTTCCAACTTTCTTTCCCCACCTTCTTCTTCTCTTCTCTACTTCCCCTTCCCTTCTCCTTCTCCTCCTCTCTTTTCCCATCTTACTTTCTCTCCTACTCTGCTTTCCATTCCCTTCATTCCTCCCTCCCTACTCTTCCATCTCTCTCTCTCCTTCCTGCTCCCCTCCAATTCCTTCATCTCTCTCTATTGCTGTATTCATTTTCAATTTAATGTTTTCCATTGAGTAGTTCAGGCAGCCCTGATCCCTTATCTTTTTAATTATTAACAATATATTTCATCTTATTCTCTTTTTTCCTTCAAGTCTTTACTCAAACACTTTTCTAATCTCTTGTCTTTTTTACTTTTACCAATATATTTTTTCTACTTTACTTCTTGCAAGTATAACATTTAAATCATTTTTATCATTTCAATTTCATTCAGTTTTACATTCTATTTCAATCATTAAATATATTTCTCAAAATATTTTAACAATATATTTCCACTTATTCAAATATATATTTATAAAGCGCATCTTAATCCTTTCTCATTTTACCCAAACCAATTATTTCTTAAAATATTCTTAATTTGTCTTCTTTTCTCTTTTTAATTATGTTTCAAATATATAGTTTGGAATATTCCAAATATTACATTTCCCTCAACTGATTTATTCATATTGTTAAAACTTATCATTCTGTAAACCTCCAATATTATTGAGCATGTGACATTTATCAAAATTTTCCCTTTGTTTCTACTTTTCTTTTCCTTTTTCGTATCTTTTCATTATTAATATTTTGTATCTTAAAATCGTGAAATCTTTGCCCTTTATTTCCCATTATTTTCCATCTCTTTTCCCTCTTCCTTATATTTCCACTGTAAATCCCAGTGTAATCATATTTTTAATATTTTTCCTTCTCCTCCACCCTCTTTTCCTTCTTTGCCTTTTGTTTTCCCTTTTTCTTCCTTTCTTTTGTATTTTAAAGTTCTGCATTCTCCTATTCTGCCCTATATTTCCCATTGCTTCTCCTTTCTCTTTCCTTTTTTGTGTCTTTTCATTGTTAATCCTAGTCTGTTTATTTTGTGTTTTAAAATCATAAAATCTTTTATTTTGTCCTTTATTTCTTATTATTTTCCATCTCTTTTCCCTCTTTCTTATCTTTCCACTGTTAATCTCAATGTAATCATTTAAGTTTTTTGTATTTTCCCTGTTCCACCCTCTTTTCCTTCTTTGTTTCTTTTCTTTTTGTCCATATTTAATATTACAATTGTTTAATTTTCCATAGTCAGTCTCTTTGTCTTTGTCTTCTTCATTATCCATCTCTCTTTCTTGTTTCTCGTTAGTCATTTCCTTTTCATCTTCAGTGCATTCTAGTTCTGTCTTTGCGTCCTCAGATTTCGATTTTCCATGCAAATTTATAATCATTTCTTTTATTTCCAAACACATCATCTTTGTCAGTTCATTAAGTTCCTGTTCCATTTTATTCTTTCTGGGTTGAGTTATTCCAGTTTTAAATCGCATTAAGGTCCTTCTTTTATAATCATCAAAGTCTGTCTTCTTGTAGGCAAAACGTATCCTCCTTAGTTCTCACCAGTTATCTTTTTTTAGAAGTTCAAGGTTTTAAAAGTAAAACAATTCCATGTCATGCTCTTCCTTCTCCTGCAAATGTCTCTCTATAATCCACAGTTCCACTCGTCTAATTAACAAATGCCATTTTATTTGTGATCCACATCCATGTTTACCAAATCATAAAAGAGAAAAAAATCCAGTTTTCCCATCTTTTTTCACCTTTATATATCACCAATCAGTTTATAATCCAATCTAAATTGAATCCAAGTTCCAGATTTACATTTCCGTTTGTCAATCACTTTTAATTCTTTATTCGGATTCTTTTATGGCGTGCTTGTCATTCTCACTTTCTCTTTCCATCTGTCATCTCCCCCCACTGCTATTTAGCCGCAATTTCCACGCCGGGGTAATTTTAGTAATGGTTTAGTAGTTGAAAATATTTAAAATTTTCTTTTTGTTGTCTGTGGGTTAGCCGAACACTCACCCAACACCAACACTCTGTCCAAATCTTCCCTCCTGCACATCCCTTGCTCCAGAGGCTCCAGCTTCATGGTGATTCCCTCTGATCGCCGCCCCCCATCACCGGCTCGGAGAGAGTTTCTCGGGCTATCCAAGGAACTTGACTGTCCCTCTTTAGACATGGAGCTGCCACTCTTTCTTCGCTGTCCCTACAGGACAGCTTTGGTCTGAAGATGCATTTCTATATGTGGGGAGTACAGCCATTAGAATAAACAAAGTCCATGGGCATTCATTGCTTATTTTTTTTGATTATTTTAATCTAGCATGATATAGTGTATCTTCTGTCCTGTTGATTAGGACAGAAGATATACTACTGTCAACTTAAAGCTTCTCAAAATCTTTAATTATGGGAATTAATTATGGGAAGCTCAAACTATCAAACCAACCTTGTGGTAAGATGGATGGCTAATTAATTAATTAAAAATATTTTCACCAAGTTCCAAGACAGAGCAGGACAGATATTTGACAATTCCAGGTTTTTGTAGTCGTGGCAGAAAAAGCTGATTTAAAATGTCATTTGAAAATCTTATATTTTATTATAAAATCCAATCTACAAAATGTTATATATCTGTGAAATTGAAAGAAGAGGGAAGAATGTAATGGAGCTGAACAAAGTTGATCTACTCCTGTGGAATAGAGTTGAGGAATATATGCAAGAAATTAAGAAGTATCAATTTAATAATAAATGAAAAGACTAAAATGTCATGAAGTATGAATTAGTATAATCTTGTTACGGTTATATTTAAAAGTACAAATCCATATATTGATGATAGCTGCATGTTACGTTCTAATTAATTGTGCTAATGGAAGATTCAGAGAGGTGTTTGGAGAAAAAATATGCAACTTTCTGAATGTGGTCTGGGGGGAAATCTGCTACTTAGATGGATAAGAATGAGATAAGGCAACACAAAAAAAGTGATTGGGCCCTTTGGAAATCTAATAATAAGTGAGAATGATGATTGATGAATATCTGCTTAGAAAATCTTTATTTTGAATGTAGAGTTTTAAGACTATGTTTATGGCAAAGGAATATGTGTGTGTGTGCGTGTGCGCGCGCGCACACACACACACATCATGACTGAGCACATATATTAATACCTTTATTATCAAAACAATGTTTTATTTTCAAGAACTCTGTAAGTATCCAAGCAAAGATCTTCTTGTCCAAATTGTATATTATTCTAAGGCTAACTTCGGAATTGGAGTTCTTCATTCAATCTTCAAGAACAATCTCCAGTTAGGAGTTTTGCTTATCCAAAACAGTATTCTATTTCCAACAATTTATTGTTTCAATATATTCAAATAGAAATGTAAGCAACAACAACATGAAAATATATTTCATTACTGATACTCTGCAGAGAGCACAGGATTTATGAAGCCATCCAGGAAAAGCAAATATATACCTTTAATGAAACAAGCTTATGAGTTTTCAATATCCCATGGTGTGATCCACTTTCAAAGAGACCTGTAGGTAGTGTCAAGCATAGGTCAGGTATGGAGGATCAAAATAGTTGAAAATGTTCCTGAGGACTGATAAGCAATCTGCACAACAATAATAAATATAGTAATGAGTGTGGAATTACTTTTCCAGTTTCTCTGTTTTTGTTTTACTGTTTAATTTGCCCTTTGCTATGAATGATAGCTTTGGTAAACTGGAGGCAGAATACTTTCAGAGAGTGAAATACCGTATATACTCGAATATAAGCCGAGTTTTTCAGCATGTTTTTCAGGCTGAAAAAGCCCCCCTCGGCTTATATTCGAATCATGAAAAAAAAATGCCTTTTTCCTAAGGTGACCAGTCCGATTTTAAAAATGTCCCGATTTTTAGAAAGAATGCAGGACAAGCTAGGGAACGGCGGGAGAACGGGGTTTGCTTACCCCACCCACTCCCAATCTATTGCTGCCTCCTGAGTCCCAGCTGATGGCTAGAGGGAAAAAAACCTGTTTAAATTCTTGCGGGGGGGGGGGCTTCAAAGGGCCGACCTACAGCTGATCAGCTGATCATTTGTTTAAAAGAAAACAAATGAGTAGACCCGTGTCTGCAAAAATAGAAAAAACAGCCCCTTTCAGCTTCAGTATAGGTTAATTTTGCTAGCTGCAAAGAGTGCTGCTGGAGCACATTTTTTTTTCTCCTTGTGCAATTCAAGCTGAAAACGAAAATGAAACTAAAACAGGTTGTTGGCTTTGCTGTTTTCTTGCAACATTGGAAAGGCAGATTTCTTTTCTTTTTCCTCATCAAAAAAGGTAGGTGCAAACAATGGGAAATTTATGGCAAAAGAGGAGAGTTCAAGATTTTAAAACACAAAAGAAAAAAAAGCTCTATTTAACTAGGGAATTGTAATAATTGAGATACTATTAATTGTATATTGTGTTGAAAGCAGAAATGGTTAAGTTGTGGTTTGGAAGAATATATGGGGGAAATTATTTGGTTTATTATTATTGGTAAATATAATTACCGGTAATTGATTTGTAAGAAGTTGGATTACATGGAAATAATTGGAATATTCATGTTCATATTGATTAATATACAAAAAAGATAGTTATATAACTAATTGATTTATATTAAAATGTTGAATTTGTATTGAACAACTGTAATATTACATAATTAACCAACGTGAGGATGGATAGAAAAATAGATGACAATGGGAAGGGGTATAATATAGAATAGAAGTGAAAAATTGAATTTGATTAAGATTAGAGATGAGGATGAAGGGTAATATTGGTTTTTTTAAAAAATAGATGAGGAATAAATATGGCAAAAAGGAAATATAGAAATTGTAAATTTAAGTGAAATGACTAAACACTGTTTAAATTTGTGAACCGGCCAAATACTCTGTTCAAAGAAAATACATTGTATGTTTGTATGTGTGTTTCTAATTATTGCTATTTATTCATATTTGTTCTCTTTTATTCTTTAAAGTTTAACAATTCATTCTTTATCTTAATATCTTTATATTTGTTTGGGGTTGGTTTTCTTCCCTTTCATCTTTTTTATTGTACAGCAATCTTTCTCTTCAAACCTACCACCTCTCTCTTTGAGAAAGGGGGGGAGAAAGAGAATGAGAGAGAGTGGGGGAGAGAGAGAGAAAGAGGGGGAGAGAGAAAGAATGAGAAAGAAAGGGGAAGAGAGAAATGGTGATAAGATAAGGCAAAAACATAAAATGTGAGGACAGTCATAAGTTTGTGACTGGTCACAAGTGCGAGGACCAGTCAAAAATTACTTTTTCAGCCCTCTGAGTAGTCCATATGCACAAAAGGACTACCCAGGGGGCTGAAAAAAGTGATTTCTGACAGGTCCTCGCACTTTTGACCGGTCTTCGCACTTATGACTGGTCATCATTTATGCCCATTGTAGCATTCTTAACAACCATGTCACTCATTTCACAGCTGCTTCTCTCTTTTTTTTTTTTTAATAAAAAGTTTTTATTGGTTAAGAATATACAATATTATAGTTTACAATATGTTGAATTTTCAATATCTTTATAAAAAGATATTTCAATTATTATTTTCTTTTTTTAAATTTCTCACACAACAGACATTATTATCTTAAATCAAAACAAACAACCAGGTTATATAAAAATTATATAAACAAAAAAAAAGAGTGTTATACAAAATACAATAAAAGAAGAGAGAGAAAAGAAAAATGTCAATTAAAAAAACCTTAAACAATAGATTCCCCTCCTTTCTTCATTTCCTAGTTCTGGCTCTTAAAACCATGGTCTGGCTTCCCTCCCCCTCCCGGACCGCAACAGCTCCGTCCGCCTCCGCTCCTTGATCATCTAATACTTCCCCCTCTTCGGCTCCTGTATCTTCTCCACCTAGGAAGGATTTATGTTGGTCAAAAAAAGCCTTAGCTTCCATTACATTATTAATTTTCTTCTTACTGTCCTCCCAAAAAATCATCAAACCCTCCGGAATCAGCCACCTAAAACCTACTCCCTTGAGGTACAGCTTATTTGATAAAAAATAATATTTTCTTCTTAATTCTCGTACCTGTCTGGGAATCTGCTTCAGGATGGTGATCTCCTTGCCCCTGTACACCAGCGCCCCCAGTCTTTGTTTTCTCAATATCTCATCTCTCAGTTCCCTTCTCACAAATTTAATATGAATCTCTCTTGGTAGATTATGTAAAATTGCAAATTGTGAGTTTACTCTGTACACCAAGTCCACATCCCTTCCAATAGACTCCAAATCTCTTTCTAAAAATTCACCCAACATTTTAACCATCACTTCTCTCAAATTTTCCTGGTCAAGTTGTTCCACGTTTTGGAACCTGAGAAAATAAGACATCTTATCCAATTGTAAGGTTAACATTGCATTTCCTCTCCCATCCTCCACCTTCTGGAGTGCCCGTACCTCCCCCTCCAAACCCCCCATCTTCTTCTTGTTTTGCTCTGCCAGCTGTTGAACATCATTTAAATCTTTTTTCATAAGTGTCATTTCAGATTTAATTTCAGATAGTCCTTTTTGGACGTCATCTAACTTGTCCAACTTTTGGTCCAATATCGCCAGTCTTTCCAAAATTTTCCCCATGTCAGTTGCTGCTGATTTGTGGCCCTTAGCCATCTTAGATCAGTAGAAGATGAGAAATCAAAGGGCAAACCTCCAGAGAAGAAAGAGGGATTAGCAATCAAAGTAATTTTTCAACTGTCCACCAGTGGGCGCTCACAGGAGCAACGAGTCCGAAGTATAGAGTAGGTCAAACAGGAAGCCAGAGGAGAATGTTGTCTTCAATCATAAATAAAGAAGCAGGAAGTCAGACGGCCGCCATTGCCTGCCGGGGGGAGGGGCCACCAGACCTCTCCAAGAAACTCTGCCACAGCCATCCTCCAAGGAAAAGTCAGAAAGGTAAGGGGTTTCACCCCATCTCCTTCCCCCTAATTCTCTGCCACGGCACCTTTCCAGCTACAAGGGGGGGGGGAACTCCAACCCCCCCCTCTCGCCTCCAGGATGCCTGCTCCACTCTACAATCAGTCAGTACAGTCCGTTGTGCCTTCTTAAATAGCACCGGTCCCCTTAGGCGCTGTGGCGCCTCCGCGGCCTCGAAAAGAAGCCGCCGATCGCCTCCCGCCCCCTCTGGAGCCTCGGGCGCGCCAGCATCGGCCTCCCGGCCCCTGGAAGTGAGGCAGGGGACCCCTGGCGAGCCGCCCTCAAACGGCAAACGCCCCAATAATGGGGCGCTTGGCCCAAAGGGCCTCCAGATGGGGGGGATCAGACTCTGGGGCCAGAGCTAGCCCGATCAAAGTCTGTCGCCAGCGGAACCGGAAGCGGAACCTCAGCTGCTTCTCTTCACCATGGTGATAAGAAAGGGCAAAAACGTAAAATGTGAGGACAGTCGTAAGTTCGTGGACTGGTCACAAGTGCGAGGACCAGTCAAAAACAACTTTTTCAGCCCTCTGAGTAGTCCATATGCACAAAAGGACTACCCAGAGGGCTGAAAAAAGTGGTTTCTGACAGGTCCTCGCACTTTTGACCAGTCTTTTTTTATTTTGAAATTTACCAGTAGCCGCTGCATTTCCCACCCCAGCTTATACTCGAGTCAATAAGTTTTCCCAGTTTCTGTGGTAAAATTGGGGGCCTCGGCTTATATTCGGGTTGGCTTATACTCGAGTATATACAGTAGCTAGGAGATATGGATGAAATCACACAAAAGGCAGTTACTTTATCTATTGCATTGGAAAAGAGACAATTACATGTCATCTAAAATCAATTATCACTAAGCTTTGCTGATTTAAAATATACATGGAGTAAAGATGGCAGTTTTGACAAGGTTTGCTCTGCCTGTGCAAAGAGGAAGATTGTTGTTATAGTGGCAAACCCTATGTCAGTTCTAGTTAGCTCTTTATTTAAAGTTATTTCTTTATTCAGGTTCAAGAGAAGAATGATAAAAATATTTATTTAAATTATTTTTATTTAAAGAAACCAATATATGTTTGTGTGGTGCAGTAGACAAATCATGTCCCTATTTCTGAATGTGAGGTGTATAGATAGGTATGAAACTTAATTGTCCCTATACTTGTCTTACGGGGACATTTTTTTGTATGTCAGTATGCCCAGTTTCTGCCCATGTTGATCTCTGTAAAAAGAATTTGGAAGAGACGTAGTTGTACCAGGGGAATATTATACCAGAGCAGAGGGGCAGTGTGTTTTGTATCTTGACTAAGCTGTTTTGTCAGAAAGGCATGCTAATACATACTCTAATCTTGGGATTGTACGCTTGAGAAAATAAACTGCATAGTGGCATAAATAGTAATTCTCTTTGTAATTAATTTTCTAAGCCTTTTGGAAATTGACAGGTAGCAATTTTTACTGAGATTTAGGCCGCTATAGGATACTTTCTAGGTCAGCTGCTACACCTAATTTTTGCTTCTTAAATAACATAAAATGTTTTGGAGAGTAACAATATAGAATAAGCCTGCAGAGCATGAATTTTGAGAAGAATTCTTTTCAACTGCTTTAAAAGCAGTAACCATAAATTTCCTCATGAATCCTGACTTGTTCTTTCTTTGGCCAGTTTCCCATACCACATTTGGTTCTATTCGATTCAGTTTTCAGAGAAACTGAAATTCACTTATCTTCTGAGTGAATTAGGATAAGGTTAGTAGGACCAACAGTGTTTGATAAGTTTCAGTATGCACAGCTACATGTATGCTACTTCTGCTCCCAGTTCACATTTCTTAACATTTACGAATGTGTGATGTGATCTGTCCTTCTAATTTAGCCACAAACATCACAGCATTGAAACAGGAAATACTTGAGGAGACAATGGCATATAAATCTACTTCAGATACTATACAAGCTATCCAGACAATGAAATGGATACAGATGCTAACTCCTTCCCTCCATCCTGGGTTTCTTCACCTGCTTTATGTGCAAGATGAAGTTCTGAAACAGTTAGTCTGCTTTATCGATGGAGTGAAGATAAAGGAAAAATAAAGATTAAAAACCATGTAGAGGGATTCCATGGATAAAAGAGTTCTTTGTTTCAAAAGTTCATCTTGCACATGAGAGAGATTTTGAAAATGTGATTCATGGAGGGGCAGCTAGCACAATCTTTTTCTTTTTCTCTTGCATATTACATTAACTTTTTTAAAAAAATATTTTTATTAAACAGATATTTACATCTTCTTCTTTTCAACATCTTCACATCAGTAATCCATATTTATACATTTTCTCTTTCTTATCTTAATATATCTTTTATACATATATTTTTAATATATCACGTATATACCATTATAATATATTCTATTATTATTCTATTATTCTAATTATTTTATTTACATTTGACATGAACATATACCTAATTTCCTTTCCACAATTTTTATTTCTTCCCATTTATTTCTATATTTCTCCACCTAATTTAACCATTATTTAGTCTTCCTTTGTCCCCCCCGCTTTTTTCCCGTTTTCCTCCAACCATTTATACCATTTCTCCCAGACTAAATAATATTCTGTTTCATCTTTTTCTTTTTCTTTTTGCATATTACATTAACTTTTAGAATTCCCATCAGGATTATACAAGATGGATTTAGATGTCATATTAAGATATGATTTGATAAGTCATAATGGCTATGTTCAGGCAATATGTGCTACCCCAAAATCAAACAATATCTTGGCTTAGAAAGGGGTGTCAAACTGGATTTCTTCAAGGGTTGGATCAGCATTGTAGTTCTCCACGGGCTGGCATGGGGATGGCGGGGAGTGGGGGGAGGAGATGGAACGGTTGCCTCCTGCAGTACCCTGCTGGCCAAAATGGGGTGGGGGGACTGCGTGGAGCCCCCTCTGCCCCATTTTTGGCCTGAACAGACTCCTGCAGCACTTTACTGGGCAAAACAAGGTGCAGGGGGCCACACATGGCCTCCCTCACCTCATTTCCATGGCCTCTTGCAGCACTCTGCCAACTGAAAACGGGCCAAAAATGCCAAAAATGGGCCGCACAGAGCCCCCCCCAAGACCCCCATGCGGCCTGTTTTTGGCCGGCAGAGTGCTGCTGGAGGCAGGAGAGGCCAAATACAGGCCATGCAGGGGCAGAGTGCTGCAGGAGGCCGTGGAGCCCGAAAATGGGTTGCCGGGAGAAGAGGGGGGGCTCACATGGCCTGTTTTAGCCAGCAGAGGCACTGTGGGCCGGTCATTTGATATTTCCAGGACAGTCCTGTGGTCCAGATTTAAGCACTCTGCAGGCCAGATCCAGCCTGCGAGCCTTGAATTTGATACCACTGGCTTAGAACATCTATTTCAAAACTCAAGCACAATGGGAAATGGGAAATTGAATTTCTAAATTAACAACATTCAATCTAGCAGCTTTGGTTGTTTTGGGATCTAAATGAGATACTGCTTACTTGTCTGGTCACAACAGAAAGAGCTTGTCCCTAGCTTGTACCTAGAGGCAGACTGTCTCAAAGGTAGGCCCATATGAAGGAACATCTTGTCACAATGGTATGATAGGCTTATTAAAGCATATTTTATTTCAGTTGACTGTTGGACCATAAGATGAATGAGAATAGCCATCTATTATTATTTACTATGAATGCTGAATTATTGCATTGTTTTTAAATCACGGATGTTAAATTAGAGAAAAATTTTGTCATTTGAAGATCTATGTAGTCACTTGGAGTCAAAAACAACTTGATGGCAAATAATCAATAGTTAATTGACTGATCGCTCTTTGGTTTGTTCTGTTTGGTGCCCAAAATCAGTCAGAGTAGACAATTCCACTATCTTGTTCAAGAAATACAGTAAATGCATACATAACTCACTACATAGCAACTACATTTAGTTGCTATTCCCAGAATTTTTCTTTCTCTGCCCACTCTCCTACCTTTTATCAACAGATCTTATGTGGATCTTAACAGAGTAAATTTGAATCAGGCAGAGTTGCAAGCCCCACTTCATTTTATATATATGGCAAACTGAACTAGATTGGAGTAGTTAAATGAACTTTGAAATATTGTCTGTTTGCTTTCTGACTTTTTTTTTATTTTTAATAATCAATTATGATGGCACTGAATTGCCTGGAAATGGGTATTTCCAGTCAGCATCCTGTGTGTTGGTCTCTTTGTAGTGAGCTTGCTTTGCATGGCTGGCCTTCCCTCAAATGGTTGAAATGACATGCTGCAAACTGACAGCATAGGGACATGCATGCGAGTCTCTTTCTGTAATGCAGCTGCTCCATTGGACAGTGCTAAGGTAAAACTTGGAATCTGCTCTTGTGCCACTGGCTGTTTGGTATGCAGTGAAGAGAAATTAATTCATGGATACCAATGCTACAGCGTCTGAAAGGTTCTCTGATATTGGTGTTAATATATATCTTCAGAAGTCTCAATTTATTTTAAAAGCATACAGTACAATGGCCACAATGACTTCACTCCCCAGCAATGTGAGGAGCCACCTCCACCACTGCCTAAGCCCTCTCTGTGCCTGGGAGCCAAGCCGAGCTGAGCGGGAGCCCCTAAAGCAAAACGTCCCTCCTTTCCAACCACTGCTGCCTGTTGGCCCGATTCCCCAATGCAATTCACAGAGCCACGAAGACAAGGAGGAAAGAGAAAGTGAGTCTGCTGAGAAGGAGGAGGAGGAGGGCATGCGGCTCTGCAATGTGCAATGGGGAGAAAAGCATTTTCAGGTGGCAGCGCCGGCTGCATGCCCCATTTTTGGATTCAGGGAGGGGATCACAGTGCTGCCGCCTGAAAGTGCTTTCCTCCCCACTGCACATCGCAGAGCTGCTCGCCCTCCTCCTTCTCAGCAGACTCACCTTCTCTTCCCTCCTGGCCAGATCTGCTGCCTGAAAGCACTTTTTTGACCTCCGCACGCCCCATTTTTGGAATCAGGAAGGGGATCACGGGTCTGCCACCCAAAAATGCTTTCCTTCCCGAAAACAGGGCATGTGGAGGCCAAAAAAGTGCATTGTGTTTCAGGCGGAGGATCTGGCCAGGAGAAAAGAGAAGATGAGTCTGCTGAGAAGGAATTTCAATTTCAATTTATATGCTGCCCCTCTCTGAAGACTCAGGGAGGCTCACAATACATTTAAAATCCTAATAAAAAACATTAAACATAAAAATTAAAAACATTAAAACTCATTCATACCATTCATGGCCAGATCTCGCCAGATTGCAAGAGCGAGATCAACGGCCCCAGGCCTGCCGGAAAAGCTAGGTCTTCACCACTTTTCGGAAGGCCAATAGAGTGGGGATGGTCCTGACCTCAGGAGGTAACTGGTTCCAGAGAGCTTGAGACAGCCACAGAGAAGGCCCTCCCCCGTGGGCCTGCCAGCCGGCATTGTTTAGCTGATGGGACCCGGAGGAGACCAATTTTGTGGGATCTTACCGGTCGCTGGGAGTTATGCGGTAGAAGGCGGTCTCGAAGATAACCTGGCCCTGAACCATGTAGGGCTTTAAAGGTAATAACCAACACCTTGAATTGTGACCGGAGACCAATAGAGAGGCAGTGCAGGAAAAGGAGGGCGTGCAATGTGGAGGAGACCAGTTTCATGTGGCAGCCCTGCGATCCCCTCCCCAAATCCAAAAATGTTTCCCGGCTCCCCGATGCACATTGCAGGGCAACCGTCCACAACCTGAAACGCGATTGCATTGGGGAATTTCGCCAACGGGCAGTGGTGGTTGGAAAGGAGGGATGTTTCGCTTTTGGGGCTCCCACTCGGCTTGGCTCCTGGGTGTGGAGAGGGCTTAGGCAGTGGCGGTGGTGGCAGTTCTTCGCATTGCTGGGGAGTGAAGTCATTGCAGCCGGCATTGTCTGCCCTGAGCTGCCCCTTGGGTGGCCAGAGGGGTGACCAGCCGTGAACTGTGGGGCCTGCCTTGTTTGCCGAAGCTGCCAGACAGATTTTCTCCCAGACCATCCCAAAGAGGTTTGTTCCTCAGGCTGTGCCCTGACCCTCCCCCCAGAGCATGCGAAGGGTCTCTTCGGGGAAAGTGAGTAGTCCCTGCAAATCGCAGGAGCACGCCGATAAGTTTTCCGGAAAGAACTTCTCAGTAATCGACGCCTCTTTCCCAGCTGAGTCTCTGAGGCACCTCTCACTTGCAGGAGGAGGAGGAGGGCGGCGTAAAGCAGTGCCATCTTAAACCAAAGCCTCTGAATAACTGGGAAAGAAAGCCGCGCTTCCTACAAAATAGAAAGGTACCATAATCCAGGTCAAAGAAGGAAGAAAGCCAGGCTTTCAACGCCTCCGGCTATAGGAAGATGGGGGCGTCTCAGGAGCAGAGCCTTCAGTATTGTCCCTCTTCTGCCCCCAAGAAAATCATCCCGAACCCCACTCACTCCAGTTAAATGCGTGTAGAGTGATAGAGTTTGTTTTAAACGGATAAAAAGATCTGTGCTGCTCGTTATCAAAATTGAGTGGAAGTGCAGCTGATCCTGATGCTGGTAGGCAGAGGCAGAATTCTTGTTTTCTTGTTTTTCTCCCCCCCCAATTAAGATGCATCTTATATTGCTTAGTGCATTGTAAGCTGCCCTGAGTTTCCGGAGAAGGGCGGCATATAAATCAAATTTTAAAAAAAAAATTCTGAAAAATATGGTAATTCACAAAAGTAGCAACAGATGTACTTTCACATTAGTTTGAAATAAAGTTATCTAATTGGATTGATTGTATAAATAACTATGGAAGTGAAGGTGTTTGCTTTGACATTAAGCAAAAATATTTTACTTTTTTTAATTGCAGGCACATAGACTTTTCATCTCTCTGTTCATAACCCTAAATGGAAAAGTGGTCCTGTCCTCATATTTTTTTATTTTTTTATTTTTATTTGATTTATATGCCGCCCTTCTCCGGAGACTCAGGGCGGCTTACAGTGCGTTAAGCAATAGCCTTCATACTTTTGTATATTTATACAAAGTCAGCTTATTGCCCCCACAATCTGGGTCCTCATTTTACCCACCTTAGAAAGGATGGAAGGCTGAGTCAACCTTGAGCCTGGTGGGATTCGAACTTGCAGTAATTGCAAGCAGCAGATGTTAATAGATGTTAATAACAGGGTGCTTTAAACCACTGTACTACAGGCTCTCATGCAGGATACTGAGTAATGTGTGAACAAAAAACTGAACTAGATGTTCCTTTGGCCCAGTGGTGAAATGCACTTACCTTCACTACTGGTTCGGGAGTGTGAGCTTGTGTGCCTCTTCTGCGCATGCGCAGATGGTCAAAAACAGGATGTAATGATGTCCCGGTGGGTGGCCAGAGCCTCCTGCCACCAGTTTGTGCGAGCCAGAGAGAACCAGCCAGATTTCACTGCTGCTTTGGCCTGATCTAGGACAAGCCTTACCAGATCTTGTACATGTTTATTCAAACATCATGTTGAATTTTATAGGACTATCTTTTCATACTATACACATTGTGTATAGTATAGAGCATAGTATAGAGCTGCACAGAAAGTAAAAATCCCTATGTAAAATAAAGCTGACAAAATAATTGATGTATCTAAAAAAGCAAACATCATTTTTATATTTATATTATTATTATTATAGTATTATATATTATATTTATATTACTATATTATATTATTTTTATTTTACCTCCCCAAGATGGCGCTGTTGATGGCAGCCTCAATGAAATTCTCTTGATAATTTTGTTGTTTTTTATTATTCTCTGTGATTCACTTCGGACTTCATACTCAGGAGACTAACTGTTAAGCATCAAGCAACATTTTTTTAAATGGAAAGCTTTCTGTGACTACAACCAGTGGTGGTTTGCTCCCAGTTCACCCCGGTTCGGGTGAAGCTTCTGCGCATATGCAGAAGCGCCGCACGCTCACGAAGTGAGCACACGTGCCTGCGCGCTACTGATAGCGAACCAATAGTGCCAGGATTTGAAACCCACTACTGACTACAACCCCCACCACCATGTCTTTACAAATGCAGAAGAGATTCTCTCCAGGAACTAGAAGCTCTCTCTGAACAATGGAAATACAAAAACAAAGGAGGAGACAACAGAGATGGAGAAGGAGTAAGTGAGTAGGGATTTTAAATAGACTAAGGAAAAATAGAATAAAACCCCCTCTTCCTTCACTCTTCCTGATAATTTATGTTCACTCGCTAATAAAATGGATGAAATATTTCTTTTAAACAGATGCAACTCTGATTTTTACAACTCAGTAGCCCTCTGCTTCACTGAAACCTGGCTAAATGAGTCAATTGATGATAGCAGCTTGCATATCCCAGGGTTTCAGATACAAAGGGCAGACAGAATTGCAGAAACATCTGGTAAAAAGAAGGGAGGGGGTCTCTGCTTTTTATATCAACAAGCGATGGTAGAAAAATGTAACTACACTAAATAAATTCTGTGATGTGGACTTAGAGACATTAATTATCAATTGCAAACCATTTTATTCTCCACGAGAGTTTTCCCCATTCCTTCTATTTGCAGTATATGTTCCTCCACAAGCTTGCATAAACAATGCATTACAAACTCTAACTTGCTAGATTATGTGGGCTGAAGAAAAATACTCAGATTCACTCCTCATTGTGTTAGGAGACTTCAACAATGCTAACCTAAACCAAGAGCTTCCAAAATACTTTCAGCATGTCAACTGTCTCACTAGGGGCAAGAATACTTTAGATGATTGCTACACAACATGAAAAGATGCTTATCGGTCTTTACCACGAGCAGCTGTGGGACACTCTGATCATTGTATGATTCATCTTGTACCTATTTATAGACAAAGGCTTAAAACCATAAAACCAACAATTAAATCAGTGAAGTCTTGGATTGAGCAAAGCTAAAGCTACAGGCTTGCCTTGACTGAACAGATTGGAACATTTTTGAAGATACCTCTGAAAACTTGGATGAACTCACAGATACTGTAGCATCATATGTTAGTTTTTGTGAAGACCTATGTGTACTGACCAGAAACCTGTGAATATACAGTAGCCTTGGTTCACAGCTAAACTCAAGCAGCTATGTCATGCCAAAGAGGAAGCCTATAGGAAAGGATATAGCATATTGTCTAATCAAGCCAAAAATGTATTAACAAGGAACATTAGAGCAGCAAAAAGAAGCTACTCTAAAAAGCCAAGGAATCAACTCTCAACAAATGAACCAAATGTGGAAAACTCTTAAAATAGCACTGGTTACAGCAAACCTCCTTCCCATGCAGAAGGAAATCGACAACTGGCAGATGACCTGAATGTGTTTTATTGTAGAGTTGAGAGGAAAGCACTGTCACCTATCTCCACTATTTCCATATCAGATACACTAACAACAGCCAAGCCTTCTATAACTTACCCCATCCCTTTGGGCCCTCCCATCTCTGGTGATTACAGAAAATTATGTGCATGATATATTTCACAAACAAAAACCTGGAAAAGCACCAGGCCCAGACAAGGTAACTCCTTCTTGCTTGAAAACTGGTGCTAACCAATTGGCCCCCATATTCACCCGCATTTTTAATAAATCACTAGAGATGTGCTAACTTTCCATCAAGGAACTGAATGACTACAGACCAGTTGCTCTGACATCTGTAGTTATGAAAACCTTCAAAAGGCTAGTGCTGGCTCACCTGAAAACCATCACAGATCCACTGTTAGACCCCTTGCAATTTGCCTACCGAGCTGCACTACCTCCTACAACACCTTGAATCTCCAAACACCTATGCAAGGGTCCTTTTTGTAGACTTCAGCTTGGCATTCAATACAATCATTCCATATATTCTTCTAGCTAAACTAAATCAGTTAGCTGTGCCTGACCACACTTGTAAGTGGATAATAAGCTTTCTAGCAGACAGGAAGCAGCAAGGGAAGCTAGTCAGAATCACATCAGATACCTGTACAATTAGCACAGCCCCCCCCCCCATGCTCTCTCAACTTCTCTTCTTTCCATATACCAATGACTGCATCTCAAAGGATCCCTCTGTTAAAGTACTGAAGTTTGCAGGTGATACAACAGTGATTGGTCTCATTTGAGACAATGATGAATCTGCATACAGATGAGAGGTTGAATAACTAGCCTTGTGGTGCAGCCAGAACAGTCTTCAACTGTACACACTTAAAACTGTAGAAATGATAGTAGATTTTAGAAGAAGCCTTCCTACACTACCACCACTCAAAATACTAGATAAAACAGTAGCAACAGTAGAGACCTTTAAGTTTCTAGGTTCTATTATATCTCAAGACTTAAAATGGACACCTAACATCAAATACATCATCAAAAAAGCACAACAACGAATGTTCTTCCTGTGCCAACTTGGAAAGCTCAGGCTGCCCAAGGAGCTGCTCATACAGTTGTACAGAGGAATTATTGAGTCTATCATCTGCACCACTATAACTGTCTGGTTTGGCTCTGCAACCAATCAAGACAAACACAGACTTCAATGGATAATTAGAACAAAAAAAAATTGCTACCAATCTGCCTTCTGTTGAGGGCCTGTATATTGCACAAGCCAGAAAGAGGGCTGTCAAAATATCTACAGACCCCCTCACATCCTGGACATTTGAGGGTTGAGAAGTTTCAACTTCTACCCTCAAGTTGACGCTATAGGGCGCTGCACATCAGAACAACTAGACACAAGGACAGTTTTCTCCCCCATGCCATCACTGCTAAACAACTAATTCCCCCAACACTGTCAAACTACTAGCTAAAAAGGCAGTATTACCATCATTATTCTTATTTCCCCTATTATCTATCTTCTTATAACTATAACTTCGTTGCTTATCACTATTGTTGTATGTACATTGGAGAGCTTACACACCAGAAAAAAATTCTTTGTATGTCTAATCACACTTGGCCAATAAAGAATTTTATTCTATGTTTTACTTTAAGGTAACTCAAAATTCTTTGTGGTACCTAATATCAACAGGAGAACAATATATTTTTTTTAAAACGCCCCAAGTATTTTTCTTGAAATAGTAATTTCTATTGTGCCTCTATATGTACTACCATGATGATTTCAGTAATCATCAGTGCAATTTAAAATGTATTTCAATTCAGTTACTAGAGAGTAATATGGATGGATTGCTCATGAAGAGGAAAGCAGTTTATACTCAGGTTGTTATGACAATCTGATGCTAGCTCTTTTTACCATTTCTTCTTCTCTTCTTTGACAATTAATTTTCACTGGTGTCTTCTCTACTTTTGGAAAATCTTAACACTGAATTTCTAACTGACACGAAGCCAATTCTGTAAAGTCTACTTTACGGTTTGTTTCACGTTTAATTTATTTCCATTTTACTCAGCCTTCTCATAAAAGTACTGTAAAATTAGTATAAATGAACACTTATAATTCCACTATTTAAATCTACTTCTGGGCTGTTAAAATTGGTGCTAGCAAAGAATTAAGCCAGAATGTGTATGAATATCCTAAGATCACTCATTATCAGTTTTAGCTATGAGCCCACTGGACTTCCTCTCATCTTCACTGCTTTAATGAAGCTAAATAATGTCCCCTAATTTTTAATAGTAAATAACATAATAATAGGCATAGTCAAGAAAAATTAATGGGAAATGGTTAGCTAGTCATAGATATGAAATATGCAATTAGTTTTGTCCTAAAAAGTTTATTTATCAAGAAAATTAACAAGAAATTTCTGTTGTGTCATTCAAGCAAACTAATATTGTAGATTATATTTATAAGAAAAATTCCTCTAAAATCTGAACATACTTTTGAATGAATCACATTTTTAAAAAGACATTGGAAACATGAAACAAGGAAAAGGGAATATTTGTAGCTCCTTAAGAGACTAACTGTTGTGAAAGTTAGCTTTAAAAAGAAGATATTCCTTTGTTTTACTACTACAATTTAAGCATATTCAGAATAAGAAGTTGACAGTGTATGCCTATGAAAGTGAAATATCCAACCTATTGGTATAATTATGCTTCATGGAAGCACTAATCATTTCATTGTTTCTGTATACCAATTTTATTTCCACTAATGCTGGTTCATCTCAGAAATATGTGCCGTAGCAGAATAGGTATCTCCTACTCTATTATCAGTATTTCTGTGCCAAAATAACTTACTTTTTTTTCATTGTGTATGTACATGTTTTCTTAATGCAAACATCTTTTTGTTAATTCAGAACTTTTGCTATTAAACTGAAATTGGTAAATTGTATGTGTAAGATCATAAAATTAGAGCCTAGCGTGAGTTTGAAGTTTCCTGTGCATTTGTAAGAAGTAGACATTCCTTTGCCCTTAATAGCTAGGACTTTGAGTTGGTGTCAGCTGCCTAACTTTGCTTTCTTTGAAGCTCACTAGCAACTGCCATAACCAGAGGGGAAGAGGCATTTGAGAGAGGAAGAGTGCTGGGGATGTGAAAGAATGTTGTGGGAAATTGGGGAGTATGGACACTAACAGAAACCAGAGGTGCCAAATCAAGCCATCTTCCTGCCTTCAAGAACGCCTGGCCCTGGGAAAGGAATTTATAGCAGCACCTGAGGCATTGGGTTCCCAAAACATTAGAACAAAACCTAATTGAATTACTTTCACAGGGGGGAGGGTTTTGGACATTGGGGATTGCTTTCAATATATGATTTTCACACGATTTTTCCTCAGAGCTTGCCTCGCTTGCATTGCACTCAGCACCTCTAGTAAAAGTACCTTTTCTCTAAATCTAACACCTATGGAGTCGAGGGTCGTTCTTTCCTAGGGAGCAGGCTCTGGCCAGTCTGACAGTTGGATCAGAGTGGGTCCAATATTAATATAACTTAGACCTCTGGGAGACATTGTTGGTCAGACTCAAATGCAGCAAAGACAATGGTGATGAATATACACATGAAGCACTAAGTAAAATATATCATAAATATATTTATAGAGTCCCATCTTCAAAATTTCTGAAAAGCAGCACTGGATGCTTGTAGAAAATACATTCATTTTTTTAAAGTGTGAGAAACTTTCATGTTAAAATAACAGTGTATGCAATACAAACCTCATATTATTAATTTGACTATGTGCAAGACGGAATGGACTGTAACCTCCATAATCCTTTGCTAGTGATTCCATTGGCTAGGACTGAGGTAAATTGTCCTGAAGTCTAGGGCAGAGGTTCCCAACCCCCTGGTTATGAACTGGTACCAGTCCATGGCCTGTTAGGACCGGCCCACGCAAGCAGCAGGCAAGCAAGTGAAGCTTCATCTACGTGTGCCCGGGATCTAGGTTGCACACAAAATTCCCTCCTCAGGTCTGGAAAAATTGTCTTACACGAAATCGTTCCCTGGTGCCAGAAAGGTTGGGGACCAGTGGTCTAGGGTATCCTTCAATAAATTGGTTCAGTCTAGATCTCTTGGGACTATAACATAACTATTCTGCAGACTGAGCATTTGGGGAGCCAGAGTACACATCAAAATGGAAATGCAGATTTAAAGGCAAGTTTACTCCAGTTTATGTGAAGTAAGGATGAGGATAGTTCAGACATTTTGCTACTTTAGGCAGTATAATAATGACATACTTCAAACTATTCACCTATGTAAATATACATGGTAGCCCAACTAGGCAAACTCTTTTGTTATACAAAGCAGAAGAATTCATAAGTGTCTTTTTTGAAACTTCGCAGGAAAAATTCAACCACAATGCAAGTGACAGCTAAAATAGGAAATAAATATCAAATAATTTTGTAATTCCTAAATGTGCAGCCTACAGCAACTGTTTTACTATGCCTAATAAAAGGAATGGCCATGGGAGGGATAATCTTAAGAGCAAAATGAATTCCTAGGTATAATATATGGAATTCCAAAGTGAATTCCATATATAGGAATTCCAAAGTGAATTCCTAGGTATAATATATGGAAACAGCAACCTTCTCAATTTGGCTTACAATTGGGCATTCATTTTATGATGGTTATATAGAGTGGCATTGAAGCCCAGTGACAAATAATTCCAGAAGGAATACAGTATAAATTTTGGAAGATTAAAATTTGCCCTTTTCTTTATGCATGAGAAATGGGTTGTGTCCTTTAGTGAGATTATGGTGGTTGTGATTGTGTGATCAAAGCCATAAATTATAACCCATGAAAAGGAAAGGCCTTTGATCTCACAGTCATGGCTGTCATCTTGACTTTTTTGAATGCCTCACCACTGTAAATTTTGCCCTTCCTTAGAGCAGCAAAGCAGCTCTACCCACTTGCGAAGAAGGTCTGCTGCCTATTTAGGGCAAGACATATGTGTCACAGACAGAGAATACGTTTGGCCAGCAGCTCTAAGCAGACTGTCTTTAATAGCTGCTTGTTTCTTTTTCTAGTAAAACTAATGCTTTGCTACATTGTTGATGGCTTTTTCTCTGTTTTCTTTTTTTTTAAAAAAATAGAACTCGTCTGACCAGTTAATGTTCTTCCTTTGAAGACATAAATAGAAATGCAACCAAGTCCTATTTTTAGTGTGGAAGGGAAATGTCATCCTCTCTTCTTCCCTGGTGACTTATTTTTCTTTTAAAGCTGAATCTTTCTGACATGAGGTTTGTAAGATACAAAATAGAATAGTGTTTTCTTTTGTCCTCGGTTTTCCAAATGTATGAAAACGAGAAGACCAAATCAAGGAAGTCTGGTTTTTTCCCCATGAACCAGTTATGCCAAGCAGGTGAAAAAATAAGACTTATAACTCCATTGGATGGCCACTATCAATTGCATGATTAGCCTGAAAAAAGGTTAAAAAATACCTTATATCAGCTAGAAAATAAAAATCAAACCAAACTAGCATCCATAGAGAAAAAAAACAGTGAATCCCAATGCAACATGTGGAAGCCTGTATGTCTTGATAAAGCAGGTATGTCTTTATCACATGCTTGCACATGTTTGCATATGAACACAGACACACATCCTTCATTGCTGTATGCATAGCACCATTAATCTATGACTTCCAGAAGCAAGGCAACTTGATTAAGCTTTGGGATGCTGAGTATTTTAAATGTAAACTCTTCTTTCAATTCCTGAAATAAGCTCTCTCACTCTTCATTGTCATGGGATCTCTACATTTGTACATGCTGTGATTAAAAATAAAGGTTTGCTGGACCAGCTGTTCCCACATGAGTCTGATTCTGAGAATGGGTTTTCTACAAAGACCAGGAGCATAATCTAAGATTTTCCCCATTTGCTTGTAGATAAGCCTCTTTTACTTAACCTTCATGATTTCCCTTAATATTTGAGGATGAGTTAATAATTGTCTGCTTTATATGACTGCTGAAGCCTCAATTTGATAACTTGGCTGGAGACTTAAAGGTATAAGAAAAAGAAAGTAGAAAGGGAACAAATAAAGAGATTTCTTTCAGATCTCTTTGGCATAGTGTGTTTAAGTTACACTTTTAAGAATAATTTGGACTGCCTTATTTAGGTCACTAAAACAACTATTGAAAGTATTGTTCTTGGTTGGTGCTTGGTCTGGCTGACTAATAGTCTAGTTCTGTTGCTTTGGAACAGAATTGCACCAGATGGCATGCTGAATTAACTGTGCCTCTCCCTTCTTTCATTATACTATAAAAGAAAACTGTTGTTTCACTGTTCTGTAAACTGACTCAGCCCTTATTGAGATTCCCTGATTGCTAGTTGATTCCTTCCTGTGTCCTTCCATCTCTAAGCAATTTCATGTAATTTAACAAATGCCAGCTTTCAGGGATAAGATCAACCATGATATCAAGCACCTTTGGCCTACGTCTTCTGGCTGAGCTGGTAAACTTGTATCCAGACAATACCATTTCAGAAAATAAGGGATTTGCAGGACCAAATGGTTCCCCAAGGGGGTTGGAATGAGGGAGAAGAGAGAACCCTGCATACCACACACCATGCCTGCCCCCGAGATTGCAGGTACTATTTGTCTATATCACATTGTTATTGACACTGAGTTTTCAATATTTAGGGAATATTTTTGATTGGAGACACAATCATTTAAACCTTACCTGCAAACTGCATAGGCTATCCCAATGATTTGTCTACTCATGAATATAGCTGGGTTTCCCTAAGATTCTCATTTAAAATATTTACAGTGTGGCAAAGCAGCCTGATTAGCTTTGAATTATTTATTTATTTTTATTTGATTTTATTTGATTTCTATAGCCAGCAATCTCAACAAATGACTCTGGGCAGCTCACAATGCAAAACAGCTTTCATGAAATTTTATTGGTCAACAGACATAATTTTTCCAGGTTGGCCAGAATTCAAGCAAAGTTGCTTCATGGACAGAATTAGCCACCCAGACTCCCTTGGGAGTTGGGCGGCATAGAAATGCGACAAAACAAACAAACAAACAAACAAACAAACAAAAACAAACAAGTGTAGCCAAACTAACTCACACAAAAATCTTGCTACTCAGAAGTATGTAGCATCATTATAAATAAGGTAGTTAATGGTAAAGCCAACTTTATGATTTGTTTATCTAATAAATTTATATGGCCACCCACATCATATACATGACAAAATAAAAACAAAATAACCAATAATTAAAAACAAATAACACAATATAGCATAAAATAACAGCTGAGAATAATGGAACACCTCACAAGCAATATAACCCCAAAACAGCCTTGCTTCTGTGATAGAGCATTTCACTTTTCTTTAACCATCTTTCTGAAATTAATGATAATTGTGCTATTCTGATCTCCATGCAGATTATATAAACAAAAAACATAAAAATAAAAGCAAGCTAAAAAAACATTCATGATGGAGAAACACATTAAATTTTTTAATGATTTTCTGAAACAGTACAGGTCTAAATACAGTCTATAGCCAGATTCTGCAAGATACCTGCAATGTTATTTTCTTTGCCTATATAAAATTTGATCTTGGGTACAATAGATAAATTTGTACAGAGGATATTCTTTGTATTCCCCTTCATAGTAGCTTAGCTGACACCAGATTAATTTAAGGACTCAAGATGACACAAAATATGGATGGTGTCAGCAGGCTAGCTATCATCTGGGATGAATCCATTAATGAATCCATTAATGAAGCTGATAGAAACAGGAGATAGATCAAGAAGATTAGCAATGGATGCATATGGATTTTTTTTTGAATGTTTTAAGAACAGCAAAGACAAAAGTATGTGATTTCTTTCTTAATTAAGTTGTGAAACTACAATGGCTTTGTGCAGAAAAAGAATTATATTTACATGTGAGCTGACTTTTATAGTGGCACAATTTCTAATTTTGAAACATTTCTGGGTTGAAAATTCCTTTCTTTGCAATTCTTTGCCTGTTTTCCTCAATCATTTTTTTCCATCTGATTCCAATCTAGGGACTTGAAGATGGGACTTTACCCATTTTATTGAGAACCTCACTCAGAAGGCAGACAGTTCTCGGGTTAGATTTGGGTTTTTACTCAGGGCAGTGGAAATAAGATCTGGAATTGAGAACTAGTGCTAGCAGTCATTTCTCATGGATGGATCCTTCCCTGCAGAGTTTATCATAGCTCCTCCCTGCCTCAGGGATGCTGAATCTATTCAGGTTATGCAAATCAGCTAATGGATCTGATTGGGTTTCAGAGAGAACTTGTGATTGTCCTTGAAACTCAGATCATGGTTTTACTGAGGCTTTAGGCACCACTTGGAATAAGAGGTCAATACCTGCCTTGGCCTGTGTAATTCTTTCTGTGCCAGATTCTATGGGCTCTCCTGGTTTACAGAGGATCTCTAGAGAATAACTTAGCAGAAGAGCCTATACCAGTTCACTTGAAGAAACACACACAGCCTATTATAATACAACTTTCCTAAATGCACACTGTACACATTTTTAAACATTTTTAAAAGTGACCTTATTATTTGCTTCCTGCCTGTGACCAAGTCCTCTTTTTGGTTCATAGCATTGCTGTTTCACAATTTGTTCCTTTTTTATAACAATAAATACTGTTTATTCCACTTTTATTCTCTCTCTCTCTCTTTTTTTTTTTGCAGTGTTCTAAGACATACTCCTTTTTTCTAAATGTGAAAAATAACAAAAAGACAGATTCTGTTAATTGTATTTTCTCAGCTCTGCAATTGAGAAGCAAATTAATACAACAAATTAACCATATTACTTTGCAGCAAATAATACAGAGGCTGCACTTACTACTATTACTTTGGCACAATGATGGTTGGGTGGATCTAGATGGTTCTACATAGGGAAATTTCTTGAGTGATGGTTACAGTAGAGTTTCCCTAAATGACTTAACGTCCTTTTCACATGGAAAAGGGTGTCCATAAATGGTTGGCCATGAATAATTAAGAATTGTGGGAACTTAAGAATAGTGTTCAGAAAATGTTTGCTTTGATTTTGTTTACCAAATCTGCTGGGGACTTCAAGAGCTTTCAAATTAGGATGGCCACCCTGTATATTGTCACATTCTAATATCAAATCTTGTTTTATCTAACTAGAGATGACAGAGTGAGCAGAACTTGCTTTCGTGCTTTTAGAATACCCTTTTAAATCTAATCTCTCCCTCTCCCTCTCCCACTCTCTCCTTTCTGTTTGCCATTTCTACCCCAAGCAATTATGTTGGTTTAACAGGGAAAATCCCAGCAACCTCTGCCATCTGGCATGTGGTTGACTTTTGTCACGGATGTTAGTAATAGATAACATTTTAAGTAAGAGGGTCTATGCTTTTCTGACAGACCTCTGTTGGCAAGGGCAGAATTCAGATTCAGGTTAAAGCCTCTGTGCTTTAACAACCACTGCAAAGAAAGAGAGCTACTAGCAGGGGTGAAATCTAAAATTTTTCCCTACCGGTTCTGTGGGTGTGGCTTGGTGGGTGTGGCAGCGGAAGGATACTGCAAAATCTCCATTCCTAGCCCACTCTAGGAGAGAATACTGCAAAATCCCCATTCCCTCCCCACTCCTGGGGGAAGGATATTGCAAAATCTCCATTCCCACCCCACTCTGGGGCCAGCCAGAGGTGGTATTTGCTGGTTAACAGTAACCGAGTTGGAAGGGACCTTGGAGGTCATCTAGTCACGCAGGAGACCTGTACTAGGGATTCGAACTGCTGACCTTTCTGATCGACAAGCTCAGCATCTTAGCCACTGAGCTACCTAGCCAGGCATAGGTTCTCCGAACTACTCAAAATTTCCATTATCGGTTCTCCAGAACCTATCAGAACCTGCTGGATTTCACCCTTGGCTACTAGTGAATAATCCTTTATGAAGGGCTTACAAGTCTACAAACATATTTAGAGAGTGAAAGCTGACAATGAATAGGAATGATACTCTTACAAATTGTGGGAAGAAATATCCATCTGGTTCAGTTCCAAGCCGGGAGAAAGACACTGGACACAAGGAGGCTGATTGGAAAGATGGTTTAATGATGAAGCAGAACCACATGGGTTCTGGGCAGCTGACCACAGGCTTTGCACTTAAGCTTCCTGTTCCTGTGCAAGAACATGTATTCTATTGGCTGTTGCCCATGCGGCCATGTAGAGGTTATGTAGGGGTCATAGCTGGCTTTATAAATATTTTTAGACTGTTGCCTTCTGGCAGAAGATACAGAACAATTAAAACTCGGATCACATGTTTTCTGAATAGTTTTTATCCCAGAGCTATAATAACACTCAACAATGAGCTAAAGGGACTTCCGGCAGAGGCATGGGTTGGAGCGGCACGAGAAAGATGAGCTCTGCTTTCTCGTGGCGATTTTCTGTGTATCGGAGCCTGTAAAGAGGGCGATCGGTCCAGGTGAGGATCGGGAGAAGGATGGCGACTTCAGAGGCGCAGTGTGGAGAAGTGCGATCTCCCATCGGGCCAGGGAGAGCCCTCATTTCGAACATAGAAGAAGGAGGCCGATTCGGCGGACCCAGAGACCTGACGTCCCAAGCGCATAAGAGCAGGAAGACGAGGGAGTGAGAGTGGTGAAAAGAGGCTGTGAGTGCAGAGATTGAGTGTTATAAATTGGATTTTGCATCGAGGAACCAACAAAAGAATATAAGACTTAAGACCCCGAAGCGCAGCGGAAAGAAGAGGTGGCGTAACAAGGGAAGAAGCGGCAAAAAAAAAAGGTTTTTGCCAGAGTGACTCAGCGAAACCGGCCCTTTAAGATTTGGGATTGCAAGTTTAAGTCTCTTCCCTCCTTCTAATATTATGCCTTTTTTAATATTCCTCAAAATATTTCATTCTTCCAGGAGAGGGGTGGGTGCTAACTTTCTACAGAATCAAACATCACAAAGAACATTGTTGTCTAAATTACAAATTATAACCAACATCCTTTTAGATCCAGTGTAGTATAATACAGTCTATATTCTCCTGTACTTTCGGACTTGAATATGAAGTTCTTCATCTTGTTGTCATCATCCTAGATTTACAAGATGTTTTTAAAAATCCTGCAGGTTTGCCTGTAGTTTTCTTACCTGTTACTAAATTTCCATTTTGTTGATATTGTTAGATCGGACGATGGAAGAGACAGAACCCAGTGCTAACAGTAACAACAGCTCTTTATTAGTAGATCGGTGCAACCCAGCAGCCGGCTCATCTGACTGCTTGCCCTTTTATAGGGAGCTGTCAGACAGGTCGGCCAATGGGGTTTGAGTATTTTCCAGCCAGATTGGCGGACCTGAGTGAAGCCTATGCTCACTCCTATTTAATATGTAACATCCCTCCCCTTCTGGACAAAACATAGTCCAATCAAAACATTATTTACAAATGTAGTCACGTAGGTAGGTGGGGCTTTGATGAGCCCTAGATGACCTGCACAGCTCAGTTGTTTCTTGGGCATCGGCCTGAGTGGTTGGATCTGTGGTTGGTTTAGTACTCACCAATGGACGCTTCGGGATTTCATCATGAGGCATGGTCGGAGTCTCTAGGCCCAGCCTATCCAGGAGTTTGCACTGAAGTCTTGGTTCCTTAGGTGGGTATTCCCACTGTACAATTGGGTTTGAGTTATTGTTAGACAGTTGTTATTTTGTAGGCTAGCATCCGTAGGGAGCGGCCTCTGGTCAGGTTGAACTGTCTCTGGTGGTTGTAGTGGTGAGTTCTCAAGACAACCTCCAAGTGCCGTTGCCATAATCTACTGTCCTCCAACTCTACTTTGTACAAGCGAGGGCCAGATATTGCTACCACAGTGGCTGGAATCCAGAGGGCCCCTCCGGCATAGTTCCGGGCGTATACTTGGGCCCCCATATTAAATGACCAGATTTTTCCTGTTGAGTCAGGAGGCATTTCTGCAATATAATTTGGGTGCAAATGGTCTAATTGTGAACGGATTCTCCTTCCCATGAGGAGTTCCAAAGGGCTCCTGTTAGTTGTTGCGCTTGGGGTTATATGTTGCAATAGGAGAAATTTATTGACTTATGTTTGCCAATCCCCTGGGCCCATTCTGGACAGAGCCTCTTTAGCGGATCTTACCATCCGTTCAGCCTGCCCATTTCTGGCCAGATGAAAGGGGGCCACAAGGGCATGCCTGATGCCATGCTCTGCCAGGAATAGTTCAAATTGGTTGGCCATAAATTGAGGCCTGTTGTCCGAGATCAATACATCAGGAAAGCCATGCATGGCGAACAGTCTCTGGAGCACATGGATGACTGCATCAGCTATGGTGGTAGACATTAAGAATATCTCCAGCCACTTTGAAAATGCGTCAACCACAATTAGGAATGTTTGGCCTTTTACTGGTCCCGCAAAGTTAATGTGCACCCAGGACCATGGCGCATTAGGGGTCTCCCATTCCTTAGCCAGGGCAGAGTGGAGTGCTGGTCTGGATTTCTGACATGGTGAGCTGTAAGCAGCCAGAAAAATAGTCCATCTGGTCATTCTGGGGTGGCAAAATTATAGGAGTGGGGCAGTCTCTGGCCAATAAACCCAGGAGGGGTTTATGATCGGTGACAAGCACAAAGTCTCTGCCATCCAGGTACTCATGGAATCTCCGGACTCTGGTGACTGCAGCCAGTGCTTCTCTGTCCAGCTGGCTGTAGTTACTCTCGGTGGAGGACAGGGTCCTGGAGTAATAGGCAATAGGCTCCTCATGGCCATTGGGCAGTTGGTGGCTAAGGACAGCATCTACCCCGAAAGGGGAGGTATCACAGGTTAGCACCAATGGCAGAGTCTCGCTATAGTGGACTAACACACTGTCTGAAGACAAAAGATTTTTTACTGCTTCAAAAGTAGAGGATTCAGCACAACCCCAGATCCAGGAAGCCTTTTTTCCTAACAGCCTACGTAGAGGTTCCGCCACAGTTGCCTTTTGAGCCAGGAACATGCTATAAAAATTAAGCAACCCCAGAAAGGCTTGCAATTCCTTCTTATTCTTGGGGGTGGGTGCCTCTTTGATTGCCTTTGCTTTTAGTTGGATGTATCCCGGACCAATCGATCATGTATCCCAGGAATTCTACCCTAGGCACAGCAATCTGACATTTTTCATGCTTGATTTTAAGTCCAGCTTCCCTGAACTTGGTGGGAACGGTTCTCAAATAGTTGAACAGAATTGTTTTGTTGGCAGCGGATACCAGGATGTTGTCAAAATAGGGTACTACCCCAGTATATACAGAATACCCTGTAACAGACGTTCCATGATGCTCTGGAACAGTCCTGGTGCCATGCTCACACCGAATTATAGCTTGTGACATTTGAACGCACCCCTGTGCATGACAATTGTTTGAGCTTCGGCTGTGCTGTCGTCGACTGGCAACTGCTGGTAAGCCTGTGCCAGGTCGAGCTTAGCGAATGTTTTTCCTCTCCTCAATGAATGAAGGAAGTGTTGAACGATGGGAACTGGATAGGTGCTCTGTTGTAAGGCCTTGTTGATGGTACATTTGTAGTCCATGCAGATGCAGCTGTCATCCTTGATAGGCGTGACTATAGGGGTTTCCCACCGGGCATGATCAACATATTTGGGCATTCCCTGGCCAATTAGTTTATCCAATTCTTTGTTGATTTTAGGTTTGAGAGCAAGGGGGATCCTTTGCGATTTAAGTCTAATTGGGGCAATTTTGGGGTCTAGGCTGAAAGAAATAGGCGTTCCTTTATATTTGCCCAGGCTGTTGCTGAACACATCTTCAAATTCTCGGATGAGGTCGTCTGCATCATAGTGATGGACGGCATTGATTCCGGACACCCCCAGTCCCAGGGTCTCGAACCAGTCCAAGCCAAGGAGGCTTGGTAGTGCTCCGCCAATGACAGTTAGTTTTACAGGTCCAGAGAACTCCCTAAATCTGACCCGGGAGGTTCCACTCCCCATGACAGGGATGCGGTTTCCCTAGTAATCTTTTAGTTGTATTCTCTGGGGACTTAGGTCTCTCTTTTTAAGGCCAGACACTGCCTTCCGGATTGTCCCCCAGGACACAGTTGTCAAAGATGAACCTGTATCAATTTCCATGTCACATTGCGAGTCCTCTATCTGCATGGCAACATGTATTTTCTTTGCCTTAGAGGCACTTGTTTGTCTGATATTGATTCGATACATGTCCTTTTCCTCTGTTGGCTGGTCCTCTCTGGGTCTGAACTTCCAGGATGCTGGCTTCCATCGGTCCGCTGGTGCGGCAATGTTGGGCTGCTGTCATGTGCGGAATATGGCGGGCTGGCTAGCATGGCAGACCCTAGCGAGATGCCCCTTGCAATCGCATCTCTGGCACATGGTCTCTTTATATCTGCACGCTGCCCTGGCATGCTTGCCTCCACATTGTGCACACAATGGCTGTTTTTCTTCTGTGTCTGGATATTGCTTCTTTTTCTCTCTCTCACTCCGCTGATGAGCTGCTCTAGCAACACATCCTCCAGCTCTCTAAACTTCCTCAGGGCTGCCACATAATGGTTGATGGGTTCGGCTTCCTCCTGCACTCTGCTATGGAATTCACACCGACGAACGAACTTTGATTGTACTGGAGCATAGTATGCTTGTAGTGTATTCTGGAGATTGGCCCAGGGCACCGTCTGCACAGTGGCTGGTGCAACGAGTGTCTTAGCTGAATTGAACACCTCATTTCCACAATAGCTGAGAAACAATGCTCTTTTCCAGTTGTCCAATAGTCCCAAGAGGTCGTTTGCTTCCATAAAACACTCAAACCTGGTCATGTATGAGTCCCAATTGTCCATGACTGGGTTGAACAGAGTTGGTGGGGCATGAGCAGTCATTGTGACGGCTGATGCAGTTCAGTTGCTGCAGTTTTAGCCGGTTGATGCTTGCCAGTACTTCCCCCTTCCATTGGGACTGTGAACTAATTCAGCTCTTTTGTGCACTGCTCTTCCAATCCCACCTTCGTTGCCAGTGTTAGATCAGGCAATGGAAGAGACAGGACTCAGTGCTAACTGTAACAATAGCTCTTTATTAGTAGATTAGTGCAACCAAGCAGCCAGCTCATCTGACTGCTTGCCCTTTTATAGGGAACTGTCAGGTCGGCCAATGGGGTTTGAGTATTTTCCCTCCGGATTGGCGGACCTGAGTGAAGCCTACGCTCACTCCTATTTAATATGTAACAGATATATTTAGAATATTTATTACTAATTTAATTTATAAAATTAGATTTAAAATTGAGTAATATTTATATTGTTTGAATTACATGGTGTTTTATAGATTTCTTTTTGGATTATAATGGCCTCTTTTAACATTCTGAATAGAAATACATTTCTCTCCCTAGCTTCTCAAATATTGTCTTTGTCTTTCCTGCTTCTTGCACTGGACTTGTTTAAAAAACAACCATTGTTTGTTTCTTGATTTGGTGAAAGAATCTGGTCTATTTGGTCATATTACCAAACATAGACCAGATTCTTTCACATGCAGCAGAAGATGCAAGAATCTGCAGTAAGCAAGATGCAAGAGGTGTCAGAGGTTGTGTGGTGCAGAGACATTGCTACCATTTTGCCGGAGGGATATGTTTTGCAGAATCCCAGAATGCATCACTGGCCGAAATCCCTGAAGATGTTTTATAGTCTGCAACATTTGAAAGCACTTTTCCAACATAAAAAGGGGGAAATTTTCACCAAACACTTTTATGATTTTCTACATTTCTGTATATCTGTGGTGAAAACTTCTGTGAAAACAAATTAGGTCTTTCATTTCACTTCTACTGTTATGCAGGAATTAGCAGCATGAAATTTAATCTTTAAATCTGGGAGCACTGTAAATTGTAGTCTATTGTAATATATAAAGTCATAATTTATTAGAAGAAGAAAAAGAAAAAAGAAGGAAAGCTGACTCTTAAATACAAAATGGCTATTGTAGTCATATGGAGATGGCTCCAACTCCTCCTTCAGCTGAATTAATACAGTGTCAGTATCCACGGGGAAATGGGTATTAAAACTTGTGTCATAGTGCACACTTCACCTCTTAGGTACTTGTATATGTGCCACTGTCAAGTACAAAAGTGCAGTGTTCCATAGGGACATCACAGGACATATTTTAGAGTTTACAAATCATTGTGGTTAGCCTATGGATCTGTGATAAATTGGTGGATAATAACATAGACTTTTTAAGCCACTTCTGCCTGATGTTGAATCCATTTTTTGCAACAAAAAAAAGGGGGGTGCGCAGAGGGTTTGGGAGGCCTGCAGAGTGCTCCTGGGGGCTGGGGAAGGGCAAAAACACCCCCGTGAAAAATGGGCCCATTTCTGCAAAAAACAGGGTGTGCAGAGGGTTTGGGAGGCCTGCAGAGTGCTCCTGGGGGATGGGGAATGGCAAAAATGCCCTCATTTTTGCAACAAACAGGCCCGTTTTTGCAAAAATTGGCTCATTTTTGCAAACAACGGGATGCACAGAGGGTTTGGGAGGCCTGCAGAGTGCTCCTGGGGGCGGGGGGAGGGCAAAATTGCCCCCATTTTTGCAAAAAATGGGCTTTTTGTGCAAAAACTAATCCATTTTTGCCCTCCCCCAGCCCCCAGGAGCACTCTGCAGGCCTCCCAAACCCTCTGCGGGGCCCATTTTTTAGTACAGTACAAGATAAAAATACTCCAGCCTCAACTTTTTGGTTTTACACATTAATATATAACTAGCCATTTCTATAATGACAAATCTATCTAATCAATAAAACCAAAGTCAAAGTTTCAATTTTTTTTTTCATCACAAGCACAAAATCCAGAAGTGATATCCAAGTGAAAAATGTACTTTTTCACATATTCTCCTCTTTGGATAAAATAATAAATTTAACCATTCCTGCTTTATCTTCCTTGCTATGGAAATAGTATGTGCAGTGTTCCAGTCTCCTCTCTGATCTGCTCTCCTATCGGACACCAAAGAAGCGGAGGCACATTCTGATTGGCTGACCATCTGACAGCTCAGCATAAAAGAGCTGTCACACGGGAGCACCTCAGCTGTTGTTGTTAGCTGAGCAGCCATGGTTAGCTATCTCTGTTAGCCTTAAATAAACCTGTTAGCCTTTGAATTAAGTCTCCACTCAGTCTGTCCACTCCTATTCATGGTATTGAACAACTGGCGACAAGAATGGGATGTCAGGATTGAGGCACTAGATGTGAGCTGGTCACTGAAGAAAGAGCTGTCACAAAATCAAGCTGAAGTTGTGCACAATGCTGCCTGAGGCGTCCCAATCAGAAGATGGATGTACTACATGTTTTCGCTGTCTTTAATCCACTTTCCGAAGTGTGGTACATGTACATAGACAAATTTGAGTGTTTCCTGTTAGCCAACGATTATGGAAACATCTCACGTGACAGGAAAAAAGCATATTTCCTATCGTTTTGCGGCACTGAGGTGTTCGAGACAACAAGGAACTTGATGGCACCCCAAAAGGTATATTCCATGCCTTGGGAGATATTAATGGCCAAGCTTAAAAGCCATTACATGCCAATGCCTTCAGGGATCACCCACCGGCACACATTTTACCACAGAAATCAGAAAGAGGGCGAATCCATCAATCAGTACTTATCAGCGCTTAGAGTTGCAGCACTCTATTGCGAATTTATAAACCTTGATTACTTGCTGGATAGACTAGTCTAGGGAATATGAGATCTCTGCCTACAACGCCACTTATTGGCTAAGACAGAGATTACATTACAAACAGCATGTGATGAAGCCTGCACTTCAGAGCTGTCAAATAAATCTTAACTGAGATCCAACAGGCTAACAACCCTATCACGGCTCCCAAGTTGAACCTATTCATCACGAAGACATAGATACTGAGGGCGGAACGGACGAAGATGAAGACATCCACTGCCTCAAGTCACCTACCAAAAAAACCCATGCTAATGACAAAGCAGCCGCTCAAAATGCATGCCTCAGCTGTGGCGGGAATCATCTGCAGTCAGCCCGCAAGTTTAAAAATGCTGCTTGCCTGCGCTGTGGTAAAAAGTGGCATTTAGCCGAGTTTGCAGAGCCATTCAGCTGATAACTACCCCTTCAGCTAAAGCTCCTTTTGTAAAGAAACCATTTTTCAAACCAGTCAAGAGGGGTGAAGACTGTTTTGCAATAACCAAAGACAACAGCCCAGCTGAATCCATCATTGGACAAGCGAGTCTGGGGCTAAAGAAGAAAATTTACCTCACGGTCAGGCTGGAGGGAGCTCCTTGCAAATTAGAACTTGATACAGGGTCAGCTATGTCCCTGGTTGCCTGGAGCACCCTCAATGATTAGTGCCTAGAATGTTTAAGAAAAAACTGAAGCCTTGCCATCTTAAACTCCGTGATTACCAAGGGAAAGGCATCTCAATCATTGGCACTGGTAAATTCCATGTAGAATTCAAAACTTTCAAGGGACGTCTTCCCACATCATAGTGGAAGGATGCCTGCCCAGCCTACGAGGACTCAACTGGTTTGAGTCCTTAGGATTAAGCATTTCAGGCATCCATACAATCACTGAGTCAGCCATGCCCATGTTAGCTAAATAATTTGCCAGTGTATTTGAAGAGGGCCTGGGTAAGTATGTTGGCACCCTTATTTCCTTTAATTTAGACTCCCAGTTAGCACCTATCCGGCTTAAGCCATAACGGGTGCCCTTCGCCCTCAGGCCAAAGGTAGATGTAAAGATTGACAAACTTTTGAAACAGGGTATCCTAGAACCCATCAACCACGCCAAGTGGGAGACTCCCATAGTGACACCTGTCAAATCTAATGGGTCAGTTAGGATTTGTGCTGACTACAAATGCACATTAAACCGAGCATTCCAACAAAGTACCTATCTGGTGCCTGTAGTTCAGCACCTATTGCATTTGTTGGGCACAGGTAAAATCTTTGCAAAATTAGATTTGGCCCAAGCTTACCAGCAGCTTCCAGTAGACAAAGAAACTGTAGAAGCCCAAACAATTGTTACCCATAGGGGGGCATTCAAATGCCACAGACTGCAGGTTGGCGTTAGTGTAGCCCCAGGCATTTTCAAAGCCTGATGGAGAGGCTGCTCCAGGGCATTCCGGGCATCGTCCCTTATTTTGACAACATTCTTATATCCATAGAGACTCATGCCGAACTAATGGACCACCTAAGAGCTGTCCTTCACAAATTTCAAGCTGCGGGGCTCAAACTAAAAAAAGAAAAGTGCCTCATTGTTGTCCCAAAAGTCAAATTCCTAGGATACCTGATAGACGCATCTGGTCTTCACCCAACTTCTGCTAAAATACAGGCAACCCAGAATGCACCTATCCCAATGAATAAGACTGAACTTCAAGCCTTTTTAGGGCTCCTGAATTTTTACAGCATTTTTGTGCCCCACAAAGCCTCTGTTGCCAAGTCTTTACACAGACTCCTGGATACCAAAACTCCATGGTCCTGGGGCAAGCGAGAAGCCGCTGCTTTCAGAGCTGTAAAAAGCCTCCTGACATCACAAAGCATGCTAATTCAATACAGCGAGGAACTCCCTTTGGTCTTAGTCTGTGATGCCTCTCCCGATGAAGTTGGGGCAGTGTTGAGCCATAAAATGCCAAATGGTTTGGAAGTACCATAGCCTTCTTCTCAAGGACTCTCTCAAAAATGGAGCGAAACTACAGTCAGCGTGATAAGGAAGCTTTGGCAGTGGTTGCTGGCATCAAGTACTTCCACGAGTACTTATATGGATGCAATTTCAAGCTTGTCACTGACCACAAGCACTTGTTAGGGCTGCTCGCAGGGGACTGACAAACTCCCCCTGTGTTGTTGCCCAGAACGACCAGGTGGATGGTATTCATGGCATCCTACTCTTATGCCCTGACACACCATCTGGGTAAGAATCTCAGCCATGCCGACAAATTGAGCCGATGCCCATTACCAACCACCATCAAGGATACAGCACCTGCCCACACCATACTCCTCATTGATGACCTGCAGTGCCCACTGACTGCCGCAGACATTGCCAGGCATTCAAAGAAAGACTCTGGGTAATTTCATCCAGGTGCTGGACTGGGTGAAAAGGGGCTGGCCACAGGGGACTGTTGGGGAAGAATTCAGGCCATTTAAAACATGCCAGCACAAGCTCTACACTATGCAGGGTTGCTTACTGTGGGGCAACAGGGTAGTTATCCCTCCCCAGTTAAGGCTACAAGGCACTCCACAATGGGCACCAGGCATAGTCCGAATGAAAGCAATGGGTAGGAGCTATGTCTGGTGGCCCAACCCGGATAAATCTATTACAGAATGGGTCTCAGGTTTTGGGAAATGTCAGGAATCCAGACCATTGCCCCCAGTACTGCAGCCTCGGGAATAGGAGAAGCCAAGGGCCCCGTGGTCCCATATTCATTTTGACTTCGCCGTGCCAGTCCAGGGACAAATGTTCCTGGTGGTGGTTGATGAGCATTCAAAGTGGGTTGAGGTTTTAATGATGGCATCAACTACCACCGAGGCTCTAATTAAAGCCCTCAGCTCCCTATTCACAACTCATGGGTTGCCAGACATATTAGTGTCAGATAATGGGCCACAGTTAACCTCAACCCAGTTCAAATTATTCTTAGCCAGACAGGGGATCAGACATGCCTTGGTTGCCCCCTTTCACCCCTCGAGCAATGGCCTAGTTGAATGAACAGTTTGCTCTGCCAAGGGGGCCTTAGCCAGGATGGCCCCAGGGGAATGGCATACAAAAATGGCTAAGTATTTGCTAATCCAACATGCCACCCCCTGCCCAGAAACAAATCGCAGCCCAGCCAAGGTACCCATGGGTAGGAAGTTAAGAACAACTCTAGATAGACTACACCCGGGCTACTCACCTGAAAAGCTGCTAGATTCCACTATGAGGGTCCGGGCCTTCGACAGAGGCAAATTAGTGTACGCAAGAAATTACATAGGCCACCCTCTCTGGCTGCTGGGAAAAATAATAGACATCACTGGCCCTGTTTGTACAGGGTAGTGTTAGAGGACAGCCAAATGTGGCATCACCACATAGATCAGCTCAGGGAATGCTGGGCCACATGGCCTCTCCAGCAGTCCAATGGGGCCAGGCCTTGCACACTTCCAGCTGACGCACCAACCGGAGACAATAGTGCTGATGAGTCCACCTACAATGCACCACATGGAAAGGACTTACTTGGGGAACCGGGCTTTGTTCCAGCACCATCGACTCCAAATGAAGAAACTGTGCAGTCTCTGGCCATTCCAGAAGCTACCGCTAACCAACCTCTCCCTTCATGAGCCAGGGCAGAATTGCGCAGATCTGGGTGGACCCAGCACCACCCTGCCTACCTTCAAGACTACGCCTGCATGGACTAGGTGGGAAGGAGTGCTGTGTTCCAGTCTCCTCTCTGGTCTGCTCCCCTATCGGACGTCGAAAAAGCAGAGACGCGTTCTGATTGGCTGACCATCTGACAGCTCAGCATAAAAGAGCTGTCAGACGGGAGCACCTCAGCTGTTGTTGTTAGCTGAGCAGCCACCGGTTAACTATCTCTGTTAACCTTAAATAAATCTGTTAGCCTTTGAATTAAGTCTTGCCTCAGTCTGTCTGCTGCTGTTCACGGTACTGAACAGTATGTATTTCTACTAAATATCTTTGATTCAGTTTCAGATAATTCTTCTATACGCAGTTCAGTGTACTGCTTATTATTTAAAGTATGCTAGATGGTTACAACAGGAACCTCCTTGCCAAATTAAATCTGTCCATCCAATCCAAATATCTAGAGAGGGTCTGCTGAGCCCCCCTCCCCAGGTACATGGTTATGGGCTGGCTAAAGTGGCCCCATAATATGGAAATTGCCCATCCCCCTCCAGAAATACAAGTAGCTCTCATTTGCTTTCTCTAATACTGTGAAGATGCTTCTATTTCAGTATGTCTTTGGTGTGAGCAACCATTATTTTACATACTACTGTTATATTAAGGGTTTGGTCATTGAAATTTAGCTGTTGTTTTTATTCTGTTACACCTCATTGTTTGGGACAGTTTGTAAATAAGCTTATGTCCTCAAATGGAAAGTAAATGTAAAGAATAGAACAGTATCTGTGGCCATTATATTGTAAATCACCCAGAGTCATTTTTGAATAGTGAGATTGGGTGGCATATAAATTTAATAAATTAATTAATTATAGTAATTGTACTATTTTCTACTATGGTTTGCTCACCTTTCATGGTCTCTCTTAAAAGCTGTACTTATTTACTAGACAATATATGAAATTTATTTATTTTTATTTATTCTTCAAATTTTTATATTAATCCATCTCACCAAAGATAACTCTGGGCAGCTAACAAGCATCAGTAAGAAAATAACTAAAAATGAAATATGTATAATATAAAAAACTTATTAATAAATAAAAATACAAACCACATGGGAGGATGTAAATGGCCACCTCAACAATGGATTGTCTGAGCATGTCCTTGGCCTCCCTAGGAGCATAGGCCTGACAACATAGCCAAGACTTTTGGAACACCAAAAGAGATGGAGCTAGTCTCATTTTGAGGAGAAGAATGTTTCATAAAGTGAGGACTATGGCAGAGAAGGTCTGTCTCCTGGGGCCTGCTATGGGAAATGCATTATGTTGTTTCTTTCCGTCCAGCAACTCACCTTCATTTAAATGTGCACATTACCCATAGGCATGTTCTTCCTTCACACAATTGTCATTGTTCTTGAGAATACCAATGTCACAACATCTACATTCTTAACATTTTTAAAAGGTGTATATGTAAAAAGCAACAGTGGTATGTGTTGACAGTTGAGTTATCCTCCTATTACTTGTACGTGTAGTTTATTTATTTATTTATTTATTGGTTCGATTTATATGCCGCCCTTCTCCGGAGACTCAGGGTGGCTTACAATGCATTAAGCAATAGCCTTTATACTTTTGTATATACCTGCTTAGTAGGGCTTTCACCCCCCCCCCCCCAGCGGTGTTCTTTTTTATACAAAGTCAGCTTATTGCCCCCACAATCCAGGTCCTCATTTTACCTACCTCGGAAGGATGGAAGGCTGAGTCAACCTTGAGCCTGGTGAGATTTGAATTCACAGTAATTGCAGGCAGCTGGCAGCTAAGTGCTACTTAACAGCACTTTAGTCCACTGCTCCACCAAGGCTCCTTCTGGAGTTCTGGAGATTGGTGCAGTTTTATTCAGTAAAAAATCACAAATGCTTATTGTGCTCCCCCGATGTACCTGAGAGGTTTTGCCCACTTGGTATAAAGGAGCAATGAGACAAGACACTGCTTTTGCTATCTCTGGAGCTGCCATGGAACTGAATAGCAGCGCAGGCTGTGTAGCTACTTTGAGTTTTAATACCCACTAGAAAACCTGAATTGGACTGTTTGACTAAAGCTAGCACTGCAAAAGCAGATGCTTTCACAGATGAAGGGCTTAAAGCCTGCCTCTATGCCCTATTTCTGCATGATATGGATGAACACACCAAATGTTTTAATTATGTGACCTAAAGATAATTATTAACACAATGTCTCCTTTGCAACTCACTTATTTGTTTGGTTATTGCTTTTGTCAGTTTCTAAGTCTTTTAATTCTCTTGATATAACACGTCACATATCATCCTAGAATTCTGAAAATAGCATGGACTGCATGCCAAAACAATGCCCATTGTTATTTTGATAGCATAAGTATATATTTTCTTCTAAATGTTTGGGTGCTAATGGCTATATTCTGTCTAATAACCAAGGGCTATTTTCATTGCAATAACACATATAGAAATTGGCATGCACAGAGAAGCGAACCTAAGTGTCAGAGGAAGTGAGGCCTTGTCCAGGAGCGTCCATAGGGTATGGTGAAAAAAGTCAAGATGCCATCTGTGATGATGCGATCAAAGCTCTGTTTTATGTGCTTTGCATGTAGAACTCACCTTAAAACAGACAGAGCTCTGGTCACATTATCACAGACAACATCCTGTCTTTATCCACCATACTCTGCAAAAACCCTTATTCTTGCTCATTTGTGTTCAGTATCCTATAAGACTCCTTACAGCCTTGGTTCCTCTGAATCAATGAGCAGGGATTTTGCATTTTATTTGCATTACCTATCTCCTGTCAAATAAATGGAGTAGACCAATTGTCCCTCTCACATGATGATAAATAATTATATGATCCAACAAGAGCAGGCACTTCATGTGGACTAGAAAAATAACTTCATCTATTTCAACAAATGAGTCACGGCATATTGTATGATTTATTAGGAAGTTGAAGACCAATTTTCATCAGTTGCCGAGCATTCTAACCTAGGAAACTAGTTCTTTCTGCCACAATATACAATAAATTAGCACCCTAAACATCAAGTGAAATGCATACTAATGTGGTGCTTTTCAATCTCAGCCTCTTTAAGATGTGTAAACTTCAACACCCAGAATTCCTCAGCCACCAAACGTTACAGTGTCACATTAATTTGAAAATGTTGATATTTTGAAGAAGTTCCTCAGCATAAAATTGCTTATTAGGCACACACTTTCTGCTTTATGTAGGCATTCTGTTTAATGATTATCAGTTGCTGCTCATTTTGAAATACGGGTTTTTTTGCATATTTTTAAAAAATATGGGATCTGAGGGTTGGGGGTTTTTTTGTTGTTGTTGTTGCTTTTTTAAAAAGTAGAATTGGGAAAATTAGAAAAGAAACTACTTATAGCTTCCAGTTGGCATGGATTTGTCTGTTTTTATATTTGTAATTAAAGCCTAGATAAAAATTGCTGCTGTTGAACTCTTGTAAGAATGTGGTTAAGCATTAATAATAAAACTACTGCTGCAATATAGAATTTGAAAGTTACAAATGTAGCTAATAGGAATGTCAACAGAATTCAAGTTTCATTTTAGTTTGCTGAAGGCACAAAATAATAACAACAAAAGCCCCAAACTAATTTCCAGATGAAATCAGAATCAGTGCTGTCAACCTAACAATATCATAATATACCTTTAATGGAAATCTAGGATTTTCAGTTTTTAATTCACAGTGCTTGAGTTATATCATAAATTAATGGAATTTTTTCCCCATTACCCATATATAAATTGCAAATGAGTCATTTTTATTTTCCTATAGAACTGCAATTAAAGGGAAAAAGAACTAACAATATTTTCTTTGTTCAAAGCATTATTTGATGTTATTTCTCAGGAGTTCTCTATTACTGTGCTTAATAGATACAAGCTATAAAACTATGCAACCCCAATGGAAGTTATCCATTGTCATGAACAAAGTATAAGAAAAAGTTAATTTTAACTTACATTGGCACTCTTTGGTTAACTTTTAATTGATCATTGTATCTGAAGGCATTCTAGCTGGGAATGAAATATTTCCCACTCATCTCTTTTAGTGATTTATACTTTTAGATCTCAAGTAACTAGACAGAAGCTCTGGCTGGCTTGGTCCTCATTGAATGTATATATGAGTTGCTTATCAGCACCACAATAAATAATCATCTGATGATTTCCCCATGAGGTCTGTATATGTCTGCCAAACAGGAATTTTGCATTATATCTGTAGAGTACCAGTTAGGGGAGGCAGCCTTAGCAGGCTTCCTCAAAACATTTGCTGAGCCCAATGGGTAGGCAGGGATAAATACATTTTATTATTCTAAGGCCATGGCCTACTTATATTGAACCACAGCACAACTTGACAAAATATTTTTGTAATGTTCACATGATGTTGCCTTCATGTTATCTCATAAGAGAGACAAGCTTAAGTTTTTAGTTATATAGGTATTAATTACCGTATTTTTCAGTTTATAAGATGCTCCAGATCATAATACACACATTAGCTTTAGAGGAGGAAAACAAGGGGAAAAAATCTGCCTCTGCCTCCCAGCATCCATCCGGTATTCATCTGGCTAGCATACTTGTAGCAAACAGCAAACAGTCTGGTCAGCTTTAGCAAGTTATCACATCTCCAGCACATGGCTCATCAAAGCTCCGCTCCGTTGTACCCACCACCAATCAGCTGAGCGACAGCTGGATCCTGGCCTCCCATAGCCCTGCTGATCAATAGGCTGGCTGACCAGAAACGCTGCCATTACTGCCTCCTCCATGTCTGTTGCCTCCGCTGGGAACATTGAAGCCTTTGCAGCTGATTGGCGGTTGGATTGGCCTCCAGGAATACCGCTGATCAGCTGATCTAGGTGGAGGGGATTGCCACCACTGTTCGCCACCGCCGTTCGCCATCACCAGTGGCGGTGATAAGCGGCAGCAGTAATAGGTAGCAGCGGTGAGCAGCAGCAATAGGCAGTGGTGGCAATAAGCAGCAGTGATGACAGATGGCAGCAATTCCCGCCACCTAGAATAGCTGATCGGCAATATTTCTGGAGGCCAATCCAACCGCCAATCAGCTGTTCAGCAGTGAAGGCTCCAGCGTTCCCTGCCGCCGCTGCTGCACCAGCCATCCTCCTCCCTGCCACAATATTCGCTCCATAAGACGGACAGACATTTCCAACCACTTTTTTTGGGGGGGAAGGGCATCTTATAGACTGAAAAATATGGTAATATAATATTTCACATTAATTAAGCTAACATCCAGTGTTAAGGTGACTAAAATATGTGTTTTGCCATTTATCACAAGTGGTAAAATCAGACGGGGACAGAGTGCTTCTCATTGGCCATTTCAGGCTGATACTGCTGCAGCCTCTGTCTCTCAGCCCTGGGTCAACCTCTTCTGCTGCCATTCTGCTCGTGTCCTAAAATGCTGATCATAGCATTTCTGGGCCAGGAGGCAATTAGCACTGCACTGTACTGCTAGTCTGCTGAACAAACAGAACTTTCAGTGCTTTTACTGGATGATCCATACTAGTTTTGCAAAAGATTGCAATCATGGAAAGATGGGACAAATCTCACCCTCATTGTTGCTCCCAAATAATACATGAAAGAATCTAGAAGCACTAATATCTAATGAGATCCAGTTTCTTCTAGTGCTTAAAGCATCAGGCTAGAAGACTGTGAGTTCTAGTCCCATTTTAGGCATGAAACTTTGCTGGGAGACTTTGGGCTAGTCACTCTCTTTCAGCCCATGATGTTAGACCCAGACAACAAGCCAGTTGGTTAGCTGCTGTTGCAACCAATGGAGCAACAGTTAATTGATTTTTTTTAAAAAAGCAGATCCTGCACTATGAGAAAACACTAAGAAGAAGAAAAAATCTGGGAGAATAGAAAAAGCCAGCGGATTTTTTTTCTTCTAGTGTGTAGTGCCTGATCTGGGTTTTTCTTTTTTTTAGTAATTTTATTACTTGGTCTTCTCATTATCTTAGTTAAGTGACTAGAGTGTTGAATGGGGGATAAGCTTCACATCTTCTGATCCTTCCTTGTATCTACTCTGAAAAGAATCAAGCAAACTGATTGGAAATGAAGCCTACTGCAATCAAACTTTCCCAGGATATTTGTTCTGGTTTTCTTTCGACCCCTACCTTACCTTTAATCTTTGTTTAGGTGAAGACTTTTATGCCACCTCTGTACCTGGATTGCAAAAACAGACATCTTTTGTTCTCATAACCATAATAAATGTTCACAATGGCTTTCTCAAATGTGCATCTTTCTTTTAGATCCTTAGGTCACTTATCTTAATTATTCTCCTTTCCCCTATGATTTGGTGCCTTAGGTTATATCAGCTATCAGCAGTCAATTGTCAGGCTTTGTTGTATTTTGTTTTTCATTGGAACCTTAGCCTGTGGTTTTGGTGAGAAAAAAGTTTGTTTGCACTTGTCATGATATATATTGGGCTGACTCTGTTTAAGTACTGGATGTAGGTTTGCATAAGGTTTAGAAGCAGAAGAACAGATCTCTTATATTGTTTTGATCACTAGAGAAAGTCATGCATGATTGACCTTACATAAATTTACACCTGGAGAATAAGATAATAGCACTTGCAAGAAATAAATACCCATTAAACACAGTAAGAATAAACAGATTTGGGTTATTAAGGTATCGAATTTCATTCTCCACATTGTTGTCAGTTAATTAAGAACACAGAACAGAGTTATGAAATCTGGAATTTATCCAACAGGATGTTGTGTTCTTTGATTATAGAGAAAGGTGTGAAACTAGTTTCTCAAAATTAAATGCATCCAGGATTGGTTCAATTGTTAGGTAGGGTCAGGCAATAGTTCCTTGAGAACTTGAAAAATTAAACAACAGAAATATTCTGGCATCTTTACTTAGCCCATGCTGCCCTCAAGATTTGTGTGATTGACTTTTTGGCAACTGCCAAACTTATACTAGAGTTACAGGAAACTGTAAGCAATTTGAAATCATATATCATCTCTTCCTTGAATTAACTCTGTGAAAGAACCTTTTCCCTTTTTTCCTCTGCAGCAGAAATAGCTTGCATTCTAATGCAATCTTTAAAAATATCTCTATCCTTGAAGGAGCAAAAATACTATTTTTCATCAAGTATCACCTGGTAGATGTCTTAATCAGCAGATCATCTATGTGGGATTTCTTCCAGAAAGTGTTTAACAAAGGTCAAGAGATTCTGTCTGCCAATTTGAAATATGTAAATATATACTTATTCATTATATCAATATATATGGCCACTCATCTCACTAGTTGGGAAGATTAAAAATGGAATAAAGTAATAAAATATAACAAAATAATACAACAACATGATGGTACCCAAGGGCAATCTAACTAAATAGTTAACAGTCATACAAAATAAATCACAATGATAGATTCACCAAGTCCATGTCCAAGAGAATATTTGGGTCTTCAAGGATATACAAAATGCCAGGAGGATCGGGGCAAGAAAATCTCAGGAGACATGGCATTTCACCTGGCAGATACTGCAACAGAGAAGGTATACTTCTTTTAATATATGAAACCCTGCCAAATCTAGTGGGATGGGCATAAGCTTTTGGAGAAAGGCAGTCCCACAAATAACCAGGTCTAATGCTATGATGGGTTTATAGGTAATTAATAGCACCTTGAATCATATCCAGAAAATTAATGGGAGTCTATATACCTACCAGAGCACTGGTGTACCACAATGTGCCCATAACTGTCCTCACCACTATATTCTGGACCACTAGCAGTTTCTTAGAGTTTATAGGTACATTTGCATGAACAGCACATTGCAGAAATCATTTTGGGAAATGATCAAGACAGGAGTCACCATGATTACTACCTCCTGATCTGGGAAAGGATGCAATTTGGTGTGGAAGACAAATACTGTGTTTCCCCAAAAATAAGACCTATACTAAAAATAAGCCCTGGAACGTGAGGGCAAAGCTATGGCACGCATGCTACAGGTGGCACACGGAGTCATATCTGTGGGCACGTGAGCGTTGCCCTAGCTCAGCTCCAGCACGCATGTGCGTGCTGGCCAGCTGATTTTCGGACCTTCTGGGCCCACCAAAAGTCAGGAAATGGGCCATTTTCAGCCTCTGGAGGGCCTCTGGGAGGCTGTTTTCGCCCTCCCCAGGCTCCTAGAAAGCATCTGGAGCCTGGGGAGGGCAAAAAAGGGGCCTACCTGGCCCACTGTGCCATCGCATACCAAAAGCGGAGGGAGTGCATGTGTGTGTGTCAAGTGCACATGCATGGGAGGGCAGGGCACACAGAATTATGGGTGTGGGCACATGTGTGCATGACCCCCCACGCTCCCCCCACTTTTGGCACTCGATGGCAAAAAGGTTAGCTATCACTGCCCTAGAATATTTTCTGTATGTGCACCAAATAAAAGCCCTACCCCCAAAATAGGCCCTACTTAAACACCTGCACAGCCCCCCACCTATTCCATCTGGTTGCTTGTAGAGCTGCTGACAGGTGAGGTGAGGGGGGTGGAGCTGGCCCACGTGCACACCAGCTTATCAGGGCCCCTACAGCCATTCTGGTAACACCAGAAACCATGTACAGCAGGAGCCCACATGGCACTGGAACAGGAGGCCGGGTAACACATCAGTGCCATGGCAACAAGGCAAGGCGGGGGGTTGGAGCCGCCCCATGTGCCCCACACCAGCTTACCTGAGGGCCCCTGCAGCCAGACCACCCATGCTGCAATACCTGCCTTGCCTTACAGGGGTAGCTCCAACAGCCCTGTCCAGCAAGAACCCGTATGGCTTCCAGCCCACTTCTTCTGCTTGCTCATGGCTGCAATGGAGCAGAAGGCTGAGTGACGTGCCATAGCCCCAATCAAATTCAGGCTTGACAGCAGGTGTTGGGGCATGGATGCCTGGCTGCAGGGGCCCTAAGGTAAGCCGGTGCAGGACACATGGGGCAGCTCCACCACCACCCGCCTCACGGTGGTGGCACTCAAAAGAAATAAGACATCCCTGAAAATAAGCCCTAGTGCTCATTTCAGAGCCCAAAAGAAAATAAGTCTGGGTCTTATTTTTGGGGAAACACAGTATATGCATAGATGCCCTTGGCCACTGCTGCCACCTGTTCTTCAAACAATAGTTGTAAGCATAAGAGAATCCTCAGTTTGTGCACTGGTTCCATCTGGGACATGATGTAAGGATAAAGGAAAAAATTAATAATAAATTTAATAAAACCAAGTATGATTTTTTTTATTTTTTTATTTTTTTATTTTAATTTGATTTATATGCTGCCCTTCTCCGGAAACTCAGGGTGGCTTACAATGCGTTAAGCAATAGTCTTCATACTTTTGTATATTTATACAAAGTCAGCTTATTGCCCCCACAAACTGAGTCCTCATTTAACCTACCTTAGAAAGGATGGAAGGCTGAGTCAACCTTGAGCCTGGTGAGATTCGAACTTACAGTAGTTGCAGACAGCTGGTGTTGATCACTATGCTTTTTAGTCTGCTGAGCTAAACCAGGCTCCTAATTCTTCATTAGTTAAACATGCCCAGGAACCATCAGCCATAGTTTTGCTAATTACATGTTTTGCTAATTACCTGTCACCTATGGAACATTGGATACTTACATATTTATTATACATTGGCTCTGTTTCATAAAAACAGACATGCAGAATGGGTAATGGAGATTCTCTGAACCCAGATGAATCATTTAACAATAAACATACACAGGGCATGGTATTTCAAATTGCACTCTGCTTAAACTTTTGCAGCACTTTTGTCCATATGTGTGTCTACTGATTTTTAAAATAACTCCTTCTAAAGTGCCTTTCACTAGATACCACTGCAGTACCAGAAGTGATTGGATATGTCACCTGGAGTGAAAGTTAGAGAAATCAGTTTTCTTTCAAACCCATCATAGAACTGTTTCCTCTTTCTCTTCTCCTTCTCATCTTTTTTTCTTCCAAGCATTAGAATTATTTTATACAACTCAGGAGAGGAGAGGAGAGGAGAGGAGAGGAGAGGAGAGGAGAGGAGAGGAGAGGAGAGGAGAGGAGAGGAGAGGAGAGGATAATTTTATTGTCTTTTTTTTACAGTAAGCACACTGGCATACATTAAAAATGAAATTCTGTTGCCTGCTCTTTAAGAGAAAGTGTATATCTACCCAAACACATAGATAACACACATATACACATGCTATATACATACATAAATATATACCATACATACATGCATATATATATATATATATATATATATATATATATATATATATATACATATATGCATACACACACACACACACACATATATATATATTTAAAATCTCAGGTGTTTTCCGCATCATTAAAAGTCTGTTAATTAAAATACTTAAAATCCTGGCTAAAATTCCAGCTTAAAATCCTCCAAAATCCCAACAAAACACTTTGTAAGGTGTTTTGAAACTCTGGCTAAAATCCTAACCAACACTTTAAAAGTTTTCTTTTTGGCAACGTTTCGTCAAGCTCTCTAACTTGTCATCATCAGGCCCCTACTTTCAGTTTAGAAGTGTGGGTATGCTGAGAGCAGTGGTGGGATTCTGCCGGTTCAAGGCAGTTTGGCCGAACCGTTTGTTAAATTGCTGGCTCGCCCCGCCCCTTGCCCCGCCCCTCCACACCACTGGGCGAGGGGTGGGCAAGCCAGCAATTTAACAAACAGTTTGGTGTTTTTTTTGTAATTTTATTGGCCTTGCAGCTGCCGCAGGGCTTCAAAGGGCCACCCTACAGCTGATCAGTGTCAAAAGAAAACAAATGAGTAGATCCGTGCCTGCAAAAATAAATGGGTAGACCCAGTGGTGGGATTCTACTTCGGTAGAACCGGTTGTTAAGGAGTTAAATAGTTAAGCCAGTGGTTGCCAAAGGGGCGGTACCGGGGGCGGTGGGATGCCTTAGGGGGGCAGGGCAGCAGGGGGGCACTAGAGGCAAAAGGGGGCGACAGAGGGGGCTAAGTGGCAAGGAGGGTGGCCCCCACCCTTTGGCCTGTGCCTCGCAGCAGTTACCTCCTTGCAAGCAAACAGCAGGAAAAAACAACTCCTTTCAGCTTTAGCTTAGGCTTGATTAGATCTGCCTCCCGACTCTCAGCTGATTCGCTCTCAGCTGTTTTGCGCAGGCTCTTTTGCGAGCTCTTGTTTTGCAAGCTCTTTGCTAGCTGCAAAGAGTGATTATTTTCCCTAGCTAAAAGGAAACTGAAAGTAAAGCAGGCTCTGCTGCAACGTGACAAAATGAGGCAGGGAGAGAGATTTCTTTTTCTCTTTGCTCACCAAAAAAGGTAGGTGTAAACAATGGGAAATTTAGTTCAAAAGAGGAGAGTTCAAGATTTTAAAACACAAAAGAAAAAAAGCTCTATTTAACTAGGGAATTGTAATAATTGAGATACTATTAATTGTATATTGTATTGAAAGCAGAAATGGTTAAGTTGTGGTTTGGAGGAATATATGGGGGAAACTATTTGGTTTATTATTATTGGTAAATATAATTAATGGATTTGTAAGAAATTGGATTGCATGGAAATAATTTGAATATTCGTGTTCATATTGATTAATATACAAAAAAGATAGTTATATAACTAATTGATTTATATTAAAATGTTGTATTTGTATTAAACAACTGCAATATTACATAATTAACCAATGTGAGGATGGATATAAAAATAGATGACAATGGGAAGGGGTATAATATAGAATAGAAGGGAAAAATTGAATTTGATTAAGATTAGAGATGAGGATGAAGGGTAATATTGGTTTTTTAAAAAAATAGATGAGGAATAAATATGGCAAAAAGGAAATATAGAAAATGTAAATTTAATTGAAATGACTAAACACTGTTTAAATTTGTGAACCGGCCAAATACTCTGTTCAAAGAAAATACATTGTATGTTTGCATGTGTGTTTCTAATTATTGCTATTTATTGCTATTTGTTCTCTTTTATTCTTTAAAATTTAACAATTCATTATCTATCTTAATATTTTTATATTTGTTTGGGTTTGGCTTTCTTCCCTTTCATCTTTTTTATTGTACAGCAATCTTTCTCCTCCAACCTACCACCTCTCCCTTTTCTTTCCTTCTTACTTTCTCTCCCCCCCCTCTTCTTCTCCTCCCTACTTCCTCTTCTTTTCTCCTTCTCCTCCTCTCTTCCTCCCTCTCTTACCCTCACTCCTACTCTAATTTTCCTTCCCTTCCTTCATCCCTCTCTTGCTGTATCCTTTTATGCATATGGACTACTCAGAGGGCTGAAAAAGTTATTTTTGATTGGTCCTCACACTTTTGACCAGTCCTCAAACTTACAACTGTCCTCACATTTTACATTTTTGCCCTATCTTGTGACCATGGTGAAGAGAAGCAATTGTGAAATGAGTGACACAGTTGTTAAGAATGCTACAATGGGCATAAATGATGACCAGTCATAAGTGCGAAGACAGGTTAAAAATGTGAGGACCAGTCAGAAATGACTTTTTTCAGCCCGTTGAGTAGTCCCTATGTGCATATGGACTAGTCAGAAGGCTGAAAAAGTTATTTTTGATTGGTCCTCGCACTTTTGACCAGTCCTTGAACTTACGACCGTCCTCACATTTTACATTTTGTGCCCTATCTTGTCACCGTGGTGAAGAATGACTGACACGGTTGTTAAGAATGCCGCAACGGGCATAAATGTGAGGATGGTCATAAGTGCGAGAACCGGTCAAAAGTGTGAGGACCAGTCAGAAATGACTTTTTTCAGCCCTCTGAGTAATCCCTATGCACATAGCCACGCCCACCCGGTCACATGACCAGTTAGCCATGCCCACCCGGTCAGATGACCAGCTAGCCACGTCTACCTGGTCACATGACCACCAAGCCACACACCCCAACTAAGCCACGCCCACAGAACCGGTTGTTAAAAAAATTGAATCCCACCACTGGCTGAGAGATCGGAGTTGTTGCTTTTCTATGTTCGCTGCTGCTGATGTATACTGGTTAGCCTGCAACTCTGTGTCCTGATTGGAGGGCAGCAATTTTTTCTCCTGCTTCATTATCCTAGCTGCAGCCTGACTGCGTGTTAAAGGTCCAGCTTTCTCTGGTTCCCTATTACTAACTGTCAATTGCAAAGAAGGAAGGATTCTGGTAGGCATCACAACAGCGCTGATTACCTATTGAGATCTCAGCCTATCTTCTGGCTCAGTTCTCTCAGTTCTTTTGGTTTATAAGTAGTTTGTTCCAATGCCCTAATTTCTAATCCCTCCATGAACAGATTGGCAATAATTGGGGAGAGCGGTGATCCCATTGGTTCCCCTTGCATTTGTTTGTATCTTTGCCCATATATATAATATTTGTTTTTGTAGATTTTCATGGGTACAGGTATGCAAGTCTTGGCGTATTCGGGTCTTTTCCCATGTAAGATCTTGCATATATATAATGCCAAGACTTGCATATATATAAAATACTGTCCATTTTGAATACTTAGTGGAAAGAGGAAAGTTGAGAGTTCACAAGGTTGATGCTGTATGGAACAAAACTGTGACTGAATCTAGATGTTCTGCTGTGGATATCACAAAGCCTCCACAAAGGTAACAAGGAAAACAGGTTATGAAGAGGATGTGACAATCCTGAGGACCCTGCTCAAACATTGCTTGTATGCTGTGTCCTGGATAGAAAGAAGTGAACTACCAATAAACTTTTCTGTCATCCTCATCACTTTCTGCACTGCCTTTCTGTCTGAAGCAATAATGCTTCCAAACTAGACAGTAATGCAATATGACAGGATGCTCTTGATCTATAGAAAATGGTAAAGATAGGGGAAAGAAGATGAACTTTTCTTATGCGACACAGAAAATGCAGGCACTGCTGTGCCCGCTTCACCAGTGTCTCTATGTTGAGCGATCAAACAAGCCTACCCTGATAGCTGCACATCCAGAAACTAGATGCTGCTAATCACCTACACAGGTGAATCATTAATACGTAGAGGTGTGTTGCCGTGCCTGCCTTTTTTGAAATCGACAATGATCTCTTTAGTTTTTCCTACATTTAAAATGAAGCTGTTTTTGTTACACCAGTTCACTAAACCTTCTACCTCTTTGCAATAAGCACCCTCGTCATCTTGAATAAGGTCCACTACTGTTGTATCATCCACATACTTCACAATATGGTTGGTGGCAAACCTAGCACAACAATCATGGGTCAACAGGGTGAACAACAGTGGACTTAGGACACAGCCCTGAGGAGAGCCTATGCTCCAGAAAATGGTGTGAAAAATATTAGTCCCAACTCACATATATTGGGTCCTATCAATATGAAAATCAAGAATCCAGTTGCACAAAGGAGTATTAAAGCCTAAAAGGCCTAGTTTATTTACTAGATGCTGAGGGATGATTGTATTAAATGCCAAACTGAAGTTGATAAACAGCATTCGTACATGAGTGTTTCTTTCCTCTAAGTGTGCCAAGTTTAGACAACAGAAGAAATAGCATCCTCTGTAGAGCAATTTGGATGGTAAGCAAACTGAAGCAAGTCAAATGCTAGAGGGAGGCAGAATACAAGAATGTCCTTTATCAGCCTCTTAAAACATTTCATTATGATGGATGCAAGTGCAACTGGATGGTAATCATCGAGACCTGTAATTGCAAACTTTTTGACATTGGCTAAATAATGGCTGTCTTAAAACATAATAGGACCACTGCTTGCTACAGTGAAAGATTGAAAATATCTGTGATAACACAAGCCAACTTGTCTGCACATTCCCTAAGAACACGCCCATGGATATTATCTGGGCCTGTTCCTTTCCTTTTTAAAAAACAATTATTATATTTTTTATTATTACTTTTTAAATATACATCCATATTGTGTGTGGACAGAGTTGGTTCTGGGTATCGTCTATATTAATCCAATTTGCAGTAACAATATTAGTAATCTCTATCACATTTATCAAATTTAAGTAATCCTCATTATATTATTTAAACATACA
>WNWU01013815.1:24327409-24363218 GCA_012654045.1 Ptyas mucosa
CATTTATCAAATTTAAGTAATCCTCATTATATTATTTAAACATACATGAAAAAAAGCCTAACATCTGTAATCTTCTAATCTTTCTATTATTTTTATTCACTCTATAAGAATTTATATTGTAATATTTCCCCTATCTAATTTTAGTTCTGCCTCTTTCAGCTTACAATCAGGCTACGTTAATATTTAAAGGGCAATTATTTCTATCCATCATCTCTTCTTCTCTTTAGTGCTTCAATTCTTATCCATTTTTTAATTCGCCTGCCACACTCCTCATGTTTGTCTCTATCTTCATCTATATCTTTCTTGTTCAATCTAAACCTTTCTCCCAGTACAATCTTATATTGACAATTCTTCCAGATATCTGCCCATGTTCCAATCTCCTTATCAAAGGTATCTTCCTGTCTTTCCAGTTGTTGATTTGTCTGTTTTATTTTCTTCGTTCTTTCTCCCTTTATCAGCTGGTATGTCAGTCCTATTTTTTGCTCCAGTCCTTGATTTATTTGTTGATATGACCAATCCATCTGTTCTCTCCACTCCTTTTGCTTGCTATTTATCTGGTCTTCCTCTTTGTTGAGCTGTTGCTTCATTTGCTGGTTTTTCTAATTCATATTTTTTCCCTGTTCATATTCAGTTTGCTGGCTTAAGTAAACCATTTCATCTAGACTTTCTGTTGCTTCCACCAGTTCATGGGCAGTTTGATCTTTGTTCATTGTTCTTTGCAAAATGTTTTCCATTTTCTCATCCATACCATCAATAAAATCCATAATATTTTGGAACAATGAAGTCATCCCATTAAAAAGTCCTCTCATTTCCCCAGCTGTTTCTTCAACTCCGGTCATAGTAGCAAAAAAGGTGAAATAAACAATAAAGCCACAGTCTAGTTCAGAAAGACTCCAAATTTCCAATCATTAGTAAATGTGGCTCTCCTCTCAAATTTCCATGCTGCCTTTTTTCCAGCAGATATTTATTTCACTCAAAATCTATTTCTTTCAAAACAAAGTCAATTATTTAAATGAGCCAGTTCCAGCATTTACTCAATACTCTGATAGTCCAAAGTATTTTCCAAGTTCTGCTCTGTGTTTTTAGTCTTATTCTAGCTTCCCAGAGTTCTCTTTTCATAATTTTCCAGGAATCTAGGACTCACTTTTCCCTTCGTCAGTAGATGGCACTCTCAACTTACTTTTCAGCATAGATCTCGCTATCAAAAATATTTTCTTTCACCGCTTAAACAGTAATATTTTTGAGAACCTCTTCTCTAGGATTTTTTTGTTTTCCTTGGGGTAATTTTTAAAGAAATGAAAAATCATCTCATCCAGAAACAATCTATGTTCACTGTTCTCTTTGCTCCTACACTTTCTTAGGTGTTCTGGCTGTCCCCAGCTTCATGTCAGCCATGTTGACTGCTGCTGCTCCTCGTCTTTGGATGAGGAGGATTTTCCAAGTCAGGGAGGAGAGATGCGGCTGTCCTTGACCTGCAAGGTGCCCCTGGCTCTCCTTGACCTGCAAGGTGCCCTCCTTTACTTCATCACCCTACAGGGTGGCTATGGATCCTTTCAGAGCCCTCCAATGGGGAGAGCTCTGAGTGGGGCCACAGAGCTCATGGTCCTTGTCTCTGACACCACCAAAAGCCTGGGCCTGTTCCTTTCCAAATGTTAACTTTCTGCAATGTTCTCGGACAGAGGTAATATCAAAGCTAAGCACTTTCTCATCAGGATGGGGCACATCTTTCATCGCAGGAGTGCTATTTGATGCCTTGAATCTTCCAAACAATGTGTTCAGCTCATTTAGAAAGTCTGTGTTGCCCTTGCCATACGATGGAACTGCCTTATAGTCTGTAATGGCCTGGATGCCTTGCCACATACGCCTGGTGTTCATCAGGTCCTGAAAAAAGTTCTGAATTTTCTGACTATGGGCTTGCTTTGCTCTTTTTATGACACTTTTCAAATTGGCTCTGGCAGTTCTAAGTGACAGCATATTGCTGGATTTAAAAGCCACATTCTGTGGTTTCATCATCTTGCAAACCTCATATGTCATCCATGGTTTTTCATTCTCCCTCACAACAATGTTTTTAAGAACACAGATATCTTCAGTGCACTTTTGAATATATGTAGACACAGTGGTGGCATATTCCTCCACATTTATACATTGGTTATCTGTTGCCACTTCTTTAAACATGCCCCAATCCATGCACTCAAAGCAATCTTGTAATCTCTCCACCCAAACCCTCATCTGCTTCACTGTTAACAGATTAACAGATTAACGAAGTTGGGAGGGACTTTATAGGTCAGTGATGGCTAACCTTTTTGCCATCGCGTGCCAGGAGAGGGGGGCGCAGGGGAGGGTCGTGCGCACATGTGCCCACACGCATGCACACGCAACCCCCCCTCCCTCTCCCCCCCCACTCCTGACACATGATGGCCTGGTAGGCCCGTTTTTCTTTCTTACCTGGCTCCAGATCCTGCCTATTTATCTGGGAAGGGTGAAAAAAGCCTTTCCCATTCCCTTGGAGGCCCTACGGAGGCTGAAAGGGCTCATTTCCTGACTCCCGGTGGGACAAGAAGTGATGTTTTTTGCTGTCATGAGCCTCCAGAACCTCTCTAGGAGTCTCTAGGAGCTTCTCTAGGAATCTCTAGGAGCCTCTCTAGGAGTCTTTGGAGGCCAGGGACAGCAAAAAACGTCACTTCCTGTCCCACCAGGAGTCAGGAAATGGGCCCTTTCAGCCTCTGTAGGGCGTCCAAGGGAGTGGGAAAGGCTGTTTTTGCCCTTCCCAGATAAATAGGCAGGATCTGGAGCCAGGTAAGAAAGAAAAACGGGCCTTCCCCACCACCCCCAGTCCCTCCAGATGCAGGAAACAGCCTGTTTCCCTACTTTTGGTGGGCCCAGAAGGCCCGAAAATCAGCTGGCCGACGGGCGCATGCGCCCCAGAGTTGAGCTGGTGTGCCCACTAACATGGCTCCGTGTGCCACCTGTGGCACGCGTGCCATAGGTTCGCCATCACAGTTATAGGTCATCTAGTCCAACCCTCCGCTCAAGCAGGAGACCCTACACCATTTCTGACAAATGGCAGTCCAATCTTTTCTTGAAAGTCTCAAGTGATGAAGCTCCCACAACTTCCGAAGGTAAGCTATTCCATAAGTTGATTGTTCTCACTGTCAGAAAGTTCCTCCTCATTTCTAGGTTGAATCTCTCCTTGATCAATTTCCATCCATTATTCTTTGTCTGGCCTTCAAGTGCTTTGGAAAATAACTTGACCCCCTCCTCTCTGTGGCAGCCCCTCAAATATTGAAACACTGCTATCATGTCTCCCCTGATCCTTCTCTTCTCTGCTCAGCTATATGCCAGTTCCTGTAACCGTTTTTCATATGTTTTAGTCTCCAGTCCCCTAATCATCCCGGTTGCTCTCCTCTGCACTTCTTCTAAAGTCTCAACATCGTTTTTTATAGTATGGTGACCAAAACTGGATGCAGTACTCTAGGTGTGGTCTTACTAGGGGTTTATAGAGTGGTATTAGTACCTCACTTGATCTTGATTGTATCCCTCTGTTAATGCAATCCTAAATTAGCTTTTTTGGCTGCTGGCTCATATTTAGCTAGTTGTCCATTAAGACTCCAAGATTCCTCTCACAGTCACTGCTATTAAGACTAGGTTCACCCAGTTTATATGTGTACTTTTAGTTTTTCTTACCTACATTGAATTTCATTTTGTTACTTTACTTTTCTCTACACTGAATTTCATTTTTTTATATAGGGCCCAGTGTTCAAGTCTGTCAAGATCCATTTGGATCTTGAGCCTATCTTCTAGGGGATTAGCTAATCCTGCCATTTTAGTATCATCTGCAAATTTGGTAAGTTCCCCTTTGATTCCCTCATCTAAGTCATTTATGAAGATATTGAAGAGTACTGGGACTAAGACGGAACCTTGTGGCACCCCACTGCTTACTTCTCTCCTTGTAGACTTAGACCAATTAAGGACTACTTGTTGAGTACAGTTTGTCAGCCAGTTGCGAATCCATCTGGTGGTGAAGCTATCTATCCCACTTTTTTCTAGCTTATGAAGAAGTAGGTTGTGGTCTACTTTGTCGAATGCCTTGCTGAAAATCTTAAGTATATAATGTCTACAGTATTTCGCTGGTCTACTAATTTAGTCACTATGTTGAAGAATGAAATAAGATTGGTTTGGCACGATCTGTTTTAAACAAACCCATGCTGGCTGCTAGTTTTTACTTTACTCGTTTCTAGGTGTTGGCAGATCTGGTTTTTTATTATCTTTTCCAGTATCTTCTCGGGTATTGATGTTAGGCTGATTGTTCTGTAGTTTCTTGGGTCTGGGTCTTATATGCTAGGATAAGCATCGCCGAGAGATGGTCAGAAGAGTCCAGTTCAGAAGAGCCAATAACGGAGGTGGTATTCAGCCAGTTCTGACTAGTTCTGGAGAACCGGTAGCGGAAATTTTGAGTAGTTTGGAGAACTGGCAAATACCACCTCTGACTGGCCCCGCCCCCCATCTATTCACTGCCTCCTGAGTCTCAGCTGATCTGCTGAGATTTCTTTTGTTGCCCTGCACACAGATCTGGAAAGCAGGTTAGTGGGGTGGAAATGGAGTTTTTACAGTATCCTTCCCCTGGAGTGGGGTGGAATGGATATTTTACAGTATTCTTCCCCTGCCACACAGAACTGGGAACATTTGGTTTATAAGCAAATGTGTCAAAATAATCTAGATACAAAGGCAATGCTCAATAAAATATAAAAATTTACAACCCTTGCATCAGCTCACACTCCATAGTAAGAACAGTTGAACCTCAAAGGCCCAACATAAAAGCTCTGTCCTCACAGATTCAAAGATAGATGCCATGAACCTTTGGAAACAAAATGGTTCATATCTCTTGCTACCCATATGTGGGGAGCTATGATCTGATTATACTCCACCGTATCTTCAGAAAGAGAGAATGAGTTGATGATTTCTTCAATTTTTTGAGAGGGAGAAAAAATTTTGTAACAATTCTTTAAAGGTAGCCTCCTCCCTATCAGTGATAGCTCCTGCATAGGACCTTACTAATCCAGAATAGAAGTCGTATGCCCAATTTTTCAGGACATTGACAAACATTTTGAAATCTTCCCCTGGCAGAAACAATTTAAAATGCCAATTACATTTAACCTGACAAAGAAAAGATTAAGAGAAAACATGATAGCCGTCTTTAAATTTCTGAAATTCTGTTGTGTGGAAGCTGAAGCTGAATTTTTCTTGATTGGTCAAGGCAGAATTAAAATCATCAGATAGCAACTGCAAGAGACATGATTTTGATTAAACAGGAAGAAAAGCTTCCTAACGGGGGAATACTTTGCCTGAGGAAATTAGGGGTCTCCTTCACTTAGGAGTCTTAGTGATGAAGCTGAACTGTTACCTGTCAGAATTGCAGTAGCTTCATCCTGCATTGAATCAGAGGATTGGATTGCATGATGTCCAAGGTACTTTTTAACTTTATGACTTTAGGATCAGATAAAAAGCAGAGAAATTTAACTGTAATGTAAGTCTTTTTTTGTGGATATTTTCATGCAGGAACACATAGCAAAATTCCTACAGTTAAGTCAGCAAAGTATTCTTTTTTAATTGCCCATATCTCCAAAATACGTTATCCCTTTCTAGGTCATGACTATGGTACTATCATGACTATGACATTTTGGTACTGATATTGAAAAAGTGTTCTAAAATCTAAGATCTAAAAAAAAATTCCTTGAGAAAATATACGGATATCTGGGATAGGATTTCTTTTGGACTATTGGAACAGAGGACGGGTAAATTATAAAGATCTCTTTCAGTTTTACTACATTCTTACAGTCATGTCGCTTTCTTATAACGTTATAAAAGTGGATCGTCATTACCTTCTTCTGTGATTTTTGTTTGTTTCAATGCTTTAAATGTCCAATTTAGCCCAGGAATCCATGATGGTTTCATTCAAAGCACTAAACAGCTCCACTCTACTCCACTTTTTGAATTCAAACAGGATTGCTCAGAGTTGCCACCTAGAATGTATTTAAAAAGATAATTTCATACAGTTTGAATATAATGGAACTATATGTGCATTTCTTTCACCAGTAGTAGGAAGAATTTATTTATTTATTTATTTATTTATTTAATTAATTAAATTAAATTTATTTATTTAATTTATATACCACCCTACTCCTGAAGGACTCAGGGCAGTGAACATATACATGTAATACAAATATTAAAAACCGATTAAAATACAATTAAATAATATGGCCCAGAAAACAAAATTAAATACCTCCAATTTATAGGGCAGATTTAAAATTTAAAAATTTGAAAGCAGTTTTTTTGAGTTTTTTTTAAAAGAAGTTAGGCCAGGCTGACTTGCTGGAATAGAAATGTTTTGAGGGCACGTCGGAAAGCGCGAAGATCCAGGATTGTCTGTATCTCCAGGGGGAGCTTGTTCCAGATGGCAGGTGCTCCCACAGAGAAGGCTTTTCCCCTGGGGGCCACCAGTCGACATTGTTTGACCGACGGCACCCTGAGAAGCCCCTCTCTATGGGAGCGTACTGGTCGGTGAGAGGCTATTGGTGGCAGAAGGCAGTCTCGTAGATACCCCAGTCCTAAGCCATGGAGCGCTCTGAAGGTGGTAGCCAAAACCTTGAAGCGCACCCGGAAGACCACAGGGAGCCAGTGCAGCTCACGCAGGAGGAGAGTCAGATGGGAGTGCCAGGTCACTCCCATAACAACCTGCGCGGCTGCATTCTGGACCAACTGGAGCCTCCGGGTGCTCTTCAAGGGGAGCCCCATGTAGAAAGCATTGCAGTAGTCCAGGCAGGAAGTGACGAGGGCATGAGTGACCGTATTTAATGAGTCCCGATCCAGAAAGGGACGCAACTGGTATATCAGGCGAACCTGATAGAAAGCCCTCCTGGCCACAGCCGTCAGGTGTTCTTCTAAAGACAACCATGAGTCCAGGAGGACACCCAAGTTGCGAGCCTTCTCCGTGGGGGCCAATGACTCACCCCCGATAGTCAGTAATGGCACCAACTGACTGTATCGGGATGTCGGGAACCACAGCCACTCGGTCTTGGATGGGTTGAGCCTCAGTCTGTTCCTCCCCATCCAGATCCGTACAGCCTCCAGGCACTGGGACATCACTTCAAGGGCATCATTGGGGTGGTCCGGGGTGGAGATGTACAGCTAGGTATCATCAGGATACTGATGGTATTTCACCCCAAAACCACGGATGATCTCACCCAGCGGCTTCACATTAATGTTGAACAGGAGGGGCGAGAGAACCGACCCGTGTGGCACCTCACATACAAGGGGCCTCGGGTCGATCTCTGCCCCCCTGCCAACACAGACTGTGACCAGTCAGAGAGAAAGGAGGAAAACCACCACAACACGGTGCCCCCCACTCCTAACTCTTCCAGCCAGTGCAGCATGATACCATGGTCGATGGTATCAAAAGCCGCTGAGAGATCTAATAGGACCAGGATAGAAGAACAACCCCTGTCCCGAGCCCTCCAGAGATCATCAACCAATGCGACCAATGCCATTTCTGTGCTGTACCCAGGCCTGAAGCCTGACTGGGATGGATCCAGATAAGCCGATTCATCCAGGTACTGAGGAAGCTGTCGTGCTACAACACTCTCAACAACCTTCACAACAAAGCAAAGGTTGGAGACTGGACGGTAATTAGCCAATACTGCCGGGTCCAGGAAAGGCTTCTTGAGAAGAGGTCTCACCACCGTCTCTTTCAAGGTGGCAGGAAAGACACCCTCACTCAGAGAAGCATTTATAATCCCCTGGAGCCAGCCTCGTGTAACCTCCCGAGAGGCCAGCACCAACCAGGAGGGGCATGGGTCCAATAAACATGTGGTAGCCTTCAGTCTCCCTAGTATCCTATCCATGTTTTCAGGAGTCACAGAATCAAACTCTTCCCAGATAATATTCTCAGGACTTGCCTCTGTCCTCCCTCCTGAATCTACCACATCAGAGTCCAGGTGTTCCCGAATCTGAGCGATTTTATCCTACAGATACTGTACAAAATCCTCGGCTCTACCCTCCAAGGGGTCCTCCCGTGCTTCCTGAAGGAGCAGGGATGGGTCACCCTAAACAGGGCGGCCAGGCGGTTATCTGATGATGCAATAAGAGCAGAAAAATAGTTACATTTTGCCGCTTTTATTGCCACTAGGTAAGTCTTAATATGAGACCTTACCAGTGTTCAGTCAGATTCAGATTGGCTGGCCCTCCAACTCTCTCCAGGTGTCTTTTCCGACGCTTCATCTCCCTCAGCTTCTTGGTGAACCAAGGAGCCAAGCAAGACCGGCGTCGAGTCAGAGGCCGCAAAGACACGACCCGATCCAAGGCTCCGGCAGCCGCCCTATTCCAGGCGGCCATGAGGTCCTCGGTCGAGCCATGAGCCAGAGCCTCAGGAAATGGCCCAAGCTCCGTCTGGAACCGAACAGGGTTCATCAGGCGCCTGGGGTGGAACCACTTCATCGGTTCCGCCTCCCTGCGATGAGGTGTAGTGGTTCGAAGGTCAAAGCGAAGGAGGGAATGATCCGACCATGACAAGGGTTCAGTTACTATATCCCCGATATCGAAATCATTCAGACACTGACCAGAGACAAAAATCAAGTCCAGAGTGTTTCCCCCCGTATGAGTGGGGCCATGCACTAACTGGATCAGGTCCATAGCCATCATGGAAGCCATGAACTCCCGCGCTGACTTAGGCACTTCACCGATGGATGATAGGTTGAAATCCCCCATGACCATAAGCCTCAGGGTATCAACTGCCACCCCAGCAATAACATTGAGCAGTTCGGGCAGGGCCGCTGCCACGTGGCAGGGAGTCAGGTACGTGATCAGCAAGCCCACCTATACCTTATGACCCCACTTCACCAGGAGGGATTCACATCCAGTAATCTGAGGAACAGTGGCCTCCTTCGGACCAAGACCTTCTTTTATAATAACCGCCACCCCCCCACCCCTACCCTGTGACCTCGGCTGATGAAATGCATGGAAGCCAGGAGGGCACATTTCAACGAGGGGGACCCCTCCTCTTGGCCCAGCCAGGTCTCCGTAATTCCTGCCAGATCTGCACCCCCCTCCTGTACAAGATCACAAATGAGGGGGGCTTTATTTACTACGGATCTGGCATTGCACAACATCAGCTGAAGGTCAAGGGCCTGAGAATCTGAACTACCTGGGGAATGAGAGGAGCCTTGGGGGCCGGAGCATGCCACCGCTTGGAGACAGTGGGTGCGCATTCCCATAACCAGGTTTGGCCCCCTGTTCCCGCCATATCTGCCCCTCCCACTCACAGTACTGATGTGCTGGCCCTCATCATTACAAACTCTAACCCCCTCATCGGCCCGGAGCCCCACGCCTCCCATGCCATGACCCCCGGCCAAGCCTGGTCCTACCCTCAGTGGGTTATCCCCCAAACCCACAACCCTAGTTCCAATCCGATCCTCCCCCCCAGAGCCCTTTAAAAATTTAAATAAAAATTTGGATAGGAAACTCCTCAGCCTCCTTTTTGCTGCATGCCACTAAGAATGAAGAAAATTTCTCATATCATGTTAGAACATAGACAATTGCTTGTTATAACAGAGAAATAGGGATTGAGGCATAATTGTAAGATAATATCCCAGAGAAGCAACTTTTTCAGCTCAGGATATTCTTCATTAAGATTTATTTGCTACCAATAACATTCTTTCAGCAATTGACCAAATTACAGACTCAGATAGCTTTGGAAGGGTAGAGAGAAAGAGAGAGAGAATGAGAGAGAGAATTGCCAACCTTATTGTCAGACTTATCATTTAGGGAATAGGCTGAGAAGGCCTCCATGAGATGAGCTGATTTTATTCTGAAAAAACTGAGCAAAAATTGAATTAAAAGCTTTTAGTCATGTCTTTGTATATAGCATCACAGAGGGCTTTCTGTTGCACACCATTTTAAAATCCTGGGTTGCCCTAATAAAGTTATCCCTTGAGTATGAATTTTGACTTTTTTCCCACTTTGGCCACCAGAGCTGGCTTGACTTTGCTTTAATATTCTTTATCAGCTCAAATCAGGCATGCTTTAAAGTAATCGGCTATTGTTTTAGAAAATTCCAAATTTTGGTGCAAGGTAGCATAATTAACAGTAATAGCTTAAGACAGGTTCTTAGCCAGGACAAACTAGCTTCCTGTACAATTAGTAAATTAAAATTGACTGAACTGGTAAGACAACCATGTGTTAAAATTATGGCCAGCATCTGTTCTCTATTATTGCAGCTTGAAATAGAAGTAAACAAACATAGACTTGATCTTGCGTAGTACTTACTGTTCTTGTTATTCAGTATTCTTCTTTTTTCAGCAAACTATCCAAGATATCTCTCTGTAAGGTATTGACAAATAACGTCCTCCAGGTTAACAGTACCAATACAACCCAGTATGTTTCTCCACTTAAAGTACTGGCCTGTTTAATTTATTTTTTCTTTGATGTTGACCAATTTATTTCCTTGCTTTCTCATGCACACACAGACATGAAATATACCTTCTCTCACGCATACACACACCCAGTGCTGATATGAGTTGGCTGCTTTTTGAGTGCCTTTCTTTTATGCTCTTCACTTATTTTACACATATCTTCTGAAGTTGCCATTTATCCATGCCCAAGATAATCTCTTCCTTAGTGACCAATAAAGAAGACTTGACTATAAAAGAAGAAAATCTGAAAAAAGAGAGATCTGGTAAAATGGAATATGAAAAGAACAAACAAGTCAAAACTCATAATAATTCCTAGAGGTTATTTAAATCCATTTTAATAAAACCTTAGTTGGAATGTATCCTGCAATGCAAGAAAGGTCAGCCAAGTCCATGACCAACATAGCTACCTACTAGTGTCTAGAAAGCTGGACAAGCTAAGGCATCATTGGGGAAATAAGTCTCTTCTAATAAGGAGAATCAAAAGGAACCCGGCTCTTGAAGAATGAGTGTCTGATGATAAGAAAGAATGCAAAATAGAATTTGAAGAATAGGTGGCAAAAACATTTATTAAGGGAAACAATAAGAACCTAAAATTATTCAAAGCAGATAATCAGCTAGAGAAAGTCTGGTCCAAGAGATGACAAAGGAGTGAAAAGGAAGCTCCAAGAGGATGTAGAGATTGCAGAGAATTTACATTCTATTTGTCAAAGCAAGTAAGAACAAAATGAATTCTTTGCAACTATATATAGAATAAATATCTGAGCCTGCATTGATTTTCCCAAGAATGGAATTGGAGGAAGTGGAGTAAATTGAGATAACAAGAGAACACATTCTGGGACATTTACAAAGACTTTGCAATAACAAACACCCAAGACATTTTTTTTAGAAAACTGAACTGTGACAAAGCTGACCATGTGGCAAAAATATGCAACTTGTCTTCAGATTGGGCTAAAACAACTGGAAGCTAGCCAATGAATTATAAGGTACCCAGGAGAGAAATGGGAAATTATAGGCTAGTTAGTTTAACATTAATATTTAACATTCTAGACCCATGATGGCAAACCTATGGCACGCGTACCACAGGCAGCACATGGAGCCCTCTCTGCGGGCACGTGAGCCATCACCTAGCTCAGCTCCACTGCGCATGCGCAATTGCTTTCTGTCGGCCAGCTGATTTTCGGGTCTGCCCTGCAAGTGGCATGCATGGGGAGACCTACCTTTCTCCTCAATTTCTGCTGCCTGTGCCTTCCCAGATCTCCGGAGATTCCCCTCCCAGCGATGTTTTGGGAGGCGAGGCTTTTTTCCCTCCTCCCTTAGCCATTTTGGGAGGCAAAGGCTTTTTTCCTCTTCCCAGCTGTTTTGGAAGCTTCCCCCACCCCTCCCAGCCATTTTGGGGGGCAAAGGTTTTTTTCCCCCTTCCCAGCCGTTTTGGAAGCTTTCTCCCCCACCGCAGCCCAATGGTGAAATCTAAAATTTGTTACTACCGATTCTGTGGATGTGGCTTGGTGGTGGTGGGGTAATGTGACTGGGTGGGCATGGCCATTTTTTTTTTAACTTTTAAAACAAGTTTTTCGGCGAAGAGGTTGTTTAAAAAATGCTTTCAAAAGGCTCTGACAATCCCCGCTGAGTTGCCTGATCGGCAAAGACTTTTTTCCTTTTAAATGCCTCTGACGATCAGGCAACTCAGCTTAGATCCTCAGAGGCATTTAAAAGAAAAAAGGGTTTTTTTTCTTTTAAATGCCTCTAACGATCCAAGCTGAGTTGCCTGATCGTTAGAGGCATTTAAAAGAAAAAAAGTCTTTGCCGATCAGACAACTCAGCTTGGATCGTCAGAGGCATTTAAAAGAAAAAAAGGGTTTTTTTCTTTTAAAAGCCTTTGATAATCCCAGCTGAGCCGCGCAATCATCAGAGGCTTTTTTTAATTTTTAAAAGCATTTTTTCGGCCAAAGAGGTTGTAGAAAAAATGCTTTTAAAAGTAAAAAAAAGCCTCTGATGATTGTGCGGCTCAGCTGGGCGTGGGGGGGGGGGCATTGTTTTTTGCTACCGGTTCTCCGAACCACCCACCTCCATTGCTACCGGATCGGGCAATCCAGTCCGAGCTGGGAGCATTTCACCCCTGCTCCCCCCCCCCCGCTGTTTTGGGAGGCAAAGGCTTTTTTCCCCCTCCCAGCCATTTTGGGAGGCAAAGGTTTTTTCCCCCTTCCCAGTCGTTTTGGAAGCTTCCCCCCCCAGCTGTTTTGGGAGGCAAAGGCTTTTCCCCCTTCCCAGTCATTTTGGAAGCTTTCCCACCCACCCCAGCTATTTTGGGAGGTAAAGGCTTCCCCCCCAGTGCTGTTTTGGGATGTGAGGTCAAAAGGGGGGGGGTTGTGTGTACATGCAGGATTCATATGCACATGCGGTGGGGTCACGCGCATGTGCAGAGGGGCGGGGCATGTGGGAGGGGCATTGCATTATGGGTATGGGCACGTGCATAGAGAAAGTTGCTAAGGTTGGGCATCTCTGTTCTAGATTTCAGTTTGGCCAGATTGTGGCCCATCTGGAATTGCTCTCTTGAACCATAACCTGTGTGTTTTTCACTTCATACACACTTCTAGTCAAAAGTGTTTGATAAGGAACTCTCAAAAGCCAGCAATAGAGCTATAAAGATGCATAGACATGCATGCACACACACATGGTTGGCTGGAGTATTCTGGGAATTGAACTCTACAGGTCTTAAAGCTGCCAAGGATGAACACCCCGATCTAGAACCTGTTGGTTATTCTGGGTTTCAGCTGAGGCAAATTCTGGATAGTCATACAGGATAAGAAGGGTTTTAATGAACTTCATCCCTTTCTAATCTTTTCTACATCCACCCAATAAAGTATGTGATGTTTGGTATTAGGAAAACTATTACTGTCTTAGGTGTTATTAATCATACTATCAGGGGATTCAAAAAGAGTTGGAGATAAGCTGACTGTAAGATCCTAGCAGTTTTTACGATTAAGTGGCCCTGAATTGAGGCCCGTTTTTTTCATATCAGCCTTAATTTCCCATGTCAGCCAAAATTACTATTTCCATCCTCAATCATAGTAGGTTTGACATTGCTTACTAACTTTACTGCAATTTGAATAGCTCCTTTTCGTTGCTCCTTTATATGAAGTTTGTGCTTGGTTTTTATTGCTTGCATTTGATTTTTATGTTTCGGAAGAAGAAAGAAATAGCAAAAACATTAACGCCCTCTTCAGTGACTTAGTTTTATTTGAGTGCTATGTTGAAAAACACTTCAGATAATTTCTGGAACAGTGTGTAACAATATAAATTGGCAGTGTCTTTTGGCTGTCTGTGTATACAGTATCACAACTGTGCTCAAGTATAGTTGTATCGTTGTCTATAGAAGACCTGGGTATTTTACAGCCCATAGGCTACATCTGTGATGGTGAACCTATGGCACGCGTGCCACAGGTAGCATGCGGAGCCCTCTCTGTGGGCACACGAGCCATCGCCTAGCTCAGCTCCACTGTGCATGCGCAATTGCTTTCTGCCGGCCAGCTGATTTTCGGGTCTGCCCTGCAAGTGGCATGCGTGGGGAGACCTACCTTTCTCCTCACTTTCTGCTGCCTGTGCCTTCCCAGATCTCCAGAGATTCCCCTCCCAGCCGTTTTGGGAGGCAAAGGTTTCTCTCCCCCCCCCCCAGCTGTTTTGGGAGGCAAAGGCTTTTCCTCCCCTCCCAGCCGTTTTGGGAGGCAAAGGTTCCCCTCCCTTCCCAGTTGTTTTGGAAGCTTTTCCCCCCACCCCAGCCATTTTGGGAGGTAAAGGCTTTCCCCCCCAGTGCTGTTTTGGGATGTGAGGCCAAAAGAGGGGTGTTGTGCGCACATGTAGGGTTCGCGTGTGCATGCGGGAGGCGGTGTCACATGCATGTGGAGAGGGGCAGGGCATGCAGGAAGGGCATTGCATTATGGATGTGGGCATGTGCGTGCGCACGATAGCATGCCCGTGCATGCTTTTGGCATCCGAAGGAAAAAAGGTTAGCCATCACTGGGCTACATCCTTCAACTGTCCCTATCCAGCCCATATGAGGTCAGTCAGAAATTAGAAATCAAATGTAAATAAGTGTATGTCATGTATGCAATGCAACTTCATTGCTTTTATTTTGTAGTTGATTTCTATTTTTTGTTTAATTTAGGCATGTGTCTGAGTGTATATCTATGCACCTTCACAGCCCTACACAACTGTCCCAGTTTCTCATGATGACCCTTGGGAAATTGCCTACCCCTGGTCTATAGTAATGTGCATAAAAGCCGGTGGGTAGTGTTCAGGCCCGTTATTTTTTTCTGGAGAAATGTAAACAGCTACCCAGTTTCATTACCAAATGTCCTGCTAGGGACTTCTCAAGCAGGACTCTAATATATATCCCTGTAAATGAAAAATCAATACCAAACCATAAGAGTGAAGTGGGAGGGAAGACAAATGCCAGGTCAGCTGTTTTGTTTTGAAAAACCTGCTTGCTTCCTTTTTTGATTAGAGGTCAGCAAGCTGTTACAATTATTGTTGGGGTGGGGCTTTTTGTAAAGAGAGAAAAAAGAAAGAAAAAGGCCAAGTTCAGCTCCTTTCACTGTCTGACTAATGTCAGAAGGATTTACCAGCTCTGGGGGGTTTGTTTAGGGGGATTGACTGATTTATGGGAGACAATGATTGGATGGTACTATGGTGTAGAGCAGCAGGAGACAGGAACATGACTGGTGAATTGATGCAGTCATGAGCAGATGGAGGGATCAACCAAGGAAACAAAAATAAAGCTGCAACTAGCATATTATTATAAACTGGGGGTGAGGTGGGAGGAGAGGGATGGGACCCAGTACAGGGCCTGGAGAAAACTTGCAGGCTACAACTCTATAGAGTTTATCTCTGTGTCAGAGATAGTGGGAATGCTGTGTCAGTGGGAGGGAATGCTGTCCTAAGTTTATCCAGATGGCAGAATTTGCAGAAATGAAAGAAATATTTAGAACTCATATGCAGAATTGTTGGGAACTGGTGTTCTAATTTTGCTTCAGTGATGTCACAAATTTGAAATCTTATTGTTGGCAGAGAAATTTTTGATGGACTCCAGAAAGATCTTTAAGAGGAACCTTCTGACATGAGGGTTTCGAGGGCTTGGATTCAGACAAAAAGCATATCACGCAAGTGGGAAGGTGCTGACATACCACCAGGCTGTGAGCATGGACAACATTTTTAATGTGGAATATATTGCATATGATCAATAATGTAATTATAGTATATTATCATTAAAAAAGGGGGGGAAAGAGGTTTAAATACTAGTCACACTGTGCTCATGGATGTGTTAGAGCACCAAACCACTGGAAATCGGAGGATTCTTTTCTATTCTTCTATCTGAAGGGCTCTTCAAAACTTGTAATGCTATATAGAATTTCTATCTGATTTTAGGGATATTATACTGGCTTCTTCAGAATATTTGGGCTTTTTTCAGTAGAGAAGATGTTATACTGCCCTAATTTCTCTGCCTGAAAAATATGATGTGCACCAATTTATTGATTTGTAACTAATTCTTCAACAAGTTTGATTGAGTCTGTAAAATATACATTCCTGTCCCTTTTTATGGGATAAGTAATAGAAACATAGATATAAAATATATATCTGTATATTGTCTGTCAGTTTCAATTTGCTTTGAAATGTGAAATATATACATTTTTTCAGAATTTTAAAAATATGTATTCCAATGAAACCTATATTTTTATATTTATTTATATGGGATGATTTCTAAGTTGTCTATGCATTTGGAAGCCCAGAATTAATCTGGGCCTGGCTGATCTCTATAAGGAAGCAGGCATAAACCAGGATACTACTTGGATACTAGACCACCAAAAATACTACACTGTAGATGCACTGGAAAGTTGAAAAAACCTTCCAGAAGAAAGCAATGGTGAACTACCTCTATTTTGTTGCTAAGAAAATTATATGGATATCTTAATTAAGGGCTCAACTTTAATTTAGGAATAGACTTTAAGCAGTAAAAGAAATCATAGGAGGAGAAAAACTGCTTCTTTTAGAGAGTTGTTGAGGCCTTAAATTAAAGTTTGGAGGTTTATCTATGCCCTCGGGGTCACCGTAGTGCAAATGGGTGTGGGGCTTTCTTGACTGCAGGGTGTTTTCTTCCCTGTGTCCCTTCACTGTTGAAGACAGGCACAGGCTGTTGGGGATGACTCTGTATTGTCTACATCTCAAAGTGAAGTGCAAATGATTCCTGTAGTCTGCAATTTTTCTGGAAATCCATTCATACTCCCACACCTTTCAAAAGGTGTTCATTCCAAAGTGCATCTCCGACAGCCTGTGCTTGTCTTCAACAGTGAAGGGACACAGGGCAGAAAATATCCTGCAGCCAATAAAGCTCCATAGGTGACCCTGAGGACACAGATAAACCTCCAAGTGGTCTCATTGTCTCTCTAAAAGAATGCAAATGACCAGCTGTCTGCAAGAAATATAAATCCTTCCATTCTCCAACATCTAATCAGATCTGAAGAAGTTCAGAGTTCATATGAGAACAGCCCTATGTGAGTCCAACAAATACATTTACTTTAATGGGAGACTTTAGTATCTCCATTTCAGAAGTGTGTGATAAAACTCCCATCATTCTTAGCCAATAATAAGGATTCTGGATTGGAGGAAAGCTGTGTAGTTAAAATATTAAGTTGTAGACTACAATCAACACCCTGTGTTTCTATGGAATGCTTTTTATAAGAAAAAAACAAGCTTTTTTTTCAAGAAAACTCAAATTATGAGTGCCTTGTTTAATGCCAGTTGGTATGAAATTATGGAATTTCATAAGTAGACATAATCCCCTGAAAACTATTCTCTTTTTTTTTTTTGGCTCTCATTTTTGGGTCTTCTCAAATCTTGGTAGGCTGAACTGCAGCATATAACAATATCTCTGTTTCTTAATCTTGGGCATGTAGAGGGCTTTCTTTTCAGGATCTTTCAGTGCATACTTCTTCCATTACTTCTCATTGCAAACCCACTAAAATATAAACATCTTTTTAAAAATGTTTAGTATTTAGTTATTTATGCTATGTCCCCTATTTTCACACAATGCAGCTCCTCTCTAAGATTCCTCATTAATTGCTAATTCTTCCTACTTCCACTTGGAAAAAAATCCATATTTTATTAATAGTCAAGTTTCTTTCTTTCCTATAAACACTTATTTTTTCTTAGACAGCTTTCTCAAAATGTGATACTGCCACAGTAAGTGCTGTTCAATTTTTTTTACATGGTTTCCTTCGACAATCAGATTTGATAGTTTACAATCTCAGTTATTCCCAGTCAGTAGATTACATTTTCCATCAATCACAGCCAACATTGTCAAATGCTGTTTTACAATAAACAGTTTATCACGTTTACCTTCCTTTTCTTCATTCTACTTTGCAGAAGAAAACTTAGTTATTGTAGTGATAGTAAGGGTTTTTGCAGTGTGAAATCAGTAGGAGAAAAAAACGGGACTCTGGAATTCTGGTTTTAAGGATCTTGGAAAGGTGATTTCTAGGTAGGGTAACTCTACTACTGAGTTTTCTCAGTAGTCTATTTCTTCATTTAGAGAAGAACAAAAATAAAGGTGATTTTATAATTTCATGGCTTTTTGTATTTTAAAAAATCATGATTGACTTTTTCCATTAGAATAACAGATGTGAATATACCAGGTTTCTGTTCACCATATTTCATGGTGTACAGGTAATACTCGAGTTACGAATGTAATGGAGCCTGCCAATTACATTCATAACCTGAAGATTCATAGTTCTCATAACTTGATCACTCTCTGCTTTTGCTAACACATTTGCTAATTGAATGCCTGGGTCGTTAAGTGCATGAGGTATCTCAGGGTGTGGAATGCCATGGGGGTCCTAGTGCTTCTGACCACTCAAGGCCTCCCATGAACCACATACTTCCATCCCCATCCTGCCCAACTGGGTCACTTACCTTACGTAAATCTCAATCAATGGAGCTGTCTCCTCTCCAGCCTCTCTGCCGCAGTTTTGCCTTGAGCAAAGGCTTGCTGAGGACTGCAAGGATGAGAGATTGCATGCTCATAGGCTCTGGTCATCTTTGCAAAAAGCCTTTGCTGATGAGAACAGAGCTTGAGAGGAGTGTATGCATCCCTCTAGGCCTCCATTTAGGGTGGCAAAGGGCTTCCCTCAAGGCCATTACTGATGAGAATGGAGCTCGGGAGGGGAGCGTGTGTCCCTCCGGACCTCCATTCTCATCAGGAAAGGCCTTGAAAGCTCTTTGCTGCCATAAAAAAGCCTCCCTGACTTTGTTCTCTGATTTAACATTTTTATTGAGTTATAAGATAAAATAAGATTTAAAAATACAAAAGTAAATAGGGGAACAGTGGGGAGAAAGAGGGGAAGAGAAGTGAGGAAGGGTAGAAAAAAAGAAAAAGAAACATTGACTTCTTACACTCTCTGTTGCAGTAAAATAAGGCATTAACATCAAATCACAACTTTTTGTTTTTTTCATAATAATATAAACAAGCCATTTCTATAAAGATCTATCAATCTAATCGGTAAACCACAAAATCAAAATTTCATTCTTTTCCACTTCAAGCAGAAAGTTCAGAAGCAGTCTCCATGTGGAAACAAAAATACTTATATTTTTTTCTTTAATCAAAGTGGTCAGTTTTGCCATTTCAGCCAACTCCATCAAATTCTGCAACCATTCTTCCATCATAGGAATTGAAGTGTCCTTCCATTTTTGTGCGTACAATAGTCTTGCTACTGTCAACATATATAGTAACAAAGTTCCAGATTTTTTCTCCAGGTCTTTTTCCATAAGGCCCAAAAGGAAAAATTCTGATTTCATCTTGTCAGGGTAGTGATTTAAGAGCTGACCAGCTGCTATGATGATGCAATGATGCACTGATGTAATGATGGGAATGAGTCAGCAAGATTTTTAGCTGTTATCCCTTTAAGAGCCTGTATAATAAGAAGAGGCCCTGTTAGGGCGTCTCTCGTGCGCCATGTGTTCTTTCCTGCTGTAATTTACTGATTGTTTGACTTCTGCCTATAGTACGTGAATGTATAGTATATATTCTTTTGTAGATAAAACCACTATTTATTACAAACCTCTGTTTGCTGTTATTGCTCCTGGGTTGTCTCATGTAGTAAAACTGTGCACACTTTGACACATCCATTTTCAAATTTTTCTGAATTAAAATATGAATCATACTCCAAAAAACTTTTGCTTTACCACATGTCCACCATTTTGATAACTTATCTGATGTTAAGACCAATGATACATCATCTTACAGAAATTTTCTTTTAGATTATAATTTAATGCAAATTTTAAACCCTTCATCCACATATTTTCCCATTGTTCAAGCATCACATTATATCCAAAATTCCTTGCCCACTGAATGATACAATGTTTCTACATGTTCATTGTCCAAATTCAATTTCAATAACATTTTATAGATCTTAGCAATAATATGCTCATCACTACTACATAATAAAATTTCCAATTCGTTTTTAATAAAGTCAAATCCATAACACTTTTTATCCAGTTTAAATCTTTCTTTCAGTTGTTGATAAGTAAACCAATGGCAAACATAACCTTCTGTTTCAAGTTTTTCCCTTGGCTTTAATATTGGGTCACCAGAATTAAAAGATAAAATTTTACCGTACGTCAACCAGTTTGACTTTGCCACCATTTCTTTTCTAAAAAAGGCTTCCTGTGGTGACACCCAAAGGGGCAACGTCGTAGAGAGCCTTGTTTTATATTTATTCTAAATTCTTAGTGTGGCACATCTAACAAAATGATTATTAAATTAAACATTAACTTTACTTTTATCATACCATAAGTAGCCATGCCATCCAAACCTTAATTCATAGCCCTCTAATTCAAGTAACCTCTTATTCTGGAGACTCACCCACTCTTTTGACCAGGCCAGACAGCATGCATCAAAATACAATTTCATGTCTGGTAGACCCAAACCCCCTCTTTCCTTAGCATCTTGCAGTAGCTTATATCTAATTCTTGTTTTTTTTCCCTTGCCATATAAACTTAGAAATATCCTTCTGCCATTGTTTAAATGGATTGTCAGTTGTAAGTATTGGTAACATCTGAAATAAAAAAAAGCATCTTTGGTAAAATATTCATCTTGATTACAGAGATTCTACCCAATAATGATAAATGCAGTTTATCCCATCTTTGTAAGTCCTGTTTAATATCCCTCCAAAGAGGGATGTAATTGCTTTGAAACAGCTTTATATTTGTATTTGTCAACATAACCCCTAAGTATTTCACCTTTCTCAACCCTAAAACCCAACTTTTTGTTCAATATATCACTGTCTTGAGAAGACATATTCTTGATCAGCATTGTTGTTTTCTGTTTGTATATTTTGAAACCTGCCAAAGCCCCAAACTCATTTAATTTCCTCATCAAATATTCTATTATGATCATTATGATATTGTAACTGTTCAATAATATTTAAGACAGTTCTCACATTATCTCTTAGCTACCTTTTCAGCAGAAAGCAGAGTCTGCTTAGTCTTCATGTATATATATACCTGTAACATCTTCTTTAGTCTTTCTGCCAAAATGGCAGCAAAAAGTTTGTAATCTTTGTTTAATAATGAAATTGATCTATAATTCTTTGTCTTTGTAACATCTTGACCCCCCCTTGGGTTACAATATAATGCTGGCTTCTTTCCACTTCTGAGGTATCTTTCCCCCCTGTAGTATATCATTCATTGTGTCCTTTAGTGATTGAAGAAGTTCATCCTCGAAGCACTTATAATATTGTCTTATGAGATCATCTGGGCCTGGGGCTTTGCCTGGCCTCATTTTTTTAATGGCTTCTGATATCTCAAAGGCAGTTATCAGGTTATTCATAAGTTGTCTCTGGGTTTGTAATAGTTTAGGCAACTGTTGTCTTAAAAGATATTCATCTATTTTTGACATATCTATCTCCTGTCTTTTATACAAATTTGAATAGAAATTATGAAAAGACTTTTTAATAAGTCATCTATTAATTATCTGTTATTACATTCACAGATTTTTCCAATCATTGTCTTTTCCCTTTCTTTTCTTAATTTATATGCCCACCATCTACCTGGTTTATTTGTAAACTTGAAATGTCTTTGTTTTGTGTAGTTCAATTTTGTTTCTATTTCCTGTACTGTTAACATAGATAATTGTTGCCGTAACAATTTAATATGGTGTAAAATTTTAGAATTCATAGGTGTCTCTTGCAGCTGAATTTCTTTCTGTCTAAAATCATCCAATATCCTTTGCATATTTTCCTGGGATTTTTTTTCTTCGCTAAGCGATTGTGCTGTATAAAATAACCCCTCATTACCACTTTACTAGCATGCCATACTGTCATTAAGATTGTCCCTTTACCCAAATTATTCTCAAAGTACTCTTGCAGTTTCTTTTTACAGTCTTTTACAATCCTTTCCTTTTAATCTCCATCTTCATTTAATCTTCAACTGAAACTTGAGCTCTTTCCTTTTAAAACCAAATGCACAGGATTATGGTCAGAGAAAGGTTTAGGCAGAATGTCCACTTTCAGAATTTTATTTGCAAGATTTTTAGATATCCATATCATGTCAATCCTTGAAAAAGATTTATGTCTTTCAGAAAAGAAGGTATCTTCTCTGAAATCTCCATTTTTGTATCTCCATGAATCTATTAACACTAGGTTGTCCATCATCTCAAAAAAAGTCTTGGATAATTTATGTAAGGGTTTGACCCCTTTGATGGATGTTCTCTCCAAAACTGGTGTAGTCACTCCATTCCAATCCCCCAACATAAGCCAGTTTCTATACGAAAAGGGCAGTAACTGGTCCATTAAATGTTAAAAAAAATGGCTTCTATCATCATTTGGCCTATACATGCCTACGACTATTGATTTTATTCCATTAAGTTCAATTTCCACTACTACAAATCTGCCATATTCATCTGCTATAAATAGCTTGGATTTAAACTGGGGTTTTATATATAACAACAAACTTTGTTTCACAGCTAAACTTAAGCAGCTACGTCATTCCAAAGAGGAAGCCTACAGAAAAGGTGATAAAATGCTGTACAATCAGGCCAGAAATGTATTAACAAGGGAAATCAGAGCAGCAAAAAAAAAGCTACTCTGAAAAGCTAAGGAATCAGTTCTCAACGAATGAACCAGCAAACATGTGGAAAACTCTTAAAAATATCACTGGCTATGGCAAACCTCCTTCCCAGGCTGAAGGAAATCAGCAACTGGCAGATGACCTGAACGTGTTTTACTGCAGGTTTGAAAGGAAACTACAGCCACCTATCTCCACAACCCCCATCTCAGACACACCAACAACAGCCAAGCCTCCTACAACTGACTCCATCCCATTGGGTTCACAACCCCTAGTGATCACAGAAAAGGAAGTGCAAGACCTATTTCACAGGAAAAGTTCCAGGCCCAGAGAAGATAACTCCTTCTTGCTTAAAAGTCTGTGCTAACCAATTGGCCCCCATCTTCACCCATATCTTCAATAAATCACTGGAGATGTGCTATGTTCCTTCTTGCTTCAAACGCTCTACTATCATCCCAGTGCCGAAGAAGCCCACCATCAAGGAACTGAATGACTACAGACCAGTTGCTCTAACATCTGTAGTCATGAAAACTTTTGAAAGGCTAGTGCTGTCCCACTTGAAAACCATCACGGATCCGCTGTTAGACCCCTTGCAATTTGCATAGTGAGCAAATAGATCAACAGATGATGCTGTTAATATGGCTCTGCACTACATCTTACAACATCTTGAATCTCCAAAGACCTACACAAGGGTCCTCTTTGTAGACTTTAGTTCAGCATTCAACACCATCATTCCAGACACACTTCTAACTAAGCTAAAACAGTTAGTGGTACCTGAAGACACTTGCAAGTGGATCATAAGCTTCCTAACAAGCAGGAAGCAGCAGGTGAAGCTAAGCAGAATCGCATCAGATACCTGTACAATTAGTACAGCCCCACCCCCCAAAGCTGTGTGCTCTCCTCACTTCTCTTCTCTCTATATACCAATGATTGCAACTCTAATGATCCATCTGTTAAACTACTAAAGTTCACAGAAGACACAACAGTGATCGGTCTCATTCGAGACAATGATGAATCCACATACAGACGGGAAGTGTGACTGGAACAATCTGGAACTGAACACACTCAAAACCATAGAAATGGTGGTAGACTTTAGGAGAAACCCTTTCATACTTCCACCTTTCACAATACTAGACAACACAGTATCAACAGTAAAGACCTTCAAATTTCTAGGTTCTATCATATCGCAAGATATAAAATGGACAGCTAACATCAAAAACGTCATCAAAAAAGCACATTTTCGTGGCAGCAAATCTGAAGTTTATTCTGTATATTTTGTCTAAATCAATTTCCATTTCATTTTTCTCTTTATTAATGAACTGAGCCAAGGCTTTCTCCATCTTTAATATGATATCTTCTCCTGGTTGTTCGGGTATTCCACAAAATCTTAAATGAAATTCTTTAATCTGAGCTTCCAGAGTTGTTATCTCTTCCAATTCAGCTTCACATAAAGAGTTTGTCTCCTCCAATCCATGCTTCATACAATCTACTCTGGCTTTCACCTGTTTCATATCTCCTTTCAGACATTGGATTTCTTCCCAGAGTTCCCTAGTTAGTGAATCGAACAGCTTCCAGCTTTATTCTGACATTTTGAATATGCTCATGAGTTTATGACATGTACTCATGCATAAATGACTTTAAGAATTCTGTATTTCCTGATAATTTTCTAATTTCTCTGTCTTCTTTCTCGGCGTCATCTTTTTGAGTTTAAAATTACAAAATTTAGGTTTTAAAGTTAAAAGTTTCAGATTTATCACCTTGAAATCTATATCACACTGGGTTTAATAAGACTAATAATATTCTTAAAAGGCATTAGCAATAATATAGTCTTTGGCTCCCTCTTGTGGTGAATCAGCACTATTATATAAAAAAGCCTCAAAAGTTTTTTACAGCTTTATCACAGATGACCACAGATGATCAATCAGAAGCTGTTAAAAATGAAACTGTTTACCCTCCTTCGCAGCAGTCTCCGCACTTCATACAGAGAGTTCTTGTTTAAACTCTGAAAACCAAATCTGTTAAGTCAGCTAATGATATAAAATTCTCTGAAAGATTTAAGCCAAAAATTACAAAAATAATTTCAGGAATAGTTTCCACAATGCTTTAGTTTCGAGTTATATCAGGCTTCTTTGTCTGGCTGGAGTATCTCAGCTCCTCCATCTCACCATCTTAAATCACAAAGCCTCAAAAATGATGATAATTCCACAAAAAAAGGAAATGGCAGACTGCAACTAGAGAAAGCCTCTTTCAGCATGAAAGGTAAATATGCAAAAAACAAAAACAAAAACAACCCTAGTTCTGAAGAAGCAGTAGCACCTTTTATTGTCCCTTTAAAATGACTGATTCTTCCACAGTGAACTTGCTTGGTTGCCCTGCCCCAGCCAGGGACTCACTCTATTACTTTTTCTTTTTCTTCCAGAAGCAGTCTGAGAGTGCCCGGCTTCCCAAGGAAGCAAAAGGGTCAATTTCAAATGCCTTCCCCTATCCCAGAGGGGTTTCTTCTGGCTTAGAAAACACTCTAACCCTTGAATTGTGGAGGGTCTGTAGCAGAGGTGGTATTCAGTTGGTTTGCACCAGTTTGAGCGAACCATTGGCAGAAATTTGGCCAAGGTCGCCGAACTGGTAGCGATGGCCAGTTGGCCATTCCCCCAAACTGGTCCCCCAGTTGCTGCTCGCTCATCCTGCCCACCATGTTTGTTGCCGCCAAGTTCTTTGTGCACACACATCCCATTGCCTTGCAAGTCCAATGGTATGCACATGTGCAAAGAGCATGGCAGTGATGGCAGCAACTTTTTCTGTGCTTCCATATTCCGTGCCCCCCACACTATCCCAGCCTGCCTCCCCTACTCCCTTCCCCGTGGCCCGCAGCCCTGCCATGTTTCCCTGCCTTTCACGCAGCCTTCCAGGTGTCCCCGTGGCCAGCTTGCAAAGGCAGGAAAGTGGGCTTGGCCATGGGGACCGCTGGGAAGGCTGCATGCAATGCAGGCAAGTGCCACAAGCCACGCTGTCAGATATGCCTCCTTTCAGTACTCAAGAAAGAAAAACCCCAACTCCATTTTCATAGAAAAAGGTACTTTTACTGAGTATGAACTGAATGCAACCAAAGAAAAGCAAGGTCTGAGGCAATAGGCGCGAAAATCACATATAGAAAGCATCCTTAAAATCCTCCCCCCAATCGTCCAGTCAGGATTATCCAATCCACATCCCCCCCAGGGGTCATGTGGGGTGCAGCTTCCAATGGTTCCATCCTCCTGGTATGCCACGACGGTTGACCTTGAGTGGTTATCAGCGTTCTTCCCAGCTTCAGAGAAAACGCTGAGGAAAACTTTCTCCCCTCTTCTTCACCAGCTCACTCCCCCCCACAGACATTCAAACAGCTCCCCCTCCCCCCATTACAATGGCAGCTGAGCAAGGAAGCAATAAAAAGGCGGAGGCTGACATGCGGAGCATCATGCAAAGCAAATTAAAGGTGGCCTGCCTCTCTCTCCCCTCCCCACTTCCCTTTTACCTTTCTTTAACCCGCCCTGCTTCCCTTCCCAAACCTCAGGAGGCAGCCACTCCCATCCTCACGGCCTGTGGAGGAAGAGTCCTCCGTGCTGCAAAGTCCTTGCAGCGGCGGCAGGAGGGGGGAAAGAAAATTCCCCTTTTGCTGTCGCTGCTGCTGCCATCACCGCCACCTCTGCCTCTTCCTTCTCTCTGCCACAAGCATTGCCTTCCCAGCAGCAGATGGGAGGTGGCGACTGTGGCTGACTTGGGATGGAAACACAGAGAAACACCCAGGGAAGCAACTACCTTTTCCTCTCTGACTTCTGTTAGCAGAGAGAAGGAAGAGGCAGAGGTGGCGGCAGCAGCAGCGGCAGTGGAAGGAGCCGATTGCTTCACAGCCAGTGTGGTTACCTGGGCTCCCTTCACCTGGCTCTCCCCACAGCGCCGCCACATCACACAAGGACGTCACCCTCGAGAGGCTTCAGAGGCCAAGACTTTTTTTTCCTCCTCTTCCTGCTGCCTCGAGGGCTTTGTAGCACAGGGGACTCTTCTTCCACAGGCCGTGTGGATAGGAGCGGCTGCCTCCCGAGGTTTGGGGAGGGAAGCAGGGCATGTTAAAGAAAGGTAAAAGGGAAGCAGGGTGGGTGGTGGGTGAGGTGGGAGAGAGAGGCGAGCTGCCTTTAATTTGCTTTGCATGACACTGATGTGGCGGGGTTGAGTGCCACTTAGCGCAGTCCTGGGGAGGGGAAAGAGAAAGCATCCCTGAGCGGACGTAGCATTTTGGCGCGGCCTTGCTGGACTTCTGTGGGGTAAGGGCAGCAGCAGCAGGAGCAGCCAAGGTGATGGGTGCTGTTTGTTGTTCCTCGCCACACTGTAAAAAGCAACCCTTGCCCCAAAGAAGTAGCAGTCCAATGAAAATAAGAGGTGTACCTGGCATCCAACACCAGGGATGGCCGCTTCAGCATCTGTCGGAAGCTGGAGGCTCTTTTTTTTTTTTTGCTCGCTCCGTGTTCCTCCTTCATGCAAAAAAAAAAAGCCCAATCTGATCTTGAGCCAAATGTCATTGCAAGCAATGCTACAAAGACCACAACCCTGACAGTAGACATGGCTTCAGAAGATGCTTTGAAACAGCACAGCAATCTAGGGCTGGAAGGGATCGTGGAGGTCATATAGTCCAACCCCCTGCTGCAGCAAGAAACTTTACATTGTCTGGATTATTTTGGTGCCTTTGACAGAGAGGAAAATTGCCAGAAAGGAGAAGGCATTTACTAGGACAAGATTGCCATGCAGAGGAAGGTAGAGATAGTCCTTGACTTATGACCACAATTGAGCCCAAAATTTTTGTTGCTAAGCAAGAGCATTGTTGAGTGAGTTTCACCACATTTTACTCAATCCATGACCTCTCCTGGCTCTAACAGTCATGTGCAAGCTAGGGAAGAACATCTGAAGGTTGTTTTTTTTTAAATTTGATTTATATGCCGCCCTTCTCCGGAGACTCCGGGCGGCTTACAATGCGCTAAGCAATAGCCTTCATACTTTTGTATATTTATACAAAGTCAGCTTATTGCCCCCACAAACTGGGTCCTCAATTTACCTACCTTAGAAAGGATGGAAGGCTTAGTCAACCTTGAGCCTTGGTGAGATTCGAACCTGCAATAATTGCAGGCAGCTGATGTTAATAACAGGGCTTTAGACCACTGTACTATCCAAGGTGCGTGTAATGTTCTAATGTACAGAAGTTATAGTTAAATGTGGGGCAGAAAGTGGACTCTGGGTGTGTTTTTCCAAATGTAGTAAGTGAGGTTGAATGTGTATAGTTTTAGAAGAGCTCTGTGTGAGTGTGTGTGTACATATACATACAGTATATACAGTAGAAAATGTATCTTTTTGTGTGCCTATACACTCTCTATACTATGTAATATGTATGTACACATATGGCATATATACATAGGATTAAATAGTATATTTTGGATGTTCAGTAGTAGTAAATAAATAGACAGGGAAATTGTATCTCGTAGAGGCCTTTGAGGCGAGGAGAGGCCAGGTACCCTAACCCTAACCCTTGACGTGAATGATGTCAAGTTGGCCACGCCCACCCTGTCACATGACCACCCAGCCATGCCCACCCAGCCACATGCCCACCAATCCATGCCCACAGTCACATGCCCACCAAGCCATGCCCACCCAGCCACATGACCACCAAGCCATGCCCACCAAGCCAGCCATGGCCACAGAACCTGTAATAAAAAATTTGAAACCCACCACTGGTCTGTAGTGGTGGGAGTTTCTCATCAACAAAGGTGGGAGTTTCTCATCAACAAAGGCCTGGAGGAAAGCCATTTGCCACTGTAAACGGAGGCCTGGAGGGATGTGAGTGCCCCTCCCAGCCTCCATTCTCATTGGCAGAAGCCTTGAGGAAAGCCCTTTGCCTCTGTAAATGGAGGCCTGGAGGGATACACGACCCCCCCTCCCGGGCTTTGTTCTCATTGGCAAAGGCCTAGAGGAAATCCCTTTGCTGGAATAAACAGGCCCAGAGCAGTGGTGAAATGTAAAATTTGTTACTACCGGTTCTGTGGGTGTGGGTTGGTGGTGGTGGGGTAATGTGACTGGGTGGGTGTAGCCAACCATTTGAAACTGGAGCGCACGCATGCCGAAGCAACACAACCCAGAAGAGACCAGCTGGCTGGTATGCATGAATGTGCCGGAACCCGGAAGAGACCAGTGCCCACAGAGAGGGCTCTGCATGCCACCTCTGGCACGCATGCCATAGGTTCGCCATCATGGCACTAGATGCTGATAGGCAGTCCTTTCTATGGAAAACAAATGTTCAGAACATAGAATTAATTTGCTGGAAAGCCACTTTTACCTGTCTTGAAAATGACAGCAAAAAATGCAAGTTTTTAAATATTTGGTTTTTCAAAAATAATGAGAAAAGAGAGTTTTGTTTTGTATCAGTGATGTTTGGAATACAATATTATGCAATCAGAAGAAGTTGAGTACTGCCAAAATTGGAAAAAATCACAATCTTTAGGTACATAGTTGTTGTTTGTCTTGATGTGGGGAGCCTACTTCATTCTGACTGCAAATGACAGGTATGAGTGCCTTTGAATCAAATGTTGATTTTTGTTTGCAGTTTTACTCTCAGATACTTTAGACCAGGGGTATCAAACTCAAGGCCTGCGGGTCGGATCCCGGCCCGCAATGTGGTAAGGTCTGACCTGTGGGGCTATCTTCAAATACAAAGACCAGGCCAGCATGGCTTCAGCTCAGTCTACCCAATGGAAAGGGAAAGATCAGGCAATCGTACCTTCAACCCTGTCTACCCAGTGTGAAGAGGAACGATCAGGCCAGCGTGGCTTCGGCCCAGTCTACCCAATGCGAAGAGGAAAGTTTGGGGAGTGGCATCAAGCTGGTCACGCTCACCCAGCTGGCCATACCTACCCAATTGGTCATGCCCACCCAGTCAGCCATGCCCGCCCAGCCCCCCAAGATCAACCACAGCCCTGATGTGACCCTCAATGAAATTGAGTTTGACACCCCTGCTTTAGACAGTTGTAAAACACATTAAAGAAGAAATATGAACCTTCAAAATATATTCTGTGCAACAACTTTTCACTTTCGTTAATTGAAGATAGATTTCCAGTATTATGAGCATCAGCATTACACACTTCTTAATGCATTAAATATTTCAAGTCTACGCTAAGATTTTTTTTTCTAAAATTAAATTTTGCAGCAGCAATAGTCATCAGGAATGACTGGACTTATTGGTATGGTAAGGTATCCTATAAATTGCAATGAGATAAAAGATGAAAAACTACACACAGTATCTGGGCAGTGGATAATATATACAGTATATATAACCATAATAAGACATAACAACATATATAGAAGCATAGAATTGAATGTTTAGATGCATATACTGTGAATTACAGTCCTACCTGTCTCAGTCATGCAGTCTAGCAATTATTTTAGGGGACATTGATGTTTGCAAATATCTTTCTGAACTTCAAGGGCTTGCACATTCAGGTTAGCAAAAGGGATAATTTCATGTCTTCAAGAAGCACAAGCACAGTTAAACGGCAACTATCCCTCACTCACCATTTGTAGCTTCAGATCAGAAAGACCATTATCAGCTCCCAAAAAGAAAGTGTCTGAGACTTAGTGATTGAGAAATGTTGTATTGTATAATAGCCAAAACCCCTCTAGGCAATGGGGTTGGGATGAGTTTAGGGAGAAGAGTAAAAGGGAGCAATAGTGGTCCTAAGAGAAAAGCTTACTTTGTCTTATACAAGATGCTGACTGGTTTAACTATAATAAAAAATAGATTGAACTATTTTTGCTTGGTTATCTCCCAAGAGATTACTGCTACACAGCTTTCATTCCATTAGGATGTGATGGGGACTTTTTCCAGCCCAAGGGCAGAATTCCAATATCAAAGAGACAAATTTTAGCCCTGATAAAATGAGCAGCAACAACAAATGGGCTTTTTATTTTAAACAGAATCTATTTCCATCCTGTAATCACACCTGCCAGTTTGAAGCATAAAGATTCCTTCCAAGCATGCTTTTGAAACAAGGTTCTATGCATATTTATGCAGAGGCATGTTTTGCTGAATTGTCAAACATATTTCCTGGTAAGTGGAATTTCCTGGTAATTCTATTCTAAGGAGAATAGAATTCCAAAATACAATCAGTAAATCTAATTCAAAGTCTCACTTTTTGATTTGAACTCCCCACCTCGAAAACAAGAATGCATGTTTACTTAGAAGCAATATTTTGCATGAACACTAAAGCAGGGCAGATAAATAACATATAGAAATTACTTCTCAATCATAAAATAATTTACAAGTATCATTTCAGCACAGTCTGCCTTCATGGGAAAATCAGGAAAGATTGCTAACATTTTTGTGGGGGGAAGTCCTGCAGTCAATTTTAATGCCTAATCACTGTAGTTTTCTTGGCAATATTTTCAAACAGGTTTGCTAGGACCCTTTTTCTAGGTCTGAGCAAGAATCCCAGCAAAAGGTATCCAACTGGCTTCACGTCTAAAGAAAGGCTAGAATTTAGATTTTCCTGCTCCCGGTTTGGCACCATTAAACACTACATCAGACTTCCAGTTTGGCATCACTGCAGGACAGTCATGGGGAGTGGCACTCTGCGAACCTAGGCTGAACCCTCTCCGTTGGAGGGCTCTTAAGAGGCTAAAGTCACCCTGAAGGGGTGACAAAGAAAGGAGGGGCACCTTGCAGGTCATGGAGAGTGGCAGCTCTCCTGCTTGATCAGAGGCTTATCCTCCCATCCAACAACAAAGAGGAGAGGTGGCCATTATGGCCGCTGTGAAGCTGGGACAACCAAAGAAAGAAATGTGCTGGAGCGGTTCGTGAACAGTGAACTGGATCTGGGTGAGGTGTTTTTCAACTTCTATACTAGAGATCAAACCCCAAAGAAAAGAAACTCTGAAAAGATACTCTCTCTAAACTGGTAAAAAAGTGGTGAATGAACACTCAGAGAAAGATTACAGACCTGAAAGAAAGTGAAATCTAAGGAAAAATGCAAAATGTTTAAAATACAGAAAGACTGGACTTGAATATTTTATTGGCAATATTTTGAAAAGGCATTTTAAAATGCTGGAAACATTTGGTTGATTATTGAAAGAAATTGCTTGAAGAAAATCGGAACAGATTTTCAGTTGTTAGATTGGTGTAAGGTTGAAATTTTAGGCAATGGTGCCATCTACTGGTGAAAGAATATACACTATATTTTTACAAGGCTGGGACTGTCCTTGAAATAATTTGAGGATCAATAATACAGAGTGGAGACAAACAACACCTGGAAGACTGGGTTTTTTTGCATACTGTTTTATACCTATTCGTTTCACGGCTAAGGAAGAAAAAATTTTGAAGATTGCTGAGTAGTAGTAGTTGTTGTTAGTCACGAAGTCATGTCCAACCCATTGCCACCCCATGGACAATGTTCCTCCAGTCCTTCCTGCCCTCTACCATCCCCTGGAGTCCATTTAATCTCACACCAACTGCTTCAGTGACTCCATCCAACCACCTCATTCTCTGTCATCCCCTTCTTCATTTGTCCTCAATCATTCCCAACATTAGGCTCTTCTCCAGTGAGTCCTTCCTTCTTATTAGGTGGCCAAAGTATTTGAGTTTCATCTTCAGGATCTGGCCTTCTAAAGAGCAGTCAGGGTTGATCTCCTCTAGGACTGACTGGTTTGATCACCTTGCAGTCCAAGGTAGAGTGCTCTAAGTAGAGTACTTACTAAGTAGAGTGGCTTACAAATACCTGGAATTATAATTAATTTCAATGATTGAAATTGATTGAGTTGACTATGTGGCTTACGAAGACATGGGGAAACCTATTGGATCATTTAGGATTATAAATGTTGTCTGATAACTGCATAAAGAGGCAAAAGAAGGATTTTTTTAAAAAAAGACTTATTGGAGAACTTGGAAGAAGTAAACTGACCGGTTGAGGACTATAAGGAACTATAAATATTGTGCATCCTGAGGAATAATTTTTGGGACTGAGTAAATTGTTTTAATATTGGCTTTTTGGTGTTACATACAACCAAGAGTGTGGGATTTTGGTAGATTATTGAGTAACTTCTTGACTTGTTAAAAACCCTAACCCTAAGACAAAATGCTTCAACAGAGAAAAATAGGTGTATTTCAAAAAGAAATATTATTGATGTTTCAAAGTATTCATGAAACTATAATAAAGAACCACAGGGAGATAAAGGATTTGATACATGATATAGTTGTGAGACCAGAAAATGCTCAGCACATGACAATGAAAAATGAACAGGAAATCCAGGAAATAGGAAAAAAACAGAGGAAAGGATAGAGCAGATAAAACAACAAATGAACCAAAAAGACAAGGAGAAGAAAGAGACAATTAAAATGGATGAAATAGATCAGATAGATTATACATTAAGAAATCAAAAAATAAAACTGGATAAACAGAAAGACATTCCTGAAGTGAGGATAGAGACACTGATAGGCGTAGTGAAGGTTTGGCAGCGAGAGGTAGAGAAAGAGAAAGAGGAAACATTTAGATCAAATATGAATGATGCATGGAGATACAAAATTCCAAAAATGCCAAAAAATCAAAAATTGAAATACTAAAATGGGCAAGAGATGATGGATAGAAATAGAATACCTACTAATATAAGATTTGTGCTATCAAGACTTAGAATAGAGGTAGAAATTAGAAGGGGGGAAAATATTATTATGCATATTCCTATATAATATTCATCCAGTATGTGGATGAAAGTATCAGAAGTTGAAAGATGATTGTATTATGTACACTTAAACAACATTATCATGGTTATTAGTATTATGTATTAAAATACTGAATAATTAAATGATGAAGGATTATATAGATGGTGGAGCAAATACTAAAATGTTAACAACTTTAATTGTAATATTTATGATGTTATTATAATAGCAATAGCAATAGCACTTCGACTTATATACTGCTTTATAGTTCTTTTACAGCCATCTCTAAGCAGTTTACAGAGTCCTAAGTGATGTGAGTATGATTAAGGTAATTAAGATTGTCAATATTATCACTATTATTTGGTATCAAAATTAATGATACCTAGATGCCATACTGTTCATGTATTGTGTGTGTGTGTGTGTGTGTGTGTGTGTAAAATTATATACAAAAAAACCCACTACATCTAATGGGATCTCAACTAAGCTTGAACTATGACCACATGGGACTTCCATAGAGAGAATTTAGAATGGGACACTTCCAGAAAACTGAATATGCCAAGGAGCTTCACATAATTACAGTATAGAGAGCAGTGGAGAATTGTGGAAAATGATAAATACTTCTTAAACTAGACCTAAACTAGACATAAAGTGCTCTGGAAGTATGAGAAAACATCTGAAACATCAGCAGCCAGAACATTTAAAGGGAGAATAAAGTAATTATGAAGAAAAAAGATGAGATGTTGTTTTCAAAGCAAATGATGGAGTAATTTTAAAGAGTAGATTGAAAGACTTCTTGAATTGGATCTGATCCACAGGCTGGAAGCAACTCCTGTACAAGAAGTCAACTAAAGCATAATTTTTAAAACAATGGACAAAGCATACAAAATACAGTATTTTTCTACCCTTGAATTCCTTATCAATAGGAAAGGAAGATATGGTTAGAATTTCCTGTTAGAATTTCCCGTATCTAGTTATCCATGTGCTGTGTAAACAAAAAGGTTGGGTATGTTGAAAACATGGGGCAATCCTATATTATTCATAAAATAACTGTTCCACTTTTTGCTAAGTCACTTCACAGAAACTGAGCACTTACTATAGTTTTGAATTACATTTACCTAATGAATCCTTGCCACAATCACGCAAAAGTACGCTCTGTGGGCAGAAGTCAATGTGAGCCATTCCAGTGACAGTCTATTTTGTTTTGCCACTCTGTACAATATATTAGATCAGATATACCCATTTACTGAATGTTACTGCTGAAGAGTAGACTTGATGATCCATCCCCAACTAATATTTGATTTATTTCTACATGCATTATGCCAATTTGATGTCATATATCTTTAAGTAATAGCTTTAGCTACCTTTCATCTTCCCATCTATGGTTTTCTTTTCTGTTAAATGCCTGTGGAAATCTTCCAGTAATGCTTTAAAATGTTCAAGTTAAACTCGTATCTTGGTTAGGAAGCTTTCTTGTGTTTTCATGCGTGCAGCCCCATTCAACAACTTTTTGAGATCAAACTCAGCATAAAATGCTAATACTCATTCTTTTCCATTGAAACATATCATGTAGACTTTTGGCGTAAATATAAATACATGACAAAAATTATGTAGAGATATGAATATTTTTTTCACATCAGTGATTTTGAATTACAGTGTTAAGACAGTTCTTAGAATAGTAGCTATATTAGTCTGCTGCAGCACTATCAATAAATAATCTGTAGCACTACTATATTTAATATGGCATAAGCTTTGGTGCATCATAGTCTACTTCAGCGTTTCTCAACTTTGATAACTTTAAGATCTGTGGACTTCCATTCCGAGAATTCCCCAGTCAACACTGGTCTACTTCATCAGATCTAAAATCCATCAGAAGAGCAGGCGAAAGCCATGGCCAGGAAGACATTTATCTACCTTTGGCTGGTTTGCAAGTTATGGATTCCTTTCAAATCAAGATTTATCAAATGTATAAGGCTCCCCGACTCCAAAAGGATTCTGGAATAGGAGATGCTGAAAATGTACTAATTCTTTTACTGTCTCTTTATTGGATATATCATTTATCACTTTATCTGGGACTCCCATGGAGGCTACTTAGAAGTGCACAATGCTGTTGTTTGTTTGATGATAGGCCAGACTTAATCTTGTCATATAATAATTATGGGAGCTGCATTGCTTTGATATGCTATTCAAATGGATAATTATCATTTATATGGCTTGAGCTTGAGCTTGGGGACATTTGAGTAGCCTGTTTCAGGTAAAATCTGCCTGTTCTCTGAATGTAAACCATGTCTTCCTGATGGCAGTTTCTCCCATCAAGATCTTCCTTTGAGGGGCATAGAACTGGATTTTCTCTGTAAGATCTCATTTAAAAAAAAACAGCCTGCCTTAGAAGTGGGAGTGGTCTCTTCCCTTGTGATTTTCCAAAATATTACTAAAACATGGCTGTTCTGGAAACTGGAATGGAATGGAATGGAATGGAATGGAATGGAATGGAATGGAATGGAATGGAATGGAATGGAAT
>WNWU01013815.1:24363228-24453570 GCA_012654045.1 Ptyas mucosa
GAATAGAATAGAATAGAATAGAATAGAATAGAATAGAATAGAATAGATGTTGTCTCAGTAAGTATGGCATCACCTACTGTATTATATTACCATATTTATACTTATATTTGTTTATGTCTGCGTATACTTGCAAATAATTACAATTGAGATGCTTATTTAGATAATTATAGTATTATTATTGTTAGTTGCATAGTCAGTCAGAAGTTGACTGGATTTGGCATTTTTATCCAGCTATTGAGTCCCAAGGACATGGGATAAGCAAATATTTATGTCTGATGTTGTTAAAGGTATCATTGCAGGATGCATAATTATGTTTATAATACTTGGAATCTGCTAGTGAAGCACTATGTAAATTTCATAAATAAAGAATATTGGCTATCCAAAAAGATTAAGTTCAATTATATTAGAATGTGGCTTTCGTGGCATTAAGATCATCCCATAAAATTATCCATATGCAAATCCTTAAATGAGTAACATTTCAGTCCTAGTATCAGAAAAATATCCATAAAGGGAACCCAGATTTATACAAACATGTTTTTTGTGACACTAAGGTCATATGGAATCTCTCTCTTTCTCTGTCTTTCCCTCCCTCTCTCCCTCTCTCTCTCCCTCTCTCCATACACACATACACACAATTTATGAAAATTTATAAATTTGGGAATGAGAAATGACTTTGAGAAAGTCTTTGATTTTAACTTCTAAACCAATGGTGCACTCAAATAACTTAGAATCTACAATATATTTTTTTCTCCCAGCCAGACTGCTTTTTGAAGTTTGTTTATATGTCTACTCAGCTGACAAGTTATGGGGCTTCTTTCACCCTATTATTATGTTCTTTAGTACACATCTTAATTATTGGACAACCTCCAAAGTCTCTTTTCTTTTGAGCAGTATTCCATCAAGGAGAAAAACTGCAGATAATAGCCCTTAAGTACAGCTAAAGGCAACATGATGTCTTCAAATGCATACTTGTGGCTTAAGTCTTGGATAATTTCATTTAGTGTTAGGAACATTGGACTAAAAAACATAGGTCATTTTACACCACTGGTAAGACATCTCCAAACTAAATCTCAGATGTACCCATAGTGATTTGAAGCAGAAAGATTGTTTTCTTAATTTCTGCAAACTTTGAAAAATCTACAATCTAGAGTTAAAACTTGTACCCTTTGGGGGTATCTAAATTTTAGTCAGTGTTTCATAGGCTATAATTTGCCAGTTGGAGTAATAGTTACATAATAACCATACATATTAGGGCAGACTGCCACAACCTAATATCAGCCAGATGGTCTTTGACCAAACATATTAGGAAAGTTGGCGTCCAGCATTTTTGGGAGTCCAATTAAGGTAGGATGAGTTTAAACTTGGTTGACACATTTATGTAGCTTCTCCCTTCCATTGTTCCTCAGGTTTCAATATTTGTTATCATCTTAATCTAAGAAGTAACTACAGAAATTCTGGTTTTCTCAGCTTTCTAGTTGATTCATGTTGAATTTGAAAGAGGCTGAAGTTTGGTGTCATGCTCTCCAACTGATTTATAGTCTCTGGAGAATTGTTAAGTTACTGTGAGGAAATCACAGTAACTTGATTAAAAGATGAAGGGGAAGCAAATGACATCTTCACTCGTGACTCACATGCACACGTTATGTCTAGGTGAAACTGTAATCTTTTTATTTTTCTAAGTGAGAAGGACAGTAAATGGATTTCAGAGCAGAAATATCCAGTTAGTTGTTGCAGTTTTATTATGAACAAGGATTGTTTAGAGAATTTATATTCTGGTCTTTTTCATGGCTTGGGGCTAAACTATTGTTATTCCCCCAAAACAATATCCCACACAAAGCATTGTTTAAAATGGTCTAGCCACCTAGCCTAAAAAGGATCATTGACCAGAGCTAGTTTGAAAATAAGTAAACCAAAAAATACTCTACCTTTTCCAGATTATCAGAAGGTTGTTAGATGTGATCAATTAAATTAATTTGATTTAATAAATTAAACTAAATGTGAATTATGCCTAATAGTTCCTGGTTTGTGGTTTCTTTCTTTGTGTGTCTTAGAAGTGTTTACATTTCTTTGCATCTCATATTCTAACATGATCTTAGAGCAGCTAAAACTCTGCATTTGAAAAAGCCTATATAACATCCAAAAGAACTGAATTTAATCCACAACATGAATACAAACAAATGGGAATTGCACAATGGCACAAATACCATTGAAAAGTTAATTCTTTTGTCACCTGATTGTTGTGATTACATGGGAGGCATTCACCCATGGATCCTAACAAGATCATATCTGGGTTTTCTGTTCCCACTGAGCAGGTGTCAAAGTAGCACACAATTTACATGGTGTTTGTCTTTAATTTATAAAAATCTACCAAAAAAAGCATCTGATACATTCACATTACTGGAGTTATATGAACATAGCTAAAAATGCAGTTTTTTAAAGGAGCTGCATAAAGGAATTATGATACAGGTACAATGTGCATATTTATGCACGCTCTGAATCACCTTTCAAATCTGGGTCATCGCACAGCCCTTTGATGATTACAACTTGTTCTAAAGAGTTTTTTTTAATGGGGAGGAATCTACTAAATCAGGATGCTGCTTTAAAAATCTGCAGACAGAAAAGTAAAGCGAGGTTGTACTTATTTGCACTGTTGATCTTTGCCACATAACTATTCAGGAGCCCTAATGATTTAATTAGAAATTAAATTAAACCAACATGATTGCTGGAATAGATATTATAGGGCCCCATCCCTTGCAGATTCCGGCACCACAGGCAAGCACTTTTTACATAGCTTTCTTCTGTCATCTGTTCTGGCCTCAAGTTATGTTTAGTTACAAACTAAAGATTGAAATTTCCTTGCTGGAATTGTGTAACCTATTCTTCATCCTGAAAATTGTTCTGCTTAGAGTTAGTCTATCTTGCCCACAAGTTCCTTTTCAAAACTTCACTTTCTCTTGCTCTTCAGGTTGTCATTTACCACCTGACCTGCATGTAAATGTTTTTCTTATTCTAACTCTGAGTAATTTCTGTTGTCTTAGTCCTGCTTGTTTTTTCAGGCTGAACATTTCCTCTTTGCAATAGTTGAGAATCTCTCTCTCCCTTTCCTCCTCTACATGGATGAGAGTAATATTTGCCTGTTGCTAAGCAGCAATATTTCACAACATAGAATGTCAGGCTTTCTACAGAATTGGCATTAATGATTTTGGCTGCATCTGTATTATGATACAGCTTGCATGGAGCTCACAAGATAAAGCTTTTTAAAAGTCAAATGCATAAGAGTTCAGGAACTCCTTCGCCTTTTTTTCTCTCTCATCTAACCTTAGGGAGGGCAGGTTTAAACTACCATGTTATTAAAACCTTCTGAGCTTTGAGCAACAACACTACAATTGGCATTCATTGGAAACAGACCAGTTAAAATTCCCTCAGGGAGACAATGCTTTTTATGTACCAACATAGCCAAGTGATGCCGGAGGTTGGTTTTGGAATTGTTCATGGTGCCAGAATATTGGGATTCAACCAACACAGAGAACAATGAAGAAGTGGACCAGTTTTAGAAAACACTGGGTGATATGTTACTGTTACTATTATTTCTCATTATGTAGAAACAAGAGCTCCTGTGATACTTAATGTTTAAAGTATTGGACCAAGGCTGGAGAGCTTCAGATTCAAGTCCAGTCTTGGAATCCTAACTAGGCCAGACGTTTTCTATTCCTCACAAAGTTGCTGATATGGGGGTAAATCATCTTGAACTCTTGAAGAAAAAATGGGGAAAAACTGATGAATAATGAGAACCTCACAGAAAGGTTTGAGGCGAGAGAGTTATTTAAGCAAGCTTTAGATATATCTGACTGCTTTATTATCTATTTTCAAAGAACAATAGATATTAATCTGTTAATTTCATCTGGGTGAAAAGGGGGAGTATAGGGTGGCTCTACAGAAGTGTGATTTATTTATTTATATCCCAGCTTTATTGTTTTTACAAATAACTCAAGGCAGCGAACATAACCGATGCCATCTCTCCCTCCCCCAATTTTTCTCACAACAAAAACCATGTGAAGTGGATTGGGCTGAGAGTGATTGACCCAAAATCACTCAACTGGTTTCAAGGCTAAGGTAGGACTTGAACTCATGGCCTCCTGCTTTCTAGTTGGTACCTTAATCACTAGATCAATGCCGTTGCTCTGAAGCTTTGACCAATTTATGATGGCCTTGCACAAGCAATTTAAAGACCCACTTGCCCAATGCAAGGCCCAAACCCACATCAAAACCGTCAATCAGAGCCATAGGGGAGTGGCAGCATAAAACCAAGAGTTTCATGAGCTGGCATGCCAGCTAGCCAGAGGACATCCTAATAGAGTGGCAATACTGGGAAAAGAACAGGAAAACCACCCAAGGCCCCACGAGATGGCATTAGAATGAGTTTAAGTCATTGAGTTCTCCCCTCCTGGCTGCAGGGAGTGGGGAACTCCAACCACCTCAGAGAGAAACGACACCAAGTTGATGATTCCCTGGTAAGTCACCCAGTGAATCTCGTCACCATCTCAGTCGAGCTGAAAGTGCCATCACTGGGTGTCCAGGGGAAGGCCTTGGCCTTACTGGACTCAGGTTGCACCAGATGCATGGTGAGTCCTGAGGTGGTGGAAAAATTAGGGCTCTGACAGTTAAGGGTACCCATAGCATTTTGCCAGCTAGATGGGACCACAGCCATGGGAATCCTGGCTCACTTTCTAATGGAACCAGTGGAGATGAGGATGGGTGGCCACTAGGACACCTTGAGTTTAATTTGTCTCTGGGGATGGAGAGGCCCCTCTTACTGGGGCTGGAATGGCTCCAAAAATAGAATCCCTATATGAACTGGTGAAAGAGATTGTTAAAAATTTGGAGGGGGATAGCGGCTACAGACTGTGGGGGCAAGAAGATTTAGACAAGCTACTTGCAGGAGGAAGAGACCCATTTATGAATTACCTTTAATACTAATTGTTGTGGAATGACTGTTATTTGGAAGTTATAAATTTTTGAAATCTTTTGATATTGGAATGGATTACCTTTGGAGAGACAAAGAGGGAGGAGGCAATAAGCAGAAACTTTTTGAAGCAACCGGAAAAGCCAAGCGGAGAATTACATATTGGCTAAAATGGAGTCGTGACGTGGAGAAGTGAAAGTTTAAACTTGTGGATTGCTTTCGATTTAACTCAGACACAATGTATCTTGCTACCTAAGTTGGTCTATTTTGAAAACAACTAAGGAGGTCCGACTTTGGGGATTTCTAATTTGTTTATTGGTGGTACTATGGAAGGAAAGAAAGAAGAAATAAGATGGAACAATTTAAACTGATTAAGCAGACGTGGCAATAAAAACAAGCGGAGGAAGCTAAAATGGTTACCTGTTAAGAAGAAGTGAAAGTGCAATTGCTTGCTATTCAAAGGAGAAACTTTGACTCTTGCTTCCCCAATTGGATTATTTTGAAGAAATACTAAGGAGGCTTGATTTTAGATGTACTTAATCTGTCTCTGGACTACTTATGGATAGTTGGAAAGAAGAAATTAATTGGAACAATTAAAATTGCTGATTAATGGTGTGGCAGCAAAAGGGAAGGGTGTAGCAACAGAAGAAGACATGATGACACCATATATGGAATAGAAAGAACTAAACCTTTTAGCCTTTATAACTTTACTGATATTGGAATTGAAAGGGAAAAAAAAGATGGACAGTTTGGAGAAGGAAAAAACTGGAATATATTGGGTAGCAAGACAAGAAAAAAAATACTACAGTCTGATTAAAATGGATGTAAATGCTCTTTATGTAATTAATATCTAAATAATGTGAGATTTCCTCCTTTTTCTCTCTTTTCTCTTTTTTCCTTTTTTCCCTATTATTTTTTTATTTTATTCCTTTATTTTTTTTCTCCCTTTCTTTTTCTGAATTTTTCTTTTTTGATCTCTTTTGTCTTTTATCCTTTCTTCTTCTTCTCCCTTTCTCTTTCCTTCTTTACTTTCCATTATTATTATTATAGAGAGAAGCGATTTTTAAAGTGGGGAAAATGTGATTATAGAAAAACTATAAGAAACATGAAGATCATGAATGAACTTTTGATTATTAATAAGAATTATTGATAGGCTTAATGATTACAGAAAACTGCTTACTTAAAAGGGATTAAAATATTGTTTTTTATAGAAAATAAGAAAATGTGAATGAAGCTTTGAATAGTAATAAGAATTGTCTATAGATTTTATGATTATTTTTAAAGCGAGAAAAGTTATGGAAAAACTACAAAAAATGTGAAGAATTTTTAAAATATTAATAAGAGCTTTCATGGTTGCAGAAAATTGATTTTAAAGAGGATTAAAATGTTATTTTTTCATCGTAAATAAGAGAATGGAAATGAATTTTTGAACACTAATAAGACTTGCTTATAGATTTTATAATTATGGTAAATTGGTTTTTAAAATGATTTAAAATATTGTTTTTCATAGAAAAACAAGAAATAAATAGGAAAGGGGAGAAATTTAAAGAAAATTAACAGTTCAGGAGAGAGTAGGAGAGAAGATATACATTAAAATGCATTATTATTTTAAATAGGTATGCTAAAGCAAAATGTTATGAATCAGTTAATTAAATGAAAACTAGGAGAAGAGAAGTATGATTTTGGTGACTAGATGATTAAAGTTAAATTGTAAATTAGTCAAATATAAGGTCAGGAGTGGAGGAAAGCATCTTTGGAGTACAGCTGAATAAGCTGTGAACCAGTCAAAAATAAACTTTGGAGGAGCAGAGGAGATAATGCTGGAAAGCAGTTAGAGCCAAACCGTGAACCAGTTAAATATAACGAGTGGAAGAAAGCATCCCTGGAAAACAGCTAACTAAGCTGTGAACCAGCCAAAAATAAAACTAGGAGAAGCAGAAGAGAAAATATTGGAGAGCAGTTAAAATCAAACTGTGATCCAGCCAACAAATAAGGTTAGAAGTGGAGGAAAGCATCCCTGGAAACCAGCTAACTAAGCTGTAATCCAGTCAAAAATAAACCTAGGAGGAGTGAAGGAGATATTTTTGAAGAATAGTTAAAGCCAAATTGATAGAAGTGGAGAAAAATATTGCTGGGGAATAGCTATATAAGTTATGAAAAATAAAATATTTTGGGTATAATAAATTATAGGTGGAAATGTGGAATAAAATTTAAAGTGAATGGATTTTGAAATGTTTTTAAGAGAGGAATAAGTAAAATATTTTATGTCGGTCTTTAGATGTGATTTTGAAGAAACATTGATTTGATTTGGGTCTTTGAAGTAAGGAAAACATATGAAATACTGATTGTTAAAATGATAAATGAATATTATAAAAAGCTGTTTAGATTTGGAATTTAGGATGTAGGGTGATATATAGTAGAATGTTAAATGCTAGAACTAAATGTTAGATTGAATGATAAGAATTGGGTTTAGATTTGTCTTTTTCTTTTTTCTTCTTCTTTAAGATGTTAATGGATGAAATTTGGAATTTATACTTATTTTATACCGGACCAAACTTTTGCTCTAAAAAGATGTGTTTTATGTTTTATGTTTTAAAAATAAATTTTAAAAAATTCAAAAAAAATTGGAGCGGGGACCTGAGAAAGTACACTAAACTTTCAAACTGTGAGCTCCATAAAGACAAAATTGAATACTTGGGATACCAAATCTTGCAGGAGGGGGTGGAGATGGACCCATAAAAAGTTAGGGCAGCCCTGGAATGGGCCCCCCTCGCAAGAGGAAACAACTCCAACGTTTCTTGGGGTTTGCAAATTTTTACTGACAATTTCTTCCCACTTTTGCACAAATCACCCCGCCCATTACAAACCATTACCACATGTGGTGGACCTGTCCAAAAACAAAACAATACTGGCAAATGATCAGAACACAAGTAGAAGAAATCACACAACAAAGATTAGAAATGAGACCGGAAACCTTTCTACTAGGAATAATAAATGGGCAATATGAAAAGGAAATAAAATATTTCATCATCCATGTAATAACAGCAGCACGAATAATTTTTGCACAAAATTGGAAGAGTAGTGACACACCGACAGAAGATAGAGTCATTAATAAGATTATGGAATGTGAAGAAATGGACAGGCTCACAAAAGAATTACAAGATAAAGAGGAACACGATTATTATCTAGTATGGGAAAAGTGGTATACTTGGTTGAAAAATAGAAAAAGGAAAAAAGAATGGGAGCAATTGGAGTTACAGAAACAGGAACATAAATCACTAACAAGTTAACAGTGAATCATAAAGATAGATATATGAATAAGATCAAACAAAGAAGAGTCAAAACACAAATAAGAACATACATTACTGTTGTGATATATTTGACAAAATGTATATTTGAACTCTTTGTTTTCATGTTTTGTTTTGTATGTTTTATAGTCACTAGTTTTGTTTTGTTTGTACTTTTAAACAAATAAAAAATTATTTAAAAAAAAAAGCAAACCTTCTGAAAATGAAAGGGGAGGGAAAACCGGAGCCTAGCCAATCCTTGAAGTGGACTATGGAATGCCAAGCGGCATTTGAAAAGGTCAAGTGGCTGTTTGCAGAGTAACCTGTGCTAAAACACTCAAACCCAGAGGCCCCCTTTGTAATCCAGGCAGGTGCTAGTGATGTGGCTGTAGGGATTGTGCTGCTGCAAGAAAACCCCCAGGGAACCCTTCAGCTCTGTGCTCCAAAAACTTAACAGACACAGAATGGAGAAGGAAGCCTACACAGTTCAATGGGCAGTGCTATCTTGGTGACACTTCCTGAAAGGGTCTAAACATCCCATTTGATGTGTGGACAAATCGGGGTGAAATGCTCCCGGTTTGGACCGGATTGCCTGATCCGGTAGTGATGACAGCGGGTGGTTCAGAGAACTGGTAGCAAAAATCCCTGCCCACCCCCCACCCCCATGCCCTGCTGAGCCGCGCAATCACCAGAGGCTTTTAAAAAAATGTTAAACACGTTTTTTCTACAACCTCTTCAGCCGAAAAAATGCTTTTAAAAGTAAAAAAAAAAGGCTCTGATGATCATCAGAGGCTTTTAAAAGCATTTTATTCGGCCTAAGAGGTTGTAGAAAAAATGTTTTTAAAAGAAAAAAAACCTCTGACAATCAGGCAACTCAGCTGGGATCGTCAGAGGCTTTTAAAAACATTTTTTTAATAACCTCTTTGGCCGAAGAGGTTGTAGAAAAACTGGTTTTAAAAGTTTTTTTTTAAAAAGTTGGCCACGCCCACGCAGTCACATTACCCCCCACCAGAACCGGTAGTAATAAATTTTATATTTCACCACTGGGACAGATCACAAGAACATAGAAGCTTAAAAAAACCCATGGAAGCTATCCCCCAAGCAAGCCCGTTGGGCACAGTATTTCAATCATTTCAACTTCACTCTGTGCTACATCCTGGTTGGGGGGGGGGGGGTTCCTAGTAAATTCCCTATCCCAATTGCCACAATACAACAGTGCTTGACCCAAAATCATCTGACTAGTCTTCTCCTCTAACCAATTAGCAGCAGCAGTAACCACAAGGGGCTAGGAAAAAGTCAAATCAGACATTCCCTGCAAACTGCAAAGTGCTAGATAACCTGAAAGCCATCTTGAAAGATGACAAATTGCTAGTGGCCCATAAAGAACAATGTACTTTCAGGGTCAGAGTAGCTTGGACAGAGGCATTTTTTAAAAAAAATTGATTTATATGCCGCCCTTCTCCGGAGACTCAGGGCGGCTTACAATGCGCTAAGCAATAGCCTTCATACTTTTGTATATTTACAAAGTCAGCTTATTGCCCCCACAAACTGGGTCCTCAATTTACCTACCTTAGAAAGGATGGAAGGCTGAGTCAACCTTGAGCCTTGGTGAGATTCGAACCTGCAATAATTGCAGGCAGCTGATGTTAATAACAGGGCTTTAGACCACTGTACTATCCAAGGCTCATTTTATGTCCCTGCCCCCCCTGCGGGAGTTGGTTTTACAAACGTGCCATGTCTCAAAAGCATTTTGGTTTTGTAAAGACCCTACACCTGGTTAAACGACCAATTCTGGTGACTGTCTCTCAAAAAGGACATTGAAAGCTATGTAGCCAATTGCCCAGTGTGTGCATCAACCAAAAGACAATCAGGGAAACTCATGGGATTACTGCAACCAGTGGCAAATCCCCATGTCCCTTGGAAAGAGATCTTTATGGACTTTATAGTGGAACTGCCTGAAAGTGCTGGGAACACTGTAATTTGGGTGGTTACTGACTTATTCTCAAAAAAAAGTCCACTTTATCCCTTCCTCAAAGTCCCATTACCCATGCTTTGGCTAAGCTATTTATGCAGCATATTTACAGACTTCACGGCATTTCTGATCAAATTATCTCAGACAGAGTGCTGCAATTTACCTTGCACTTTTGGCAAGAATTTTTAAAACTCATGGGGACTGCCCAAGACTTAAGCTCCTCCCACCCACCCCCAAACAAATGGAAGGTATGAACCAGGGGTAAAATGCTCCCAGTTTGGACCGGATCGCCCGATCTGGTAGCGATGGCAGTGGGTGGTTCGGAGAACTGGTAGAAAAAATTCCTGCACCCCCCCCCCCCACCATGCTCAGCTGAGTCGCATGATCATCAGAGGCTTTTTTTTTTACTTTTAAAAGCATTTTTTTCTACAACCTCTTCCAATGAAAAAATGCTTTTAAAAGTTATTAAAAAAGCCTCTGATGATCACGCGGCTCAGCTGGGATCCTCAGAGGCTTTTCAAAGCATTTTTTTCTGCAACCTCTTGGCTGAAGAGGTGGTAAAAAAAATGCTTTGAAAAGTCTCTGATGATCCCAGCTGAGTTGCCTGATTGGCAGAGGCTTTTCAAAGCATTAGAAACAATGCTTTGAAAAGTTTTTTTTTTAAAAAAGTTGGCCATGCCCACCCAGTCACATTACCCCCCACCACCACCAAGCCACGCCCACAGAACCGGTAGTAACACATTTTACATTTCACCCCTGGTGTGAACAGACCAATTCAGTACTAGAACAGTACCCCAGATGCTATATTATCAACAAGGTAATTGGACTGCTTTTTTACCATTTGCGGAAGTGGCGTATAATAATTCAGTGCTTAGTAGTATTAGGTTTACCCCCTTCAATGTAGCTTCAGGTCAGGACTTTGTAGAAATCTCAGAACTACCTTTGGACAAACCCCGGAACCCCTCATTACAAGACTGGATACAACAACTACAAAATATGTGGCCAGTAGCGTGCAAAGTGCTCGGAGCACAAGAAGCCAACAAATGGCAGGCTGATAAAAAAAAGGTGCCAAACCAAAGGAATTTAAAGTGGGAGACAGAGTATACCTGTCTGCAAAGTACATACAGTATACCCAACAATCAAACAAAAAAAATGGGCCCTAAGTACTCCAAATTAACAAAATCATTAACTCAGTCAGGGTACAATTATAATTGCCCAAAAACCTGAAAAGAATTCACCCCATATTTCAATGTAGCCTGCTGACAGAAGAAGTAACCTCTCCCCTCCACATATAGACTGGGTGAAACCAGGCTTAATAGCAGTAACTGTGAGAGGGATCCTTGAGTCTTAGTGGATAACCAGTTAAATATGAGCCAGCAGTGTGCAGTGACAGCTAAAAAAGCCAAAGCAATCCTAAATTACATTAACAGAGCGATATAATCAAAATCAAGTGAGGTACTAATACCACTCTATAAAGCCCTAGTAAGACCACACCTAGAATACTGCATCCAGTTTTGGTCACCACACTATAAAAAAGATGTTGCGATTCCAGAAAAATTGCAAAGAAGAGCAACCAGGATGATTAGGGGACTGGAAACTAAAACATATGAAGAATGGTTATCGGAACTGGGCATGGCTAGTCTAGTGAAGAGAAGGACCAGGGCAGACATGACAGTAGTGTTCAAATATTTGAGGGGCTGCCACGAAGAGGAAGGGGTCAAGCTATTTTCCAAGGCATCTGAAGGCCAGACAAGGAATAATGGATGGAAACTGATCAAGGAGAGATTCAACCTACTGTGTTTTCCTGAAAATAAGACGGGGTCTTATTTCCCCCCCCCCCCAAAAAAGGGCTTGGCCTTATCGGGGGGGTTCTTATTTTGGGGGTGCAGGAGATGGCAAGCTTGGGACTGGATGTCCCATTGCTGTTGTCGCCTCCCCTCCCTGTTCTTTGCGCTGGCCAAGCAGCCCAACATGTCCCACCCCAATGCAACAGCTGCTTCCCTTCCCCACCAACTCTTTATCGAGAGGGTAGCAGGTGGGGTGGGGGAGAAGCAAGACACATAGAGCAAGACGTGGCTCCCCTTGCTTTCTCTTCTCCCCCTCTCGCTGGGCATGACAGGGCTCCTGCCTCTCACTTAACCACCCACCCCCTTTAGGGATGCAATTTGGGGGTGGCAGGTAGGGCGGGTGAGAAGCAAGACACACGTCTTACCTTTCCAGCTCCATCACGTTCTTTGCCATTGTGTCAAGGGAAAAACACTGTAAAAGAAAACCTTCTCGCGAGTTCAAACTTCTCTTTTCTTTTACAGTGTGTTTCCCTGGACACAACGGCAAGGAAGCTTGAAAGGTAAGATGCACGCCTCGTTCCCAACACATCCCACCCTACCCCAATGGCAGCAGCAGCCTGCCTGCTTCCCTTCCCCGCCATCTCTTTATCAAGAGGGATGGCAAGTGGGGTGGGGGAGAAGCAAGATGCATGGAGCGAGACGTGGTTCCCCTTGCCATTTCTTCTCCCCCCCCCTCGCTAGGCATGACAGGATTCCTGCCCCTTACTTAGCCACCCGCCCTTTAGGGATGCAATTTGGGGGTGGCAGGTGGGACAGGCAAGAAGCGGGACACAGGTCTTACCTTTCAAGCTCCGTTACTTTCCTCACCATTGTGTCCAGGGAAACACGCTGTAAAAGAAAACCTTCTTGCAAGGGGCAGGAGCCCTGCCATGCCCAGCAAGTGGGGGGGGAGAAGGGACGGCAAGGGGAGCCATTCCTCGTTCCACGCGTCTTGCTTCTCCCCCCCACCGCCCCGCCCCCATAAAGAGACAGCAGGGAAGGCAAGCAGCCAGGCTGCTGTTGCCATTGGGGTGGATTGGGATGTGTTGGACTGTTTGGCTGGCACAAAGAACAGGGAGGAGAGGGCATGTCCCCCCCCTTTTGCCCCCTCCCCCGCCGGCCCCACCTCAATTCATTTTGGTTGTGTGGCAAGCAACCAGGGGAAATGGTGGGACCGGCTGTGCATGCATGTAAGTAGTTGGTGGGGGGGGGGGGCTATTTTGTGGGCTTATATTATTGCATGTGCTGAAAAGCCCCAATTGGGCTTATTATCCAGACATGTCTTATTTTCGGGGAAGCACAGTAGAAATAAGGAGAAATTTTCTGACATTGAGAACAATCAACCAATGGAACAGCTTGCCTTCAGATGTTGTGGGAGCTTCACACCGGAGGCTTTCAAGAAGAGATTGGACTGCCATTTGTCAGAAATGGTGTAGAGTCTCCTGCTTGGGTGGCGGGTTGGACTAGATGACCTACAAGGTCCCTTCCAACTCTATTAATCTGTAAACCTGATAGGTGGGTTGAAGATTCAGTGGTCTGTGAGAAAAACTGTACCCCTGCTTCCCATTCTAGCATATCTCCAAGGGCTCCCTCCCTTCAGGGAGCAAGAGTACTCACTCATTGACTGCCAGCACTTCCCAGTCATCCAGGAATGAAATGCTCCTGGATCAGACCGGATTGGCTGATCCGGTAGTGATGATGGCCGGTAGTTTGGAGAACCGGTAGCAATGGCAGCTGGAGGCTCTGCCCACCCGCCCAGAAGTCATTACTTCCTGGTTTTTTGAGCCTCTGCGCATGCACTGGGGCCAAGAGAGGCGGTGGTGTGGCACTGCATGTGCAGTCCCGGGACATCCTCTTTCTCTCCCAGAGCGCCACTACCACCCCAGAGCTTGCCTTCGCCTCTGCAGCCCACTGGCCCCTCTTACCCTTCTCTTTCTGGGTGCAGCACTTCTGCTTCTTTGGCCACTTCCCCACAGTTCTTCTGCTGGTACCACCACGCAAGCCTCCCAGGAGGAAAAAGAGGGGAAAAGCAAAGCGGTTGCCTACAGAGCTGCCAGCTTCAGGAAGTGGCCCAAAAGGCAGAAGCAACATGCCCAGAAAGAAACTACGGCCTTGCCCGGGAGCTGCTGCCCACTCACTGCCTTCTCACCGCCCACTCGCCCTTCACTTTTGGTCAGGGACCAGGGACCAGGGACGCACCATTCACCGAAGCCCCGGAGCCGCCACATGCTTGCCGCCTGTCTCAACCGGGTCAGGGAATGCACCATTACCCGACTCCAGCCTTGCCGTGGAGCCGCCTCCTGCTCACCACCCTCTCGCCACCTGCTCACTGCCTGCTCACCCTTCACTTTGGTTGGGGGCCAGGGCCTAGGGACACACCATTCCCCGAGGCCCCGGAGCTCCTGCCTGCTCGCCGCCTGCCCCAACCGGATCAGGGAATGCACCATTCCCTGACACCGGCCTTGCCCCGGAACTGCCGCCCGCTCTCCTTTCACCTTGCGACATGTCCTTACCTTTCTCCCATGGCTGGTTACCAGGGAAGGCAAGCACCCAAAAGTTACCGGAGCTGCTCTCCTTCTTGAATGTGCTGCTATCATCGCTGCCCTGGTCCATGCACCAGCTGTGCAAGCACATAACATTTATTTCATTCATTCGTCAGTGGCAGGTTGGGTGTGCGCTTGCGTGGAACAGGGTGGTGATGGTGGCAGCATATTTTGGGTGCTTGCCTTCCCTGGCAGCCAGCTGTGGGAGAAAGGTAAGGACACTCTGCATGGCGAAGGGAGAGCGGGCAGTGGCTCTGGGGCAAGGCTGGTGTTGGGGAAAGGTGCATTCCCCGACCTAGTTGAGGCAGGCAGCGAGCAGGCGATAGCTCCAGGGCAAGGCTGGAGTTGGGGAATGGTGCATTCCCTGATCCGGTCGAAGCAGGCGGCAACTCCAAGGCCCGGAAATGGCACATCCCTGGGCCCCGGGCCCCGACCCAAAGCAAAAAGAGAGCGGGTGGCGAGCGGGAGGTAGAATAGAAATTTAAAAAGTTTTCCTACTGGGTTCTGTGGGCATGGCTTGGGGGAAGCGTCTTGTGACTGAGTGGGCGTGGCTATGAGTGACATTGAGTTAGCCACGCCCACTCAGTCACAGGACACACACCCCACCAAGCCACACCCAAAAAAGTTTGGGGAAAAATTTAGATTTCACCCCTGCAGTCATCCCTATCACACCAGCAGGCATTTGAGTTGCACCTTCATCTTTTCCACACTAGCTACCTTGTTAACAGATTTCAAATTTCAGCTCAGTTCTAATATCAATGGCTGCTTGCTTGTTGTGCCTTGCCACCAGCTGATTGGGCAGAAAGGTCAGAGAGAATGGAATAGAGAACATTCTGTAAACTGGCCCATTTAAGTTACCTTAGTTTATTAACTGTTGCCCTATACTTTCCAATTTTGCCCAACTGAAGGTTACAAACAAACAGACATTAAGAGTTTTAGTAGATATAGATTATTAGTGTAACTTTGCAGTTACTCCTTTAAAACCGGGGAATAGACCTAGTGGGGGATGCAGCTCTTATGTTGGTATCAACCACTACTTCTTTGCCAGAACATTGGGGATGCCAGCAGGAACTGTCAGGGGGTGAGTCACCATTTGGTTTTGAGATGGCTTTGGCTTCTCCAAGACTTCTGAAAGAATTTGGACTTAAAGGCATAACTTTTTACACTTGGAAGATTTTCTAATAACTTAACTAATTGACTTGATTTTTTTGTTGGAAGACAGCCAGAGGCTGAAAGGGATTAAAGCTGTTAAAAATGAGATACTTTGATATAGCTGAAATCCTATTACAGTTTCGATACAAGATTCCTTTAGCAGTATTTTAGCCCCAAGAGCTTCTCTCCAATAAGTGTTCACAAATATTGCTAGATTTATTTTTCCTATTAAGGAAGAAGGACACTTACCATGAAAGAACAGGCAAAATCCTACCTGTTGAAAGGATATGGCAGACATGCTTTATTTCTATACTGTTAGGAAGAGAGTAATGGAAACTATGTAGGTGGCTTTCTGCGAGCCATCAGTATCAGTTGACTAGGAAGAAAACTTACGGATAACACTATAATTTGTTTTCTTTCTCCTACTACATTATTTTCTGTTATTTAGCTCTTCCTGATAAAACAGTGCACCCCAAATGAAGAGTCACAATAATTCTTTCCTGACTCTGCTAGGGACAATATTTTAATCTTGCTGCACCATTCACACATCAGTTCTTGCGTCCCAACAGCTCAGCCTAAATAGGTATCTTCGCCGATGATCCAATACTCAGAATTCTTTGTCATGCATCAAAGGTTGTCTTGTCTTAAAGTTAAATATATGTCGGGTGACTACATTTGAATACTGCTACATTCCAAAGGCTTTTTTTGCTCCAACATCAATCTTGTGTTGTGACCTAAATAGTAGAGACAGTTATTTCCTGATCAGATGAGTCATTGCACAACTGTGCAAAGTTGCATTATGTCAGTGAAACGTTTTGTAGCATAAACATTAAAAATGACTCTGTGTGTGAAATGAAAGTGAGTTCCAAAGATCGTTTCTCCCCTAATAGCATGGTTAATTAACTGAAAGATTAAATATCAATTTTGTGAAGAGATACATTTCAAAGGTTAAAAAATACATGAACTGGGGGGGGGGGGGTAGTGTGATCCACAAAGTATTCTTGTTGCAGAAATTCCTTTCTGCCAACTAAGACCATTTTCAAGGGTTGACTCTGCTGGCAGAACAGAAAGTTACACTAACAGAAGAGCTGAAATAGCAGTTTTAAAAAAGAGGTTAAGGGAAGAGAGAAACTGCATTATAGCATTTTAAAACTGGATCAATTAGGGTGAGGGAGTCCTTGCCACACTTGTAGTTAAAGATTGCTAAGAGTATCCCCTCATTTTATTCATATTTTTTCAGGTTAAATGGTATTATCCTGCTAACTCAAGATAGCAAACCCCCTCAATTATTTGTTTGCCCCACAGAGCTAGCTATGGGCAAGTTCTTTAGTGATTTCCAAACACTAAATTTAATGAGGAAAATGATTAAATAATGTTTTTAGTTAAATTAAAATTATTTTCCAAGCCCTCTTTATGATAACATAGATACATAGATAAAGACTACCGCTCTCCTGGTGATTCTAGGTGCTTTTCATTCTAAAAAAGCTAGAACAATTAATTAAAAGAACATAGCAATGTGCTTGGGGAGAGGGGTGAAGCATACAAATAGAGCAGATAGTTGATTCCCTTGTAAGACCTTATTCAGATAAAAAAGGGAATTTAAATACTGATTACAGAAGTTGAACAGGTGGTTATAGAAGAGGCTACCTTTCATAGATGTGTCCTTATTTGGGCACTGTCCTTTCTTGAGAAGCTGGCTTGATACTCACCTGGATATCCCTTTGGAACCAGCTCAAGTCATTTCTCCCAGCTATTAGGATAGCAGGTTTTACTTTTTAAATTCCCTGTACCTGTTCATTAATTAGTATTGTTCAAAATGTTTTAATTAACTATTTTCCCCACTGAACTCTGGTTGAGCATATTAAAATTAAAATAAGTGAATAATTATTAACAGTGGATAATAAATCAAAGGATAACTCTGTCATTATATATGACATAACAATATTTCAATGGAGTCACTGCTGCAGCGGTGGCCATTTTTAACTCTGTGACTTGCCTGTGCTGTTTGGGGTTAGGACATGCAATTTCCTGAAGTTGGCGCTCTTTTTTGGTCACGTGGCCAAACAAAGTCCAGTGATTTTTGCAGCCGATGGGGCGCTGAGGTTTTGTTTTGTTTTTTTGGTGCTGCGTGGGCTTGATGGCTAGTGCTAGAATTGAGTGCTAGAATTGCTTCTTGTAAGTATTTAAAAAAAATTTTTGTTATAATACTGTACTGTTTGTTTGAAAGCACTTTGAGAACTGCTCTGCTTTTTAAGTACTATACTTTGCAAACTACTGTGTTTGTAAATACAGTACTTTACGAAGATAAAGTTTGTTTGCATTTGTCTTGAAACTGCTTGTAGAAATGCTAGCTAGCATCTACACAAAGCATTCCAAAACATTGTGCTTCCTTGCTTTTATTTTGGAGATTAGTGTATATTACTGTAGTTTGTAGATTTTATATTTAAATTGCCTCCAGAAGTTGTTGGTGCCCCCTCAGTGGAAGTTTTAAAGAACAGACTGGATTGGCATTTATCAGAAATACTCTCTTGTGAGAGCAGTGGGTTAGACTCAAGGTCCCTTCCATCTATGTTACTGTTGCAAACCAAGAGTTCTTTTTTTTTAAACAACCTTTATTAAATACAAAAAGATAAAATATCACATTAACTACATACATTGTAAAATATGAAATAAAGAAAGATAAAAGAACAGTAAGAAAAAGAAAAAAAGGGAAAGAAATAAAAGAGAAAAAGAAACACAAAAGAGAAAAAAGAAAAGAAAAAAATACACACAATATAACAATACAAAGTTATATATATATATATATATATATATATATATATATATATATATACATACATATATATACACACACACATATACGTTATTGACGGTGTCTATTTGTTAATTTTGTTATCTTACAAACTTTGTTTTTGATTTATCCATTCATGCCATTTGTTCCATACCATATAATATTTCAAGTCTACCTTGTCCTTTAATTCCAGTGTTAACCTGTCCATTTATTTATTTGTTATTATTTTATTATTAAACTTTTATACCGCCCTTCTCCTTTCGGACTCAGGGCAGTGAACAGCCAAAACAAAACATCTGTACACAAAAGTTAAAATAGTTATTTAAAATAAATTATATAAAGTTTGGCCCATTAATTTAAAGTATTTCAATTTAAGATCAGTGTCAATTTAAAACCAAGATAAAATCAGGCCAGCCCGGCTAACTGAAAGAGGTGAGTTTTTAGGGCCTGATGAAAAGTTCAATGCAATTGTAGATTTTTTGAATTACTAATTGTTCTGTTGGAATTTGGTCCATTTTCCAAAGCTGAGCAAATGCCAGTCTGGCTGCCATAATTATATGCAGTATTAAATACTTTATTTCTTTCCTAATATTTTCTCTAATCATACCCAATAAAAAAAGTTCTGGCTTAAATTCTATTTCTTCTGCCATTATTTCCATTAACCAAATTTTTATTTTTCCCAATATTTTTTTGTTTTTGGGCAAAGCCACCAGACATGGAAGAAAGTCCCCTGTACCTGTTTACATTTCCAGCAAATTGGGCTGAGGTTGGGGTACATCTTCGCCAATCTCGAAGGGGCCAAGTACCACCTGTACCACATTTTGTACTGGTTTTCTTTATAAGCTACAGACCTTGTCATAATCTGGTTGGTTTCCCACACCCTTTCCCAATCTTCCAACTGTATATTATTTCCAACATTTCTCGCCCAGGCTATCATTTGTCCTTTTACTATATCCTCTGCCAAATCAAATTCTAATAAATATTTATAGATTTTTGAGATTAATTTTTCTTCTTTGGATTCAAATAATTTATCTAATCAATTGGGGTTTAATTCAATTCCTCCTTCCTCTTGATCTTTTTTATACCTTGTTTGTATTTGCAAATAAGGCCACCAGTCCATCTTAATACCTTGATCTCTAAGCTCTTGTCATGTTTTTAATATTCCCCAGGCGTCTAATAATTCCTTATATCTTATTATTTTCTGTGCTATCAATGTGTTGGGGTGTATTGTTGCCTCCATTGTGGCTATCCAACTGGGAACTTTCATGTAGTGTTTGCTTTTGATTTCTTGCCAAGTGCCAATTAATGAACCTCTTATTATATGATTTTTAAAATGTTTATATGTTTTGTTTCCCGAGTTCCATATGAAGGCGTGCCACCTCTTCAGTAGGTCGTGTCTTTCTAGTTTTAATAATCTTTGGTTTTCCAAATTAACCCATTCTCTGAACCATGTCAAGCTCGTTGCTTTGTAATATTTTTCCCACGCTGGTAATCCAAATCCTCCTCTGGTTTTGTCATCCTGTAAAATAGTTAATTTTATCCTTGGCTTTTCCCCCTCCCATACAAATTTTGAAGTTATTTTATTCAAGTTAGTGAAAAAATCCTTCTCTAATTTTACTGGAATGATTTGAAATAAATAGAGGAGTCTTGGCAATACATTCATTTTTATCGCCTCAATTCTTCCTAAAAGTGATAATTTTAATTTCCCCCATTTTTCTAGGTCTTTTTTAATTTGTTGTACTAAGATTTCGTAGTTGTTGTCCTTTATAGCTACATTTCTAATTGTCAAATTAATACCTAAATATTTCACCATTTTAACTCCCTGTAGTCCTGATTGATTTTCTAATTCTTGTATTTGTTTATCTGTTAAATTTTTGGTTAGCATTTTGTTCTTATCTTCATTAATTTTTAAACCTGCTACTTTGCCGAATTTCTCTATCTCCTTTATTAGTGTTGGTTCTGTTTCTAATGGGTCCTCTATGAAGAATACAAGGTCGTCTGCGAATGCTTGGACCTTGTATTCTTCTCTTTTTACCTTTAATCCTTTTATGTGTTTATTTGATCTGATTCTTATAAGTAGATTTTCCAGTGTTAAGATATAAAGTAATGGTGAAAGTGGACATCCTTGCCGTACTCCTCTATTTATTTCAAAAGAATTTGTAAGATCCCTGGTAACTAAAATACTCTCTCTTTGTTTTGTATATATTGAGGCTATTATTTTTTCAAATTTCTCACCGAATTTCATATTTTTTATTTGTTGTATCATAAATCGCCAATTAACCCGATCGAAAGCCTTTTGTGCATCCAAAAATATCAGAGCTAGCTGTTTCTCTGGATGCACCTCATAATATTCTATTACATTAATTATGGTTCTTATGTTATTTTTTATTTGTCTTGTTGGTAGAAATCCATTTTGGTCTGGATGTATTCTGCGGTTCAGTATTTTTTTTACTCTATTTGCCATTATGTTCATGAAGATTTTATAGTCAGAATTTAATAAAGAAATCGGTCTGTAGTTTTTTATCTGCGTTACATCTGCTCCTTCTTTCGGGATTAGGGAGATATATGCTTCCCTCCATGAGTCTGGTAGCCTTGCCTCTTTTAATGCCTCGTTATAAATTTCCAACAGAATCCAGTTTAACGATTCTCCTAAACTTTTATAAAATTCAGTTGGTAGCCCATCTGTCCCCGGGGTTTTATTGTTTTTCTGTTTCTTAATTGTTTCGTTTAATTCTTCTATTGTAATATCTCTATTTAATATCTCTTCTTCTTCTTCTGTTATTATCGGCATACCCTCGCTGCTTAAGTATTGAGTTATTTCTTCTACTGCTACTTCATCCTGCTTATATAGTTCTTGGAAAAATTGGGTTGCTATTTCTTTTTTCTTTTCTAATCCCTGTTGTAATTTACCTTCCTTATCTTGTAATTGATGAATTATTCTTTTCTCCCTCTCTTTCCTTAGTCTATAGGCCAACCATCTCCCTGGTTTATTCGCGTATTCAAAATGGTTTTGTTTTGTAAATTTCAATGCATTCACATATTTTTCTTGTTCCAATAGATTTAATTTATGTTTGGCTGCCATCCAATTACCTCTTATATGCTCATCTCCAGGCTTGTCCTGCAATTTTCCTTCCCAAATTTTAAACTCTTCTTGTATTTTATTATATTCTTTTTCCTTCTCCTTTTTTTTTGCATTATATGCTATTGTCAATCCTCTAACAAAGGCTTTCGTAGTATCCCATAAATTCTGGAGGAATGTCTGATATTTATTATTATCCTTAAAGAACCACTTTAATTCTTTTTCCATTTTTTCAGTATATTCTTTTTCTTTCAGTATCTGTATATTCATCATCTACCTACTTCTATTCCTTCGTTGCCCTTTCCATTCCAACATTACCGAGTTGTAGTCTGCCCAATCATTTAAAACTATTTCTGCTGTTTCTATTTCCTGTATCAATGTTTTAGTAATCTATGTCATATCTATTCGGGACCAGGGTTTATGGGGATTAGAATAGTATATATATTTTTTCTCTTCTGGGTTATAAAATCTCCAGATGTCTACTAAATTCAATTCTTCTATTAAATTTGTAAATGTTTTAGGCAGTAAGGTTTTCTTTTTTTTTATTATTCTGGTTGCTCCTATAATCTTTTTTTATGTCCACAATCAAGCATACACAGTCAAGCATACATACTCCATATTTTCGGCGGCATTTGATACCGTCGACCACAGTGTCTTGCTGCATCGCCTCAAGGGGTTGGGAGTGGGAGGCACTGTTCTACGGTGGTTCTCCTCCTACCTCTCGGGTCGAACACAAGTGGTGTTGGCAGGGGGGCAGAAATCGACCTTGAGGCCCCTCACTTGTGGGGTGCCTCAGGGGTTGGTTCTCTCGCCCCTTCTGTTCAACATCTATATGAAACCGCTAGGGGAGATCATCCATGGTTTTGGGGTGAGGTATCATCAGTATGCTGATGATACTCAGCTCTTTATTTCCACCCTGAACCAACCCAGTGATGCCCTTGATGTGATGGCCCGGTGCCTGGAAGCGGTACGGGTCTGGATGGTAGAAACAGATTGCAACTCAACCTGGCCAAGACCGAGTGGCTGTGGGTACCGGCATCTCGGTTCAGCAGAGAGGTGCCATCGCTGACTATAGGGGGTGAAGTTTTGCCCCCTGTATACAGGGTGCACAACTTGGGCGTCCTTCTGGATTCATGGTTGAGCTTAGAAGACCAGATAACGACTGTGACCAGGGGTGCATTCACCCAGATACGTCTGGTGCGCCAATTGCGTGCCTACCTGGACCAAGATGCCCTACGCACAGTTACTCATGCACTGGTCACCTCACGGATTGACTACTACAACGCTCTCTATATGGGGCTGCCCTTGAGGACCACTCAGAGGCTTCAGCTGGTGCAAAATGCAGCGGTGTAGGTTGTGATGGGAGAATCCTGATACTCCCATGTTATACTTCTCCTGCGTGGTTTGCATTGGTTACCGGTTGCCCTCCGGGTGAGATTTATAGGTGATGACCTATAAAGCCCTATATGGCTTAGGACCAGGATATTTGGCAGACCACTTACAGCCAGCAACAATATCCCATCGCCCGGTTCACACCCATAGAGAGGGCCACTCAGGGTACCATCAACTAGACAGTGGCAGCTGGCGACCTCCAGGGGTAGAGCCTTTTCAGTGGGTGCACCCACCCTCTGGAATCAACTCCCCTAGAACTCTGATTAGCGCCTGACCTTCACACCTTCCGCCATGAATTAAAAACTTGGCTTTTTAAATCCCTCGACCTGGACTGATGGAGTTTTAAGGGTTAATTTTAATTTTTTTAAATTTTAGACTTTATTTTATAGTGTGGCTTTGTTTTATTGTTGTGAGCTGCCCTGAGTCCATTGTGAGATAGAGCGGCATATAAGCCGAATAAAACAAACAAACAAACAAATAAATAAATATTTTGTTCTAATATTTTTTCATGCACTTTTTGATAAAATTCTTTTTGTCCACTGTTTGGTGCATAAATAACCACTAATAATACATTTTTATATTTAACTTTTACTTCAATCATCAAAATTCTTCCTATCGAATCTGCATACTTCAGATTGCTTTCTATCTCTTCCTTAATATATACTACTATTCCTCTTTTCTTTTCATCTGCTAATGATACAAATGTTTTTCCTAATTTTTTACATTGTAGATATTTTTCGTCCTGTTTTCTTATATGTGTTTCTTGAAGACATACGATATCAATTTTTTGTTTAATTATTTTCCTAAAAATTTGGTGCCTTTTGGCTGGCGAATTAAGTCCATTTATGTTTAATGATATGATTTTTAAATTCCGATCCATTCTTTAATGTTTGTCCTGTCTTCTCTTTCCTGTTACTTCCTGTCCTTCTTCTTTGCTCTTGTTTGTACTCCTTCTTCCTCTTGGATTTCTCCCTCTTCTTCTTTATCTAGTCTTCCCTCCTCACGTACTGTTTCTGCAAGCCAAGAATTCTGTAAGTCCCTCCGCCATCTTCCTCTGGGTGCCTGGCTGGAGACTTTTAAGCTAATTAGTGGCAAGTGGGGTTTTTTTAAAAAAAAAGCAACTGCAGTCAGAGAGTTCTGTAAATTATCGCTGCACCTCCCTCTGGGCAGGTGTATGAGGAAGCTTGAGCTGACTAGCAGCAAGTAGTTTTTTTTTAAAAAGCAGCTGCAAATGGAGAGTTCTGCGGGCCTGCTTGGAAACAATTTAGTTCCTCAGCTCAAGGCTGCAACTGAAACAGCTGACGTTCAGTTAATAATAGCAGGGATCAAATAACGAATCGGAGGAAATAGTAAATCAGATGTTCATTCATGTAATGACACATTTGATTCAATTAATGAATTTGATTTTTAAAATTTGTAAAATTGAGTCTGATTCATTTGACAATCTTTTTGACTTACGAACCTAATGGACAGGCTCCATTAGGTTCGTACCTTGAGAACTACCTGTATTTGTAGACTGCACTATAGCAACATGAAGATTCTAAACAGAAAAATCAAATAGAAAGTAAAATGGAACGACAGTATTTTCCTAACCATGTATTTACACACAGATGTAACAATTTTTTTACTTATGTTTTATATCACAAAATTGAGATTATTACATATATATAGAGGGGACCAAAAAACCCATTAAGTCTTATTTTCAGGAGATTTTCACCAATTCCCTCCCACCATCTGCTTGCCCGTGGCCACAACTGCTTACAGAGCTTCCCAGGCCAGATGCCCTTTATGCCTGGATGGAGAAATGATGGAGACTCAAAGCTTCGCCTGCTTGCAAATGGGACATTTTGAAATGGAACTAAGTGCGTTGGGATCATCTGCCTCCCACCCTGCCTCTGCCTGGCTCCCCTGCACACTTTTTGCTGAGAGGGAGAAGAAGCTTCGTCTGTATGCAAATGGGATGCTTTGAAACAGACCTAATTGCTCCGTTTCAAAGCATCCCATTTGCAAGCAGACGAAGCTTTGAGTCTCCGTCATTTCTCCATCCAGGCGAAAAGTATTTGGGTGTCCATGGGGCCCTTGGGAACGGAGCAAATTGCTCCGTTCCCAAGAGCCCCATAGGTGCCCAAACAGCCCCTTGGTGCAGTGCAGATAAGCCTGAGCATGGAGGTAGAGGCAGGGGGAGACAGTCAATCTGGACATGCTTCATGTCTGGCTGGCTCATAGGAGGCTCATATGGTAGCAGCAGCAGCAGGTGGAGGCAGAGGCACAGGGGAGGGGGGAGGTAGGTGATCCCGATGACCTGTGCAGGAGCCTGCCCTGTGTGGCTGCAGGATAGCAAAAGAGATGGTGGGATAGAGTCGACAGTGCATTCGGATCGCCTCCCTCCTTCACCTCCCCCCCTGTGCCTTTAGCGATTAGCTCCATTTCAAAGTGCGCCATTTGCAAGCAGATGAAGCTTCGTCTCCCTCTGGGCAAAAGTGTGCAGCGAAGCCAGGCAGAGGCAGAGGCAGAGGCATGGGGGGGTGGGGGTTGAAGGTGGGAGGTGATCCAAATGCACTGCCCACTCTGTTCCACCATCTCTTGACTATCCTGCAGCCACACACAGCAGGCTCCTGCACAGGTCATCGGGATCACCTACCTCCCCCTTCCCCTGTGCCTCTGCCTCCATCTGCTGCTGGTGCTACCATGCAAGCCTCCTGCGAGCCTCCCATGAGTCAGCCAGCCATGCAGCATGTTCGGATTGACTGTCTCCCACTGCCTCTACCTCCATGCTCAGGCTTATCTGCACTGCACCAAGAGGCTGGCAGGCTGTGGATGCTGCCAGACACCATCAGCCCCCACACGCTCGCAGGTCTCTTGTGCTGGCCATGCCCATCCCCTTGGCTTATTTTTGGGATAGGGATTATATCAGGCACATCCCAAAAAATCAGGCGAGGGCTTATTTTGGGGGTGGGTCCTATTTTCTTTTTTAAAACTTCCAGTGTTGGAGCATTCACAACTTCTGGAGGCATGTTGTTCCACTGATTAATTATGTCAGGAAATTTCTCCTTCATTCTAGGTTGCTTCTCTCCTTGATTAGTTTCCATTCATTTTTTCTTGTCCTGCCTTCAGGTTCTTTGGAGAACAGCTTGACAACCCCTTAGATATTAAAGCACTGCTATGATGTCACCCTTAGTTCTTCTTTTGATTAAACTAGACATACCCAATTGCAGCAACCATTCTTTATATGTTTTAGCCTCCAGTCCCCTAATCATTTTTGTTGCTCTTCTTTGCACTCTTTATAGAGTCTCAACATCGTTTTTCACATTGTGGCAATCAAAACTGGATGTAGTATTCCAAGTGGGGTCTTACCAAGGCATTATAAAGTGGTATCAACACTTCATGTGATCTTGATTCTATCTCTCTGTTTATGCAGGCTAGAACTGTGTTGGCTTTTTGGCAGCTGCAGCACACTGCTGGCTCTTCTATAAGTGATTGTTCACTATGACTTCAAAAGCTCTCTTACAATTACTACTATTGAGCCAGGTACTACCTATACCAGTGATGGCTAACCTTTTTGCCGTCGCGTGCCAAAAGTGGGGGGGAGCATGGGCGGGGTCGCAGGTATGTGTGCCCACATCCATAATTCAGTGCGCCCCACCCTCCCGTGCATGCGCACATGACACACACCCCCACACTTCCCCCTGCTTTTGGCACGTGATGACACAGTGGGCCCAGTAGGCCCTTTTTTCCCCCTCCCCAGGCTCCAGAGGCTTTCTAGGAGCCTGGGGAGGGCAAAAACAGCCTTCCCCATCCCCCCAAGGCCTTCTGAAGTTTCCCAACTTCTGGTGGGACTGGAAGGCCTGAAAATCAGTTGGCCGGTGCACACATGCACGCTGGAGCTGAGCTAGGGTAACACTCGCGTGCCCACCAATATGGCTCCGTGTGCCACCTGTGGCACCCGTGCCATAGGTTTGCCATCACGGACCTATACTATACCTGTGAATTTGGATTATCTTGACTAAACATAGAACCTTACTTTTTTTACCATTGAGTTTCATTTTGATAAATAGGGCCCAATGTTGTAGTCTCTCGAGGTCATTCTGTATCTTAAGATGAGCCGAGGTGGCTCAGTAGTTAGAGTGCAGTACTGCAGCTACTTCAGCTGACTGCTAGTTCAGCAGATCAGCGGATCAAATCTCACTGGCTCAAGGTTGACTCAGCCTTCCAGCCTTCCAGCCTTCTGAGCTAGGTAAAATGAGGACCCAGATTGTTGTGGGCAATATGCTATTTAGTATACTGTCTTTGGTGTAAGACGCCCAGAGTCCTCAGAGAATGGGTGGCATAGAAATATGGATAATAAATAAATAAATAAATAAGCCTATCTTCTGGAGTGTTGGCTATTCCTGCCAGCTTGGTGTTGTCTGCAAATTTGATAAATTCCCCATCTATTCCTTCACCTAAATCATTGATGAAGATATTGAAGAGTACTGGGACTAAGACAGAGCCTTGGGGTACCCCACTGCACATTTACCTCCATATAATTGCAGTTCCATTGAGGACTATACGTTGAGTGTGGTTGATCAGCCAGTCCATTCGTTTTGTCATTTTGTCAAAGAATGAAATAAATTTGTCTGGCATGATCTGTTTTTGACAAACCCATGTTGGCTTTTGGTTATGACTCTGTTTGCCTTGCAGATTCATTGCTTAATTATCTTTTCCAGAACCTTTCCAGGTATTGATGTAAGGTTGATAGGTCTGTAGTTTCCTGGATTCATTTTTCCCCCTTTTTTGAAGATGGGAGCATCAGCTCTTTTCCAATCCTCTGGTAGTTCCCTAGTACTTCAGGATCTTTAAAAGATATGGTTCAGTTGTTCTGAGAACATACCTGCCGGTTCCTTTAGAACCTTGGGGTGTAATCCATCTGGGTCCTGGTAATTTGAACTTGTTTGGGGGGGGGGGACAGGTTCTCTTTTACAATTTTCTTGCCTATTTTAAATTGTTAAATACTGGATTAGATTCCACTCAGCTCAGACAGGTTTCACTGATAGAATGAAGCATTTAACTCTGTCCCATTAAAGTTAATTGTATAGTTTTAGTAATGTTGTATTGCATCCTTTAGCAGAATATCAGACTTCTTGGGAACAATCATTCAGTGTTCTCACTTGTCATAAAGATAGAGATATGTGAGAGTTATTTGGACACAACCACATCATAGAAGACAAGTTTCAGACAATGAAAATACTTCATTGTAGCTATGTATCAGCTAACCTGCTGCTTGCTGCCATGGACAAGTGGGGGAAGGGTCAGTGGAGAATTTTTCATTGCAGCTTTGCAACTATGGTCTGGGCTTTGCTTATCTCTCCAAGGTCATTTCTTCTAGCTTTATATGCAGCAGCCCTCCGGTTGCCTAGGGGTTGGGCTCTACAGTTTGTTTCAATTTGCTGTTGTTGTGTACTTTACCTCAGATCTTGTCTGAAACTTATTGCTTTCAGTTTGTTCCTAGTAGAAGTACTTTTCTCTGAATCTATGGAGCCAAGGATTTTTTTTCCCTAGGAAATGGACAGAGGCAGCCCTAACATGTAGCGCACAGCTTTCCTGTTGCCCTGGATTAACTCCACCCTCCTAGACTTGCAAGTTGATATAGCCATGTAAATAGTTTTGTTGGTTAGTCCTTATAAAAGTCTTAAAGTTTGTAAAGTGGCATACTACCTTTTCCTCCCGCCAAAAATGTTTGTGCTTGTTGAGATTAGATGCTGCCTAAGTGTGGTTGCTTCTCTGGTTGCTACTAAGCTCTAGACCAGCGGTCACCAACTGGTGGTCTGTGGACCACTGGTGGTCCCTGAGAAAATTTTGGTGGTCCGCAGAAAAATTATTTGCATTTTTTATATTGCACTAAATTTTTTATTTATTTATTTTTATTTTATTTCGAATTTATATACCGCCCTTCTCCCTGGGAACTCAGGGCGGTGTACAGCCAAATAAAAACATACAATACAAACATTTAAAAACAGTTAAAAGAATATATATCTGTTTGGCCCCAAATTTAAAATGACAAACCAATTTACAATTATTTAAAAATTTGTTAAGCCAGCCCGGCTTGCTGAAAGAAGAAAGTTTTAAGGGCATGGTGGAAGGCACTGAGGTCTTGGATTCTCCTTATCTCTGGGGGCAGCTGATTCCAGAGGGTGGGTGCCCCCACAGAGATGGCCCTCCCCCTGGGGGTCACCAGCCTACATTGTTTGGCACCCTGAGGAGGCTCTCTCTGTGGGAGTGCACAGGTCGATGGGAGGTTGTCGGTAGCAGCAGGCGGTCTCGAAGATAGCTAGGTCCTATGCCATGGAGTGCTTTAAAGGTGGTGACCAATACCTTGAAGTGCACCCGGAAGACCACCGGAAGCCAGTGCAGCTCGCACAGGAGCGGTTTTACATGGGAGCGCCATGCAGCTCCCATAATTACCCACGCGGCACATTCTGGATCACTTGGAGCCTCCGGGTGCTCTTCAAGGGGAGCCCCGTGTAGAGAGTGTTACAGTAGTCCAGGCAAGAGGTGACAAGGGCATGAGTGACTGTGCACATGGAATCCCGATCAAGAAAGGGCCGCAACTGGCGAATCAGGCGAACCTGACAAAAGGTCCCCCTGGCTACAGCCGTCAGATGTTCCTTCAAGGACAGCTGCATATCCAGGAGGACTCCCAGATTGCGTGCCCTCTCCACGGGGGCCAAAGACCCGCCCCCAATAGTCAGCGATGGAGTCAGCTGACTATATCGGGATGCCGGGAACCACAGCCACTCAGTCTTGGAAGGGTTGAGCTTGAGCCTGTTCCTCCCCATCCAGATCTGCACAGCTTCCAGGCACTGAGACATCACTTCAAGGGCATCATTGGGGTGGCCTGGGGTGAAGATGTACAGCTGGGTATCATCAGCATACTGGTGATATTTCACCCCAAAGCCACGGATGATCTCACCCAACGGCTTCACATAAATGTTGAACAAAAGGGGCGAGAGAACTGACCCCTGAGGCATTCCACAAATGAGAGGCCTCGAGGTCAACCTCTGCCCCCCTGCCAACACAAACTGCGACCAGTTGGAGAGAAAGGAGGGGAACCACCGTAATACAGTGCCCCCCATCCCCAACTCTTCCAACTGGTGCAGCATGATACCATGGTCGATGGTATGAAAAGCCGCCAAGAGGTCTAACAGGGCTAGAACAGAGGAGCAACTCCTGGCCCAAGCCCTCCAGAGATCATCTACCAACGCGACCAATGCCATTTCCATGCTGTGCCCAGGCCTGAGACCCAACTGAAACGGATCTAGATAAGACGTTTCCTCCAGGAATTGTGGAAACTGTTGCGCAACCACACTCTCAACAACCTTCGCCACAAAGCAAAGGTTGGAGACTGGACAGTAGTTGGCCAATACTGCCAGGTCCAGGGAAGGCTTCTTGAGGAGAGGCCTCACCACCGCCTCTAAATCAGGGGTCCTCAAACTACGTCCCCTGGGCTGGATACGTGCAATGAACACTTGTGTTACTGCAAAGAGTCTCCTCTTTGGGGTCTTTTGGTGTGGAGCAGAGGGGGGCAGAAATTCCAACTTGGGGTCTGCTTCAGCCTTTGGGCAAAGGCTGGAGGGAAGTGCCGCTGGTGGCGAAGAGCCAGAGGGCCTTGTTCCAGTGGGACTGTATCATGGCCTGGAACTGGCTGACCATCTCAGCCCAGTGAGCCTCCAGGCGCTGGTACCTGGCCTTGCACTCCCGCAGGTCTTCCCTCTGCTTGGAAAGCCTATACTCGTAGTCCTCAGTGAGGTGCTTCTGCTGAGCCTCCTTCTTGGTCAGATCCAATTTGAACTAAGCCAGCTGTTTTGTCAACTCTTTCTTGTGGTGGCTGCTTAGCTCCAACAACCTCTTCCTGTTGGGGCCCTAAGGAGCCCGGGCGGGCAGGCAAGGATTGGCTGTGAGGGAAGGGGTGAAAAGAGGGCGGCAAAGCACCCCTCGATGTGAGTGACATCAAGTTGACCACGCCCACCCAGTCACATGACCATCTAGCCATGCCCTCCCACCCAGTCATTAGGCAGATGATATTAGTGGTCCACAGGATTTAAATTTATGAATTTAGTGGTTCCTGAGGCCCAAAAGGTTGGTGACCCCTGCTCCAGACTATGCTCTACCAAGTTCCAGGCAGGAATTGCATCACAATGGGATGCTTACCATAATTTGTGGTCCCAGTAGTCGACTAATAACTCTTTTGTTTGCTGGTAATATTCATGCATTCCTATTTCTTGCTTCCTGGTCCTACACACTTTTGTAGGCTAAGGATCTGGATGGGGTGAGGCTGCCTATGGATGTCAGCACATTTCTCTTCATATGCATACATTTTATTAAAAGTTTTACAAAGAACATAAAAACTTTAAAAAATAATAAAGAGGGAGGGGAAGGGTGGGAAAGGAAAGGAAAGGAAAGGAAAGGAAAGGAAAGGAAAGGAAAGGAAGCAAAAGTTCAGGAAAAAAAAGAAATAGAATAAGCTTCCAATTTGCAACAAATATAAGTACAATTATACAATTATCCCTATGATAACACAAAAACTCACTTTTTTCTATTTTTCTATTAGCCAGGGTTTTTTCCTAATAAGCAAAATCACAACTCAATGCATTTTCATTCTTCCATGTAAAAAGTTTATAAGGGGTTTCCAGTCTGCAATAAGAGTTTTTTTTTTTTCTCCAATCAAAGAAGTTAATGTAGCCATCTCTACAACTTCCATCATTTTCAGCAACCATTCCTCCATTGTGGATAGTATCGAACCTTTCCATTTTTGAGCATATCTCACTGCAATGGTCATATACAAAAATGAAGTTCCATGACCTTTTGAGTTGTTTGTCCATTAGTCCAAAAGGAAAACTTGTGGTTTCAGTTGTACTTTACTAATTTAAACCTTTTTAATTCATATATGTGTCCATGTCTCAAATCTGCTGACTTTTTTTACACACCAAACATAATAAAATATCCGTTCACATTTCCAGCAACAATCTTTGTACATTCTAGATACATTCTCTGGTGATATATCAGTTTGTAAAACTTCTTTTTAAGATTAAAACATAATGTAAATTTCAAACCTTTCAATCCTATATTTTCCCATTATTCCATTATGTATATTATAATCAAATTTTAAAATCCATTTCATCATACGTTCTTTCATTTCTTCTGTCGCATATTTCAACAAAAGTTGATGATGATGGTAGGTTCCTAAAATTGTCAGGGTGTGACTCAGTTGCTGGATTGTGGATGCTTGTAAGTAAATTGTGAGTGGAGAAGGAATGAAGGAATGAGGCCATCTCAAGTTTCTGGACTGTGGACTTTTACTGCTTTTGAGAGAAGGGATGAGCTGAGCCTTCCTTAAGGAAGTGGTATAGTGGAGTGCATTTCTGCCTAGCTGCAGCTGCTTTTCCCAAAAACAAGCTGAGCTTCCTACCCTTAGAGGACAATATTTTCTCTTCAGCAGCCTCTTCTCTCTTCTCTAACCTTGTTTTTCCTAAATAACATCTCGGTATTACTTTGAATACTGCCCAAATAGAATATCTAAACTAAAAAAAATCTATTATTTTCTAGATTATGACTAAAATTCTTGAAATAAGTATATACTTAATTAGTTGATGAATTAATGCCACACAGAGAAGCAGAATCTAAAAATCAATATGAGGTTTTATGGTTTCAAGCTTAAGGTATTAATTTTTCTTTCTTTTTTCTAAACAATTTTCAAAGCTTGCACTGCTCTAATATATGGTAACCTATTGAATAATTATGCTGTTTCCCAACCTATGGAACATAATTATGTAGATTAAATATAAATGTAAATTAACACTAGATGAAGGCACTACCCTTTGGATTAACTGGGACTGCTGCAGCTTGACATCTGCTAGATACCCTGTTTCCCCCAAAATAAGACCTCCCCTGATAGTAAGCCCAATTGGGCTTTTGAGTGCATGGCAATAAGGCCAAGCGCTTATTTCAGGATTCAAAAAAATATAAGACAGGGTCTTATTTTGGGGAAAACAGGGTATTATAAATAGTTTGTTGTGTTTTAAGGATACTATTTTTGCCACTTTATTTTACTGATTGTTTTCTTGTTATTTTAATTTAAACTGATTTTAATTGTTCCTTGCTTTGTGATGTACTTTTCACTGTTGGAGTAGGACCAATTTTGTATAAATAAAAGAAATAATAAGCAACAAAGTGAGATTTTTGAATGTCTTTTACATCCATTTATATTCATTTATACAGTATTTATATCTCTATCACTAGATTTTTCCTACTGTAGTTTGTCTACTACATTTTAGTACATCTTTAGGTGTTTTATGTCCCACATTACCTATATGATCATCCTTCCAATTGAAAGCAAGGTTTCCACTCTTATCTCAAGGATTTGTTTTCTTCTGAAATTGTGTAGTTAATCTACATGTTTGGATGTAGGCATGGAAGTAATAACTTTTTGGAGGAGAAGATACAGTATATGTTTCCTTTTTTTTCCTATGAAAAGAAAAGTGCTATTCTTTGAAGTGTGACCTAAATTCTACCATTCCTTAACCTCATACCAACAACCTTGAAAAAACCTTGATCTGCGGAAAACATGAACACACTTTGGACAATGTGTGGCCTGGAACATGATTTGATTTCAGGTGTCTCTTTTCAGTTTGGTTGTAAAATAAGTGCAGAAATTTAGAAATAAGAATAATGCATAAAACTGGTTTACCTATAATTTATGGAACCCTTTGCCCCCAAACTGAGACTACAGCCAAGCCAACAATCAGAACAAATATTTTCTCATAGCTCTAAACTCATGACTGTGTCTTTAATTCAACATTTGAATGAATCATCTTTGTATGAATTACAATAAGGCTCTGATCCAGACTGAGTGTTGTTAAGCAAACTAATCATGTATATCTCAAAATAAACAACATATAAGGAACTTGTTTTTATATAAATATATGAATCAGTTCCAACTCCCTAAATAAATGTGAACTTTGACATACAGTTTATAATAGATTAGCTCCATGGATTGCTCTACTGAAATAAATACAAATCTCTGAGCATATCTGAAATATTCTGCATATTTGATATCCATAGTGATATGGAATCAGACAGATATGCATGGTATAATACAATTGTTTTAAAAATACATTTGGATAGGATTTAGAATAAGCAAATTTTATTTTGAATGTTGAGAGCATGTGAGCATGTCACAAGTATTTTCCCAAAATGCCATCATGGAAATTTGTTGTGAAACATCCTTACCGGGGGGTGGGGTGGGGAGATATACAATTTCTGCTATTTGCTAAGACCTCAGGACATTTCTTAGCATTTCATCTCCCTGCATATTGTCTTTTCTGTGGGTTTGTTGCTGCATTTCCAATCCTCTTCCATTTTTATTTTATAAATTTGGTTTTAGGGCCCCAAGCAGGGGTGAAATGCTCCTGGTTCGGACCTGTTCAGCCGAACTGGTAGCGATGGTGGCCGGTGATTTGGAGAACCAGTAGCGATGGCAGCACAAGGCTCCGCCCACTCAGTCGTTGTTACTTCCTGGTTTTAACCAAAAAGTAACCTGTTTTTTACCCTCTGCTCATGTGCAGAAGGGTTTGTGCATGCACACGTGCAGTGTGTGCACTTCCTAACCGGTTGGGAAGGTAAGTAGATTTCAACCCTGGCCCCAAGGTATTGCTGAAAAAAAGCAGGATGTTAGAGACTAATGTGTTTAGTGTGCCAGCTTCCTACTTCATTTTTTATTTCATTAAAACAGTCTTCAAAAAGCATTTTAAAAGTCAATTCAGTAGGAAAGTTGCATGTGTCAAGAAAGAAATTCATGACTATTGCATTGGGAATTTCAAGGTTAAACCACATATCAAAAGTCCCATTTTCAGATAATTGACTTGCATATCTATATTTGAATTAAAAGCCCTTTTATGTACCAGTACTAAAAATCTTTTTGCTTTGGACTAATGGGCAAATGGTGGGACTAATGGTGGGATTCAAGTAATTTAACAACCGGTTCTCTGCCCTAATGATTTCTTTCTTTCTTTCTTTTTTTATTGAAAAGTTATACACAAAAAACATTTTCCCCCTCCCAATATTCCCCCCCCACCCTTTTTCCCTCCCCCCACCTCCCCAACACCACTTCCTGCCCTCCCCCCCAGACTTCCCAGAGCAAAATACAGGGTATTTCAATTAGCAATCATAAACTAAATTAAACTAACTATCCTTAAACTAACAAATCCCCCCCTAAAACCTTAACTCCACTGTGGATAACATAATACCTCTAAAGTTTAACATTCATTCATAGGCTATTTGGTACTTTCTTGTCTGGTACTTATTTTGAATATAATCAATCTATCTTTTCCATTCCGATATATATCTTTCTTGTGAATAGTCCTTCAAATACGCTGAGATTTTCACCATTTCCTCTAAGTTCGCTACTTTCAGTATCCACTCTTCAATAGTAGACAAAGAGTCCTTCTTCCAATATTGCGCAACCAGCAGCCTAGATGCCGATATTAAATTTAGGATCAGTTTAGTCTCTGATGATGTACAATCCATTGTTATACCCAATAAAAACAATTGCGGAGTAAATTTCAACCTTTTTTTCAAAATATTCTGCATCACCCACCAAATTTTTATCTAAAATGCTTTGATTTTCTTACAAGTCCACCATATATGATAATAAGTTGCATCCTCACAATCACATCTCCAACATTTAGCTTGCAAATTTGGGTACATACATGATAATTTTTTAGGATCTAAATGCCATCTATAAAACATTTTATAAAAATTTTCTCTTAAATTTTGTGCTTGCGTAAATTTAACATTTCTAACCCAGATCTTTTCCCAAGTTTCTATCATCACTGGTTCCTGAAAGTTTTGTGCCCATTTTATCATACAATCCTTAACCAATTCTGTTTCTGAGTCTATTTCCAATAATGCATTATACAACCTTTTAATATGCATTTGACTTTGATCTCTAATCTGTTTTACCAAATTTTCCTCATTTTGCATAACACCAATTTTTTGATCTTCCCTCCATCCAGCTTGGAGCTGGCCATACTGAAACCAGGTATAAATTATCCCTTCTTCTTTCAATACATTTAAAGATTTCAGTTGCAATTTGCCCCTTTCCATAAAAAGGAGCTCTTTATAGGTAATCACCTCCTGTTTTTGTTCTATACTTATATTTTCTATTGCATGTCTGGGATTTGCCCATATAGGTATTTTATAGTTTAACTTATATTGATACTTTTTCCAAACCCTCAACAAAGCATTTCTAAGTATGTGACATTTAAAAAACCTTATCCGCTTTTTTTTCATATAACAAATAAGCATGCCATCCATATAACAAATCATAACCTTCTATATTTAACATTGTCTCTTCAGTTAAATTAAACCAATCACTAATTTGTGATAAAACAGCTGCTTCATAGTACAATCTTAAATTAGGCATTTTAAGACCTCCTCTCTCCCATATATCCTGAATAATTTTCAATTTTATTCTTGGTTTTTTCTCATCCCAAATAAAAGTATTAACCCCTTTCTGCCACTCCCTCAAGTTTCCATCTTTCTTAAGCACTGATATCATTTGGAACAAAAATAAAAACCTAGGTAACACATTCATTTTTATTACTGCTATCCTTCCCAATAAGGATAATTGTAACTTTTTCCAGTTTTCCATTTCTTTCTGCACTTTTTGCCAAAGTTATTTTTAAATAATTTCGTATTTGAGGCTTCAATATATACTCCTAGATATTTCACCTTTTTAGCTATTTCAAACCCTGTTATTCTTCCTAAGTCTTCTCTTTGGGATATAGACATATTTTTGGTTATCACCTTTGTCTTATGTTAATTTACTTTAAATCCAGATACTTTACCATATTGACCTAATATATCCAACATATATGGAATCGATTCTATAGGTTGAGATAAAGTAACAACCAAGTCATCTGCAAACGCTCTTAATCTGTAATCTTGCTGTCTAATTACAATTCCCTTTATTTTATCCGAGTCATGTATCTTGTTCAATAAAACTTCTAAAGTTAAAATAAATAGCAATGGAGATAAGGGACAACCCTGCCTTGTTCCTTTCTCAATTTTAAAAACATCTGTTAAACCTCCATTAACTATTATTTGTGCTGTTTGTTCCTGATATATTGCTCTAATTGATTGTATAAAATATTCTCCAAAATGCATTTTTTCTATTATCTTAAACAAAAATTGCCAATTCAATCGATCAAATGCCTTCTCTGCATCCAAAAATATATTTATTTATTATATTTATATACCACCTTTCTCCCGGAGGACTCAAGGCGGTGTACATTTTAAAAGATCATTCACATGTTTATGTTTAGCCCCGCCTGTTGGAACATCAGGGTCTTGAGGACACGGTGGAAAGCACGGAGATCAGGGATATTCCATATCTCTGGGGGCAGTTCATTCCAAAGGGTTGGAGCCCTCACAGAAAAGGCCCTCCCCCTGGGAGTCGCCAGTCGGCATGATTTGACTGACGGTACCCTGAGTAGTCCCTCCCTGTGAGAACGAACTGGTCGGTGGGAGGCTATTGGTGGCAAAAGATGGTCTCGTAGGTACCCAGGTCCTAAGCCATGGAGCGCTTTAAAGGTGATGACTAACACCTTGAATCGCACCCGGAAGACCACCGGGAGCCAATGCAGCTCGTGCAGGAGAGCTGTTACATGGGGGTAACAAGTTGCGCCCATAATCACCCGCGCGGCTACATTCTGGACCAGCTGGAGCCTGCGGGTGCTCTTCAAGGGGAGCCCCATGTAGAGAGCATTACAGTAGTCCATATAAACGCTGCAGGGACTTGGTTGTTTTTTTCCAAATATTCCAGTAAATTTACAACTTGTCTAACATTATATTTCATTTGTCTCCCTTTTATAAACCCTGATTGATCACTGCGAACCATTTGTTGCATAACTGGCATTAGTCTACTCGCTAATATCTTGGCAAAGACTTTATAATCAGTGTTCAAAAGTGATATTGGACTAAAATTTTCAGGTTTAATACAGTTTTGGTCTTCCTTTGGAATTAATGAAACAAAAGCTGTTCTCCAAGAGGGTGGGACTCCTCCACCTAATTGAATTTTGCAAAATAAAACTCTAAAGTGGTTCTGCCATTTCAGCCTGTAAATTCTTATAATAAACAGCTGTTAATCCATCTGTTCCCGGAGCTTTACCTGTTTTTAACTGTTTAATTGCCGCAATAATCTCCTCAGAGGTTATTGGCTGGTTCAGCCCCTCCCTCTGTTCTAACATTAATTCAGGAATATTCTCCCCCTTTAGGTATCTATCTATATCTATACCTTGAATTGAATCACTAGCATACAACTTTGTATAAAATTCTAAGAAGGCTTTTTTAATCATATTCTGTTGGTAAACTTCCTTACCTCTTATCAATAACTCGTGATTTTTGTTTTTTCCTCAACACATAGGCCAACCACCTACCTGGTTTATTAGCATTACAAAATGTATTATGTTTAGCATATTGTAAACTAGTTGCCACTTGGTCAGCCATAATCATATTAAATTGCTGTCATATTATGTTTATTGTTTCTTTTACTTTCTTATCTCCTGGGTTAATTATAAGTAATTGTTCTTTCTTTTTTATCTCCTCCTCAATCTCTTTCCACTTCTTTTGTTGTTTTAATCTATATTTATAGTTCATATGTATTAAAGTTCCCCTCATATAAGCCTTACTTGCATCCCATACCATAGAGGTGCCCTTATACATATTAGTAGTAAAAAATTCTTTCATTTGTTTTTTAAGTTTATTCACATTTTCTTCATATCTAAATAAATTTTCATTTAACCTCCAGGACCTCCTTTCTCCCCTTTCCTGTTCCAATTCCACCCAAACTGGACTATGATCAGTTAAAGTTCTTGGACATATCTTCATCTTCTTCACGCTAGAAAGGAAATCATTTGTAATTAGTATAAAATTAATCCTGGAGAAGGATTGATGTCTATCAGAAAAAACAGTAAAATCTCTTTCCTCAACATTCCGTACTCTCCAAATATCTCTCAGCTCCGTATCTTCCACCATATCAAAAAAAGATTTAGGTAATTTCGCACGTATTGAAATCTTTGTCAAACTTTTTTTGTCTTTCTGTGTATCTATTACTCCATTCCAATCCTTTTATCTTTTATCCTTCCCCTCCACCAGGATGGGATCTAGCACTTCTCCAAACAGCTGGCCTCCTTTAAAGGGGGCTGCTGCCAGATGCCACTTAGACCTCATGTCAGCTTGTCACTGGCATAACCATAACAAATGTAACCTGAGTCGTAACCTGCCCTGTAAAGAGACTGGCACAAAGATCCTGAGAGTCCTTAAGATCTGCAGTGGATCTGTCCATCTGTCCCATATTAGCTGTCATCTTAGCCTTTAGTAATAAGGTTTTATTTTAGTCTATTATTTGTCTGTGTTATTGCATAACTCAACTTAGTTACTGAATTTCTAGGTTTCTAAGTTTGTACAAACTTAGTTTACTATTTAAAAGAAAACCAAAGTTCTACACATGCGGACATTAGGCTGTTAGGGAATCTGGTTAGGGGTGTTGTATAATACAACCTGCCAGAAATAAGTTGGATGGAGATGTTGCTAGGGTTATACAGGCAGTGTGATAGGAGAGCCACATCACATTGGCTCACTCACATCTATGCAGTGACTGGATTTGGTAAAGTTAGACATTGCTTGATTCTCTATATCACACTAAAGGACATGACATGACCCCACACCAGAGGTGCTACCCCACCCTGAACATCCCATATACCCGAACTGTCACTCAGCTCAGCTTTTAAGGGCAGCTTGTTCCCCTTTGGTCCCCACCTGTCACTCAGCTCTCACCTGTGGCTCCCAGTAGTTATAGCAAGTGCAGTGGCCACACCCCGGGCAACAGCTTCGACAGGCTGGCCAAACCAGGTTGAGGGTAGCTGTCGGGTCATTCATCTTCAGTGAGATAGGGATTTGTCTATCCCGAGCATGTGAAGACAGTTTCCCGCAGATTGAACAGATGAAACCTACCAGAATAGGATAACGGTCATGAAGGTGGTCTCTGCAAGCGATATGGTACGCTAAGAGCGACAAAGGAGCAGGTGTGGATACACTGGGAACTGTAGCTGTGGACCTGCACATATGCAACTCACTTCTAATGGTCATCTCCTTGCTGACTGGAGCCACAGTTGGATTTGGCATCTACTTGAGTGACTGAGCAGCCCTCTTTAGCACTTCACTGCTCACCTATGTAGTAAGAGGAAGGGGCTAGAAAAGGTGCCCTAAACATTGTTTGCTTCACAGAACCCTGGCCAGCTTACCACAGAGGGGATCCCATTTCATGCAGTCGAACAATAACATCTCAAATAAAACATAAGGTCACACCACTCACTATTGGCACATGGAACGTATGCACTCTTCAAGACAACCCCTCAGCAAATCAATCAGAAAGAAGAACAGCCCTGGTCACCAGAGAGCTCGCAAGATTTAACATTGATATTGCGGCCCTGTGTGAAAGTCGTCTAGCCAACGAAGGTCAGCTCACAGAAACAGGAGGCTGTTACACATTCTTCTGCTGTGGATGCAGCAGTGATGAATGCCATGAATCTGGAGTTGGCTTTGTGGTTAAGAATCATCTTGTCTTCAGACTTGCCAGTTTTCCCAAGGGCGTGAACAATCAACTCATGACACTACATCTCCCACTACCGAGAGGAAAGTAAGCCACACTGATCAGCGCCTATGCACCCACAATGATGAATCTGGATGAAGTAAATGATAAGTTTTATGAAGATCTCTATGCCTACTTTCATCCATGAAGGCTGATTCTACTTGGTGATTTCAACACGAGAGTAGGATCCAATCAAATGCCTGGGATGGCGCCATTGGAAAAAACAGAATCAGCAAATGTAACAGCAATGGCTACTGAAGACATGTGCAGCTCACAATCTGATCATCACCAATAGCATCTTCCACCTGCCCACTTGCAGAAAGTCATCCTGGATGCACTCACGCTCCAAGCACGGGCATCTTATTATGTCATTGTGCAGAGGAAAGACAGACAGGATGTAAGGGTGACCAAGGCCATACCAAGTGTGACTGTTGGACTGACCACAGACTCAATATCTCCAAATTAAGCTTTCACATCAAGCCAAAGAGATGTCTTCAGGGAATCAAAGCTGTGATGAAACAGATCAATATCAGCAAACAGGAACCACAGCACAGCAGCTTCACTAGCAGAAGATCTTGACAACCAGAGCTGCAATTAGAGGGAAATGCTGAGAAGGACTGGGAATGCTTTTGGGATATTATGCACCCTTCTGCACTAAAGGTTCTTGGATCCTTACACAGGAAACAGCAGGACTGTTGACGAAAACAATGAAGAGATCAAGGCCCTACTTGCTGAAAAGCACTGCCTTCACTATGCTCACCAGAATGACCCATCATCAACAGGTAAGAAAAACACTCACCTTCAACAACACTCGCAGGACCATACAGAACAAGCTATGCAGGACTCCTGGTTGAGTGTCAAAGCAGATGAAATTCAGAAGTTTGCTGATAGAAATGATGCCAAACGGTTCTACGAAGCTCTCAGATCCTTTTACAGCCCTCAGCTCTCAGGGAGCTCTCCTCTACTGGACTCAGATGGTGCAACTCTCATTACTGAGAAGACTCAGATTCTACAGCATTGGCCTGAGCACTTCCAATCCATACTGAACCACCCATCTTCCACCAATAACAAGGTGATTGACAGAATGCCCCAGGCAGATATCAACTACAGCCTGGATGCCCCACCATCAAAGATTGAAATCCTACAGGCCATCAGCCAGATATCCAGTGGCAAGGCCCCAGGATCTGACGCGATCCCAGTGGAAGTCTATAAGGATGGTGGTGCAATACTTGTCGACAAACTTACTCAGCTGTTCCAGTTCAGTCCATCAAGGATCCATTCTTCAGGAACTGAAAGACGTGCCCATTATACATCTCTACAAGAGGAAAGGGAATCAGTCTGCGATAATTATAGAGGAATATCATTGCTTTCCTTTGCAGGCAAGATCCTTGCACAAGTGTTGCTGAACTGCCTAACTGACCACCTGGAAGAGGGTTTATTACCCGAGACACAGTGCAGTTTCTGCAAAGAGCGTAGCACTGTGGACATGATCTTTGCAGCCCGACAGCTCCAAGAGAAGTGTCAAGACTGCACTGTTTGGAATGTTTTCGAAAGTACCTCTGCAGACTTAGATGAACTCACAAATACTGTAACATCATATGTCAGCTTCTGTGAAGACCTATGTGTACCGACCAGGAACCTGAGAATATACAGTAACAACAAACCTTGATTCACAGCTAAACTGAAGCAGCTACGTCGTTTCAAAGAGGAAGCCTACAAAAAAGGTGATAAAATGCTGTACAATCAGGCCAGAAATGTATTAACAAGGGAGATCAGAGCAGCAAAAAGAACCTACTCTGAAAAGCTAAAGAATTCTCAACAAACTCAATCAGTTCTCAACAAATGAACCAGCAAACATGTGGAAAACTCTTAAAAGTATCACCGGTTATGGTAAACCTCCTTCCCAGGCTGAAGGAAATCAACAACTGGTAGATGACCTGAACGTGTTTTACTGCAGGTTTGAAAGAAAACTACAGTCACCTATCTCCACAACCCCCATCTCAGACACACTAACAACAGCCAAATCTCCTACATCTGACCCCATCCCATTGGGTCCACAACCCCTAGTGATCACAGAAAAGGAAGTGCAAGAACTATTTCACAGACAAAAGCCAGGAAAAGCTCCAGGTCCAGACAAGATAACTTGTTTTTGCTTAAAAGTCTGTGCTGACCAATTGGCTCCCATCTTCACCTGTATCCTCAATAAATCACTGGAGATGTGCTATGTTCCTTCTTGCTTCAAACGCTCTACTATCATCCCAGTGCCGAATAAGCCCACCATCAAGGAACTGAATGACTACAGACCAGTTGCTCTAACATCTGTAGTCATGAAAACCTTTGAAAGGGTAGTGCTGTCGCACTTGAAAACCATCACGGATCCGCTGTTAGACCTCTTGCAATTTGCATAGTGAGCAAATAGATCAACAGATGATGCTGTTAATATGGCTCTGCACTACATCTTACAACATCTTGAATCTCCAAAGACCTACACAAGGGTCCTCTTTGTAGACTTTAGTTCAGCATTCAACACCATCATTCCAGACATTCTTCTAACTAAGCTAAAACAGCTAGCAGTACCTGAAGACACTTGTAAATGGATCATAAGCTTCCTAACAGACAGGAAGCAGCAGGTGAAGCTAAGCAGATTCACATCAGATACCTGTACAATTAGCACAGGGGCCCCCCAAGGCAATCTCAAACAATTCATCTGTTAAAACTACTGAAGTTCGCAGATGACACAACAGTGATCGGTCTCATTTGATACAATGATGAATCTGCATACAGACGGGAGGTTGAACAACTAGCCTCGTGGTGCGACCAGAACAATCTGAAACTGAACACATTCAAAATCGTAGAAATGGTGGTGGACTTTAGGAGAACTCCCCCCCCAAACTACCACTTCTTACAATACTAGACAAACACAGTATCAACAGTAGAGACCTTCAAATTTCTAGGTTCTACCATATCTCACGACCTGAAATGGACACCGAACATCAAAAGTGTCATCAAAAAAGCACAACAAAGAATGTTCTTTCTGCGCCAACTCAGAAAGCTCAAACTGCCCAAGGAGCTGCTGATACAGTTCTACAGAGGAATTATTGACTCTGTCATCTGCACCTCTATAACTGTCTGGTTTGGTTCTGCAACCCAACGCCATCACTCTGCTAAACAAATAATTTCCTCAACATTGTCAAACTAGTTATTAAGAATGCATTACTATTAATCTTCTCCTCATTCCTCCAACCCATCTTCTCCCAATTATGACTATATGACTGTAATCTTGTTGGTATCCTTAAGATTTATATTGACTGTTTCCCTATGACTATCAATAAATGTTGTACCTTATGATTCTTGATGAATGTACTTTTCTTTTATGTACTCTGAGAGCGTATGCACCAAGATAAATTCCTTGTGTGTCCTATCACATTTGGCCAATAAAGAATTCTATTCTATTCTATCCCTATCCCTATCCCTATCCCTATCCCTATCCCTATCCCTATCCCTATCCTATATCTTCGTGGATCTCACCAAGGCTTTTAACACTGTAAATCACGAAGGTCTGTGGCGCATCATGTTGAGGTTTGGGTGCCCCGATAGATTCATCCTGATGGTACATCAGTTCCATGACAGCTTGTGTTCTGGACGGCGAAGCTTCAGAGGTCTTTCCCATCACAAACGGTGTCAAGCAAGGGTGTGTGCTCACACCGACCCCATTCAGCATAATGTGTTCAGCTATGCTGTCAGACGCCTTCCAGAACAGTTCCTTGTGGGCCAGCCTAAGATGTAGGACCAATGGGAAACTGTTCAACCTGCGAAGACTCCAGGTTGTCCTCAAGATAAAGGAGACTGCTACGAGACTTCCTTTTTGCTGACGACTGTGTCCTGTATGCTGGATCAGAGCAGGAAATGCAAGCCAGTGTGGACAAGTTTCTAGTAGCATGCAACAACTTCAGCCTCCACATCAACACAAAGAAGACCGAAGTGATACACCAGCCACCTCCGAATGCCCAACACCAAGAGCCCATCATCATAGTATAGGAACAAAAGCTGAAAGCAGTGGACCAATTTACATACCTTGGCAACACCCTTTCCTGTTCAGTGACAATGGACATTGAGGACAACTTCAGAATCGCCAAGGCAAGCTCTGCATTTGGCAGACTAGTCACCAACATGTGGGACCACCATGGAATAAGCCTTGCTACAAAGCTCAAAGTCTACCAAGCAGTAGTGCTAACTACCATGATGTATGCCAGTGAAACTTGGACTGTATACAGGAGGCACACTAGGCAATTGAACCACTTCCACATGACCTGCCTCCGCAGACCTCTGAGGATCCAATGGCAGGACAAGATGCCAGACACAGAAGTCCTCTTCAGAGCAGGCCTGCCATCAGTTCACACCCTGGTGATCAAAGCCCAGACACACTGGGCAGGCCATGTCACAAGCATCTACCACATCCCCAAACAGCTCCTCTATTGTGAGCTGTCTCAAGGAAAGTGGTCGCACGGGGGACAAAAGAAGCGATACAAGGACATGCTGAAAGCCTCTCTCAAGTCCCTGGATATCAACACCACCTCCTGGGAAATCCTGGCACAAGATTGATTGACATGGCGCACGTTGATCCACCAAGGCTGCCAGACATTTGAAGACAGAAGGACAACCATAGCACAAGAGAAGCAAGCACTCCACAAAGCCAGAGCTACAAATGCTGCAGTAGTGGTGCCCACACATGTCTGCCCAACATGTGGCAGAACATTCTGTGCCTATATAGGCCTTACCAGCCACCTGCAGACACACTGTGGACAGCCCACAACTTGTTAGATGTCAAGGTCCTATTAGAAAACAATGGACGAACAACATGTCACACTAAGTGAACCACCATTAGGATTTGTGAAAAACCTTGGTTAAGTAGACTATACCCAAAGACAATGAGTGACCTTTAATCCTTAGAATGGACTGTAGGGAGATTTCTAATACTTTAGCAAGAAGAAATAATTGATTATGTTATCCATTTTGTCACATTTTGTTGTGAAGGGAGCAAAGAAGGCATGGGACACCCAGGATGTAGATCTTATGCTGTCTTGGAATGATGGGGTTTAACACATTTGGACTGTATCAAGTTGACTAGCGCTTGATCAATTGAATTAAGTTAGTGTAAGCTATACCTAGATACATACATATCCATACTTACATTTCAGCAGGACTGTCAAAATCTGGATTGCCAGTAGATAATAGTAAAGAGGTATAGAAAATCTAAATCTTTGCCCTACTACCTAGTAAGCATATGAATTTTTGCAATCCAGATCTGATAACTTTGAAGTTGCAGCAAGCTGACTAACAGAATCAAACTACAGGAGCATAAAAATGTATAAGAAGCTAACTAAAATATTCAAATCAAATGATGCATCAATTCCCTGGGTGGAAAAAAACAAAATAAAACTGAGAAATAATATTCCCAAATGCCAAGAATTCCAAAATAACCACTGATAAAGACTCAACTCACTGCAATTAAAATTATCACTAGGGAGCATACTGTAAGATTTGTCTGAATTAAAGCTTGCTATCAGAAGATGGGATGTCAAGAAGAAATAATCAGGCAAATTGGCATCTTGACATTGCTTTTTTGAAACAAAAAACAACTAAAACCTGATAGCTGTTAAATTTAAAGAAATTAAACAATACATGTGCATATACCAATCCTCATCATAACGGCTTTTATCAAAATATTTATAAAATTTGTAGTGATGCTGCAATGAACTACCAACCCTTTCTGGGGTTCATTTCCTCTTTTCTCTGCCCTATGATGTTTAAAGTTATATTTGAAAAAGAAAGTATAGTAGTGTTCCTCTGGGGGATTGCTTTGGTTTCTTAAATCCTGTTTGCAGTGAAGACTGCTTTTCCTTTAAAATATTTCTGCTCTTTCCCATTATTTCTGGGAAAAAACCTACAGTATCTATACAAGGTAGTATTCATTGCAAAAGTGTTTATAATTCACTAGCCATTCCTGTCTGCTCAGAGTAATATATTTTCCATTAACAATAGAAAAACAATGCTAGATAAATATCTTAGTGAGATGAAGCATGAGCTTTGAATAATTTATTATTGTTATGTTGTATACTTTTGTACATAGCTGATGTATTATTAATCCATATTACATTTTCCACAGGTCTTTCAGATATAGATATCTTTCTTTTCACAATTAATTTTAGTACTGATATGTTGATAGAAGGTGGTTTCCCCAAAATTACAACATCGAGTATATTATATTTCTAATGCTTTTCTTAATTCCCCACAACTTCTGAAGGCAACTTCTGTTCCATGGATTGATGATTCTCACTGTCAGAAAATTTCTCCTTATTTTATTTATTTTATCTTGATATCAAGATGGCAACCAAGGCAGATGCATAGCCACGCTGCTGGGAGCCTGAAGGAGAAACAAGTACCAGTAACCTAATTCAGAGATAGGAGTAGAAGCAACGAAAATAACCCTAACCCTAACCCTAGGAATCTACAAAGTAGCAGCGAAAGGATTTGGACAAATAAGACCCCAAAAACTAACCTCCAGCTGCCCACGTGGGAGTCATCCTGGAGTCTCTGCGACTCCAAACAAACGGAGAAATTAATACAAAAGGGCAGAATACAAGCCGATCTGCAGCTATCTAGCGAGGAATTGGCAAACCGGAGTAGTTCCTCAACACCAGCCATCAGTGTGACAAATCCCCACTGGAGGCCAAAAGAAAGAAGCCGAGGCTAGCTGGTAACATCAGAGAGGCCCCTGATGCCAAACAAATGGCACAACAATTCCCTACTGGAGGCTAACAGGGAGGGAAGCTGTGGCAATCCGAGGAGTCACTCCAGCGAAAAGTAAGCAATAAAACTAATTAATAAACAGCTGGGAAGCCAGGGAGTGAGCTAGGCTACTGCTACAAAGGAGGCCAACTTCCTGAGAGCTGACAAGGTGAGCCACGTGGAGGGAAAGCTCCCACTGGCTGCTCTGAAGAACCAAGCCACATAAAAAATAATAATAATAACAAAAAATAAAATAAAAAATAAAATAATTTTTTTTTAAAAAGCCACAACTTTAACATACCAACACCTCCACAGACAATCATGACTGGCAAACACTCCACTGCCAAGTCCCCACCCAAAAAGAAGGGGACTGCTACCAATGAATCTTATGACTCCTGCACGTGCTTTGTCTGTGATGAAGCATTTGAAGAGGACGAGAGTACGCCCACTACAAGTATTTGGGGTTAACCAAAGGTGTAGCCCAGTTTCTTCAATCAACATCACTAAAAACCTCCCAGTTTGCCTTTCCACTATTTTGCCTATCCTGCAAGCCAGACTTGACAAAATTTATTGTTTTGCTTGAACGGGTGGACACTTTGGAAATGCATCTAGCATCCCTTGAAGAAAAGGACAAAACGCAGAAAAGTGAACCACTAGTATCCCGGAATCATGACTCAGCTCAACAACCCAAGCCACAGGAAATCACCAATCCTGTTAGTAACATCTCCATCCTTATCAAAGACACAATTGAACACGAACAGAAGATCCCAACAGTATCCTATTTGGACTGGATGACACCAATGAATCCGATGACATCACAAAGATCTGCGACATCATCAATAACTTCCAGGTATCAACCATCACCCCCGATGAAATCATCAATGTTTCCCATGATGGCCCTGAGTTCAAGAACAGTGACGGCTCGGTGGCTCTACGCTTCTCCAGAGTCATTTGCAAGAGCAAAACCAGCAAACGCAAATTAATTTTCACAATAAATTCACTTGCCAAAAACTGCACAAACCATAGGAAACTTCATTTGCAGCCCGACCTATCCATACTGCAACATGCCTGTGCCTGCGAGCTCCAATCAGAGCTCAAAAGATGCCAGGACCAAGGAGAGACTGACCTGTACATAGACTACCGTGCTGACTACATCAAATGCAAAATCAGTGGCCCGTGTCAACAACGCCCCCCCCTCAACCAAAATTAGGCATGCACACCCCCAACTTCCTCCAGGTCCACCCCTACAGGCCTAAAATGCAAGCTACTTAATGCAAGAAGCCTCACAAACAAAATGCCTGAATTCCTCCTGCTTCTAAGTGTGGCCCTATTTGACCTTATTTTTGTCTGTGAGACATGGTTGAATGTATCCTTTCCAGACTTCTTTATTACAGTAAGTCACTATCACATTTTCTGGTCTGACCATGATAATCGTAGAGGGGGTGGTGTTACTATCTTCTATAAAAAGTCCCTAGGTCTGAAAAAGATAAATGTTACACAGGAGCTTGCTCTTCTTGAAACCATTGTCTGCGAACTGTCCCTAAATACCAAGTTCGTTTCTTACTATGTTATAGAGCCCCCAATTACAACCTTGGTCATACGAACAAGCTAACTTCACTACTAACATGGGCAGCTTCCCGCCCACACCCCCTTATCTTTCTTGGTGACCTCAATTTGCCACTTATTAATTGGATCCTAAACGAATGTACAACTGAACCTATACATGCAACCCTGTACAATGCTGTTACAACTCTGGGGCTGGAACAGTTGGTAACAAGCAACAATAGGCTCAACAGTTGCTTAGATCTCATCTTCTGCAATAACTTAAACTCAATTTATGGCCTACAAATTAAAGAACCTTTTTCCAACAGTGATCACAGCATGATTGATTTTTGTCTCAATTTGTGTCCTTGCAAAGAAGGTCATAATGATGGGACTCCAAATTATAACTTTTAAAAAACCAACTATGATCTCTTAGCTGCTGACCTCACATCTCTTGATTGTCACCTTCTGTTCACAGGTTGTAATACTGCAGAAGACCATTATAACATTTTTTTGCTTGAAGTCAATCGAGTCATTAATCAATACATACCTAAAATAACCCCTAAAGCCCATAACAATAAGAAAGTTACAATCCAAGAAAAAATCTCTGGCGAGAAAACAAAACCAGCTACGTAGCCAACTTTAAAAACTGCTACAAAGCCTTATGCTGCCAGATAAAGGCCAAATGTACCAATCACCATTAAAAACAGGAGGAAGAGCAGCTAATCTCAAACTCCTCCCGAGCCTTCTATAATTTTGTAAATGCCAAACTTAAATACTCGAAAACAATCCCACCTCTAAAAGGGGCTAACGGGGAAGACTGTAACAATGAAACTGCTAAGGCCAACCTCTTCAATATGGTCTTCAATTCAGTCTTTGTCGACAGCAATGGCTGCTGCCTCCCATTTCCTAGTCATACCACAACAAATTGTAATGATCTACTACATATTGATTTTGCAGTATATAGTGTTGAAACCATACTATGTAACCTAAAGCCATCTCCATCTATTGGCCCTGATGGATTATGTGCTTACTTTTTGAAAAAGCTTGCCACTGCCCTAGCTGAACCTCTATGGACAATCTATGAGGTATCCTTCAGAACCAGCTCCTTGCCCAACTTATGGTCATTAGCCAGTTATACCTATCTTTAAAAAGGGAGACCCTAGTCTAGTAGAAAATTACAGATCAATCTCACTGTGTTGTGTCATCTGTAAAGTTATGGAATCAATTATAAATCAATCCATCACCTCCACTTAGAGACAAACAACCTGCTATCTAACAAGCAGTTTGGTTTTAGAAAAAAATTGTCCTGTAATCTGCAACTCCTACACTGTAGAAACATTTGGACCACACATCTTGACCAAGGTAAAGCAATATACGCAATTTATATAGACGTCTGTAAAGCCTTTGACTCAGTGGTGCATGACAAATTACTGTTGAAACTAAGTTTTTACAGCATCTCCGGATCCCTGCACAAGTGGATAGCCACATTCCTGTCCAACAATGCCTGACTAGGTGGCTCAGTGGCTAAGACACTGAGCTTGTCGATCAGAAAGCTTGGCAGTTCGGCGGTTCAAATTCCTAGTACAGGTCTCCTGCGTGAGCAGGGGGTTGGATTAGATAACCTCCAAGGTCTCTTCCAACTCTGTTATTGTTAAATAGTCAAAATAGGGAGGGCCCATTCAAATCCGGCCCCTGTTAACAGCGGTGTTCCTCAAGGCAGCATTTTAGGACCCACGCTCTTTCTGCTTTACATCAATGACCTATGTGATCATATTAAAAGCAGCTGTGTCCTCTTCGCTGATGACGTAAAATTATTTAACACCACTGACAATGCTGCTGCCCTACAAAGTGACTTTGACTATGTGTCTGAATGGTCACGTAATTGGCAACTCCAAATCTCAAATAATAAATGCTCTGCCCTACACATTGGCAAAAAAAATCAGAACACCAAATACAAGCTAGGCGGAAACAATCTCGTAGATGACCCTCACTATGTCATGAACCTAGGAGTACTCATCTCAAACAATCTAAGCCCCAGAGCTCACTGTAACAGCATTGCCAAAAAGGCATTAAGAATTGTTAACCTAATCTTGCGAAGCTTCTTCTCTAGTAACTTTGTATTGCTAACTAGGGCAAAACCTTTGCCCAATCAATTCTTGAATACAGCTCAACTGCCTGGAATCCACACTGTATATCAGACATTAACACTATTGAGCGGGTCCAGAGATATTTCATGAGAAGAGTACTCCTCTACTCACAACAGAATCCTTTATGCCACCAGATTTGAAATTCTGGGTGGGGGCAGGGCCAGCTGTCAAGGGGGGAAGCTGTGTAAAATGGCGCTCTGGTTTGGAGAGTCACTTTCAAAGCTATTTTCCTTCGGTCAGTGGACTCTTTGGAGTCCCAGATCCCTTGGAAGGGGAATCAGAAGAAAGGGGCGCCCTGAAGTGCAATTCTTGGTGGCAGTCAGGATAGCAGATGGCAGGAAAGCCTCGGAGAAGCTGATTGGGGTTAGAAGATGGCCCACAATGGTCGCCGTGAAGAAATGACATCAGAGAGCTGGACAATGATAGTGCTGGACTAGTGGGACAACAGAGAGATGGAGCTGGGCTAAAGCTATCTTGGCATCTTCTTGCGAGTAAGCTGGGTGAAAGACCTTCCTGGAGGATTAGCAAAGAGGGAAGAGGAAAAAGGAAACCCCAGGAAGGGGGAAATTTCCCCCAAAACACAATGGCAAATGGCAAGTATAGGACTTAAAAGAGGCTATTTCAGTGCAGGAGACAACATTGGAGAAGTGAGGAGGAAAAGTTAAGAGAGTATCTTGCTATTATTGATGATTTGATATTATAAAACCAGTCAATTTAAAGTTTGAGAGTGAAAGTGCTGACTAATTGGAGATTACGGACATGTTGAAGAGTGAGTGATGGTTGAGTAATATAACAAGGAGCAAGGGTGACACCTAGTGGCCAAGAGAAGAAAAGCTAATTCAAAGGAATATAAGAGCTACATTTGAGACTTCCAGTTTGACGTCGCGGTGAAACAGACTGGAAAATAGCGGGCTCTGAGGAGTCCCGCGAAAACCCCGACTGCTGAACTGTCGCTGATGGGTCTTCGGACCAGAACTCCCCTGCAGGGACAGGGTAGGAAGAGAGGCGCCTCGGACAACCAAGAGGAACAGGCAAGTTCCTCGAGGTCAGAGGGAACTCTCTGTGAGTTGGGGGGGGGGCTGGAAGCCATGGCAGCTGCCACGAAGCTGGGACAAACCAAACTAAACATTGAGGCATGCTGAACAGATTGGAAAAATTCTCAAACTAGAATTGGACTTCGAAAAAAAAAGAAAAAGGTAGGGGTTCAACACTTTTAAAACTTAAAAGAAGAGAGTTAAATTGGATTGTTATATAATTGCAACAAAATGGATACTGGTGTGACTAAGGAAAGTGTGGATTGTAGAGATACACCTGCTTTAAAAAGAAACACTGTAACTTGCTGTTTGTTTTGGAACATTCTGAAATTACAAATAATAGCCGTGGAATTTTGGTGGTGGAGGTTTCTTCTTTGTCTACAGATGGCTTCTTCGGTGGAAAGAAAGAAGAAATATAACAGAACTTTTATAACTGTTACTAATTGGCACAGGAACAAAAGAAGTCAAATGGTGCAGGAACAAAAGAAGGAAAGTTGATGTACTTTGCATGGAATAGATGTAACAAAAAATTTAAAATGACACATGGAGAATTAAATTTGGGGATTTTGAATTTAAAATGGAATATATGTTGATAGACAAGGAAATGAAGAAATAAAATATATATGGTTGGGGAAAAAGAATATAAAAATAGTTTGATTAAAAATGAAAATGTAATGTTTAGAAGAATATTAATTATAAAAAGGAGGTGTTTATAGATGTATAAGGCTGGAAAATAAAGTAATGTGATTAAAATAGAAAAATAAAGTAAAGATGGATAGTATTGATAAAAAGAAGATTTTCATAGATGAATAAGAATGAATATGAATATGAGAAGAATCCAAGAAATTTTATTGATTTATATGGGGATGTGTTTGATGTAAGAATTAAGTCTCAATGTCAAATTGTAGAAAAAACTGAGAATGATAATATGATTAAATATGAATAACTAATGTATAGATGGAAGGTAAAATTTAAAAAAGGGGGATTACACAGAGATAAACAGTAAAATTAAGAATATGATTAATGAATATGCTGGGAAACAGCCAAAAAAAATTGACGGAGATGTGTTTTCTGGGTGTGATAGTAAAATAAAGACAAATATGCTGGGAAACAGCCAAAACAATATGAATATGCTAGAAAACAGCCAAAACAGTAGATGATTATGCTGGGAAACAGCCAAAATAATATGAATATGCTGGGAAACAGCCAAAACTTTAGATGAATATGCTGAAAACAGCCAAATAATAGATGAATATACTGGGAAACAGCCAAAATAATAGAAGAAGATGTTTTTTCTGGGTGTGATAGTAAAATAAAGATGAATATGCTGGGAAACAGCCAAATAATATTTAATTTAATTTAATTTAATTTAATTAATCATATTTCTATGCCGCCCAACTCCCAAGGGACTCTGGGCGGCTTACAACAAAAATAATACTAACAATGAACATAATTTTTTTTAAAAAAAAATTATAAAAGCATTTTAAAAACATTAAAAACACATGCACACCATCCATGGCCGGATCTTGCAAGATTGAACAGCGAGATCAATGGCCCCAGGCCTGCCGGAAAAGCCAGGTCTTCACCGCTTTCTGGAAGGCCAATAGGGTGGGGGTGGTCCAGACCTCAGGAGGTAACTGATTCCAGAGAGCTGGGGCAGCCACAGAGAAGGCCCTCCCCCGTGGGCCCGCCAGCTGGCATTGTTTAGCTGACGGGACCTGAAAGAGACCAACTCTGTGGGATCTTACTGGTCTCTGGGAGCTATGCGGTAGAAGGCGGTCTCGAAGATAGCCTGGCCCTAAGCCATGTAGGGCTTTAAAGATAATAACCAACACCTTGAATTATGCCCGGAGACCAATAGGGAGCCAGTGTAGCTTGCGGAGAATTGGTGTAATGTGGGTGTATCTAGGTGCACCCACGACAGCTCGCGCAACTGCATTCTGGACCAACTGTAGTCTCCGAATACTCTTCAAGGGTAGCCCCATGTAGAGCGCGTTGTAATAGTCTAACTGTGAGATGACAAGGGCATGAGTGACTGTGAGGAGAGCCTCCTGATCCAAGTAGGGTCGCAATTGGTGCACCAGGCAAACCTATGCAAAGGTCCCCCTAGCTACAGCTGTCAGATGTTTCTCTAATCTTAGCTGTGAGTCTAGGAGGACACCCAAATTGCGAACCCATTCTGAGGGGGACAATTTCTCACTCCCCCCAAAACCAGGGATGGACAATCAACATAGTCTTTAGGAGGCAATACCCACAGCCACTCGGTCTTGTCTGGGTTAAGTCTGGAATACGCTGGGAATCAGCCCAAACAATAGATGGTTATGCTGGGAAACAGCCAAATAATAAATGAATATGCTGGAAAACAGCCAAAAGAGGATGATCAAGAGACAAATAGTTAAAATAAATATGATTTAAGATGGAATTGATAGTAATAATAAAATGATTATGTTGGGATTAGTATTAAAAATAAAGGTGATTATGTTGATATGAATAGTAAAATGAAGATGATAAGATTGCAATAATGAAATGACTGTGTAAAATGAAGAGTGTAATGGGTGATAAGTGGTGTTAGTTAAAAGAGATTAGGATTTAAGATTTAATGTAATGGGTCTTAGGTTATGGGTATATAGATAGAATTTAGGGTAATTATTGTAATTAAATATTGAGTTGTGTTATTTGGAAATTAAGATTTGTGGTGATATAATAGAAAGGCAAATGTTTAGATTAAGATATTACAATTGTGGAAAAAATTTCTGTTTTGGCTTTTACTTTAAAAGATGTTAAGCGATTGTACCTATTCATGACTGGATCAGTGCTCTGTTCTTAAAAGATGTATTTTATGTTTATGTGTTTTTTTTTAAAAAAATAAAAAAAATTCAAAAAAAAGCTACATTTGAGAATTTGTTCCTAACTAACTTATAAATTGGGGAGATCCTATGCATAACTTTGGCTGTGACAGAACTTGTGAAATAGTGCTCATTTAGAAACAGAGAAAACACTACAAGGTGGTGGTGATATGGGACACTTTTAGGAAGACATTACCTTTATGAGTACTTTTATGATTACTACTTTATTTTTTCTTACTATTTGATTACTATATTTTCTCTCTCTAATATATTAAGTAATGACGGCATTGATATTGTATGTGATTTAATTATAAATTCTGTTATTAATTAATTGTTGATATTGTTGGATGTGCTAGATCAATATATTGGAAGGATAGATTAATATAAGGATGCTAAATTTAAATGACATTTAAAAACATAGGATATTAAGTGGAAGTGGTGAATTTAAGTACTGAAAATTGAATTGTGGAATTAGTAATAGCTGGGGTGTGCTAGAGAAATACAAGAGGAATATAAGAAAGTGGGGAGGTTGGTGTAAAGTGGTTGTAAAGATGACAAGCACTCCTAATTTGACAAGAATTGGCACAGGGAAAAGGCAGGGGGTTCAAACAGTGGAACTGAGTCCAGCAGGGCAAAGGTCCATCGAGGAAATAATGCAAAAGGAAAAGTCCAATTCATTCAAAGACTTACAACAGATGTTACAGGCAATGCAGGATGTTATGCTAAAAAACACAAGGACTTGAAACTAGAGATAGGAGAAGTAAGGAGTGATACGGGAGAATTGAAAGAAAAGATGAGATCAATGGATGATAAATTTGAATGCTTCCAGCAACAAAAAATGAAAAATGAGCAAAAACTACAGGAAATGGAGGAGAGAATGGGAAGGGAAGAAAAAAGAGTGGAAGACATGGAAGAAAGACTGATACAAGCCAATAAAGATCTGGAACTGTCGGTTATCCATTTAGAGACAGAAAAGGCAGACCACTTCCTGCAATTCCAAAATGTGAGGGAAGAAAAGAGTGAGGATCTTCCTGAGATGATGGCGGATTTATTGGCGGGTGCACTAGGAATCAGGAAAGAGGAAATGATCAACGAAATGGATGAAATCTATAGGATCGATACTAATTATGCACATAGGAACAATCTACCCAGAGAAGTGCATATTAGATTTATTAAAAAATCAATACGTGACGAGATCCTCCATAGGACCAGAGAAGACCCACTGGAGTTTAGACCCTCCCCTGTCATCTCAGTCGGTATTGCCCAATCAGAGTCCAGGTCCATCTGAATCTGAGCAACTTTATCCAACAGAAACTGCACAAATTCCTCAGCTCTACCTTGCAAGGGCTCCTCCGTTCCTCCTACCTTAAGGAGGGAGCGAGTCATGCTAAATAGGGCGGCCTTGAGTACAACTTCAAGAGGAGAGACTCACACCCAATGATCTCCGGGGCAGGGATCCTGTGAGGACAAAATACAAACAGATAGTCCTCAACCTATGACCATAATTGAGGCTGGAATTACAGTTATAAGTCTTTGCAGATGTAAGTTGAGACATCACACGACCAAATCCAAGGTATAGGTTCTCCTGCTTGAGCAGGGGACTGGACTAGAAGACCTCCAGTCCCTTCCCACTCATTCTATTCTATATTCTACTCTACTCTACTCCTGTTCCTATTCCTATTCCTATTCCTATTCCTATTCCTATTCCTATTCCTATTCCTATTCCTATTCCTATTCCGTTCCATTCCAAATATCTAGCAGTTCAAGCTATTAATGGACACCTGTGATTTTTAAACATTTTTTCTCCAGTTTGATCCCTGACATTTTTTATTGCTCTTGTTATTATTTATAACACTTCCCTTATTAACACCCATAGTTCCCAACAGGAATAGTTATTTGTCATGCTGGATGATGGGTGCTATAGTCAGACTACCAGAGGATGCCAGTTTGGGAATTGACAATGCTCTAGCTCAGTGATGGCTAACCTTTTTGCCGTCACATGGCAAAAGCAGGGGTTGCGCGGGGGTCACGTGTGCATGTGCCCACACCCATAATTCAATGCACCCCCCCCCACATGCCCCTGCGCTTCCCCCACTTTTGGCACGCGATGGCACAGTGGGCCCGGTAGGCCTGTTTTTCACTCTCCCCAGGCTCCAGAGTCTTTCTAGGAGCCTGGGAAGGATGAAAACAGCCTTCCTCACCCTCCGGAGGCCCTCTGGAGGCCAGAAATGGCCCATTTCCCAACTTTGGTGGGACCAAAAGGCCCATTTTTCACTCTCCCCAGGCTCCAGAGGCTTTCTAGGAGCCTGAGGAGGGCAAAAATGGCCTTCCCCACTCCCCCAGAGGCCCTCCAGAGGCTGGAAACAGCCTGTTTCCAGACTTCCAGTGGGCCTGGAAGGCCCAAAAATCAGCTGACCATGTGCATGCGTGCCAGAGCTGAGCTAAAGCAACGCTCCCGTTCCCACTGATATGGGTCCGTGTGCCACCTGTGGCACGTGTACCATAGGTTTGCCATCATGGCTCTAGCTGATCCTGCCACTTCTTCCTCCAATGAGGAATTCTTTCCAATTTGGTATTAAAATGTTGAGACAGATGTTAACTAATGGGCCTTCAGAAGAAAATATAATAATAAATAAGCTCTCCAAAAATTAGAAAAACAACAAAAGGATTCTCTTACATTGTTAGCCTTTGTTATAGTATGTTATTTTGTGGCCAAGCATGCTATAAATACAGATTTTAAAATAAAATGACACTCTTAGTGTTGAAAGAAATGAAATCTACCATGATAGCTAAGAAGGAGGTAGGCATACCTGGATAGAGTGGAACTGGCTGATCTAGTTGTTAACGCATCCTGATACTTTCATAAGTTAAGTAGCAAGGCTTTTAAATAGCAGTCAAGCTAGGGATTGGCTCCATTATACCCTCTCTGTCTACTGTCTTAAATTATTTGAAACTCAGAGCCAGATCATCTACATAAGCAAACAGTCAGTGGAGGATCCAACTAAGAGAAGGAGGAAGCAAAAAACAGAGGCAGAAGAAAGAGGAGGAGAAGGAAGAAGTCAACAGGGAAGGAACTGAATACATATGGGCAGTGGTGGGATTCAAATAATTTAACAACTGGTTCTCTACCCTAATGACTAACTGGGTAGGCATGGCTGGGTGGTCGTGTGGCTGGGTGGGCATGGCCAACTTGACGTCGCAGATGTTGAGCGGCACCTCACATGGCCTTTCCTCACCATGCCTGGTCCCGCCACTCCTTGTCACGCCTGGCCTCGTCTCGCAGGGCAGCTCACCTTGCCTGGCCCCTAGCCTCAAAGGCCTCAACAAGATACAATTTCCCTCTCTATTTATTTGCTACTACTGAACATTCAAAATACAGTATTTAATCCTATGTATATATGCCATATGTGCCTAGTACATTTTGACACTGTTGATCCCCCCTCCCTAGAGTGAATTGTTATTTTTAAATAAATACTGTAGCAGTAAATTTAAACATTACAGACTGTGTATATCCAGTACCTATCCAGAGTGGCATCTGTGCAGTAGAGTCAAGAGTATCAAAATAGTGGATGTCACCAGGGACATCAAAGTCCTATGAGTTCTTAGGAGTATATTTGCTAGAAGTAGAACCATAAATAGTATAACAACAGTATAACAAGAAGTTAGAAAATAAAACAAATTTAATATTGTACAAATGCAGGAAAACAAACATTTAAACCATTCAGTTTTATAATTTAAATCACATTTCCACCTTCAGAATATCAGGTCTTTTTGACTAAAAATCACCAAAGTTCAAAGTCATTAAGAGTCAAGCATTATACAAATTTAATATAGTATTTTAATAAAATATATCTTAAATTCTGTTGTTACTTTAAGTGATAAAGATGACTCCCCTAATTTTTGAGCCATTTTATTCACAATCATATTTTCTCTCACAATGTCTTGGAATAAGACATTAATTTTTAATACTATTTTATTTATTATTCCTCTACTTGCTGTAGTTTTATTCTGCTTTTCAAACAATTGTCTCCCAACGCTTGTTACATTTGTGGAAACATCGACACACACACACATACACACAGATACATAGATAGTCAGAATATTAGTTTTAAGTGTGAAAACCATGCTTTTAAAAGATAACCAATGTTGTACGAACACAAGCCAAGACTTGTATCTGAATTGAAATGCACAGGATCTCTTAGTGATTTCAGGAGCAAAGAATCACAGATTGAACAGTTTATCTGTAACTGAAAAGGAGCTTCTAAAAGTGATGGCAAGGCAGGAGAAAGGGCCTTTTCAGTTATGGTGCTCCTGAACCACTTTTATAATAATACTTTGAGAGCAAGTTCTTTGTATTTTCTCAGGATTTTGTTTTTTAGCATTTTTATAACTTTTACTTTCTATTTTCTATTGTCTTGTTTATTATATTTTTATTGCCATTATTATAGTTTCTACTGATTTTTTCACTTGTGCTCTTTAAAAATGTTGCTTTAATTCCATGGAAACTTTATGCAGAGCAGGATACTAAAGAATAAATCATTTGTGTAAGTGGTTTTATTTGTATGCTGCCCAGTCATTTCGAGTGAGATTAGATGGGGGGGCAGGCAGGAGGCAGGCAGGCGTGTATGTGTGTGTGTGTGTGAGAGAGAGAGGGGGGGGAGAGAGAGAGAGAGAGAGATGCGGGAAGGTAATGGACCTGAATGCTCTCTCCCCTTGTGTGTACAATCAATGGAGGACGGGGCGGTGGGAACCTTTCCACCCTAAGAAAACACAGAAAGATCAGGTTCACCTTTGTGGTCTGGATCCCAACCATTTTTGATATCCTTAAAAAATGCAGATGAGCCAGCCTCACTCATCCGATGAGTTCGCAAGGAGCTGCAGGAAGAAGCTCACGGCGCCTTTTTTCCAGCCTGTCCTGTGAAGGCCAGACCAGTCACATCTCAGATATAGAGACCCTGTTATTTTCTCTCCCAGAACTGAATCACACTTGGCCAGTTTGGCTCTGAATCCCCTCAACTCGCCAGGGCTTCCTTGCAGAGAGGAAGGCGGGAGGAGTGCTGCGCGGTGAAGCAGCAGCATGGCTGGGATTGCTGCTAAATTAGCAAAGGACAGGCAGATTGTGCAAGGGCTGGGCTCCAACTCTAAAGCCATGGAATACTTGAACTATGACTCACATGCTGAGGAACAAGTGTCTGGAGGGGGGCAAGCTCTTTCAAGACCCCTCTTTCCCTGCCACCGCACCTTATTTAGGCTATAAAGACTCCGCATCTAACAAAGGGGCCAGATGGGGGGGGGGCTTCCTCCCCTCCCTCTTTTGGGCAGATTTAGAAAGAAAGGGCTGGGAACTTCAAGCCAGGTGCTCCCACAGCCCCTGCCTTGCCCATCCCTACCAACAGCTCTGGGGTGGGCAGCAGTTTGGCTTTCCCAGCTGGCTGCAAACCTTGATCTCCGCTTGTCCTTCCCTTCTTCCCATGGCTGGTGGCAGAGTGGAAGGAGAGCCAGGGCTGAGCTGCTGCCACTTGGCCCCCTCCCCCAGTCCACATCTCACACACACCCCGCCTGGACTGTCTGCAGCTGCTGGGCCTCACCTGCCATGGCTGCCAGTGGGCAGGGGGCAGCCAGGGACTGTGAGGCTTTGCTGTCCACATAGCCCCACCACCAGTTGGCCCTCACCCGCTAGCCCATACCCTTCAGCTGAGCGCGGCAGGCTCAGAGCAGGTCTGCCTCCCCCGCCATTGGTCTTATCTTCACGGGCAGCAGCGGTGAGCAGAGTGGTGCAAGCCCTGTAGGCTGGAATGTAAGACCAATGGCAGGGGAGGGAGAACTGCTCTGGGCCTACCGCGCTCAGCTGAAGGGCATGGGTGGACAGCGGAGGGGCAACATGGGTGGCACAGCCTTGCATTCCCTGGCCACCCCCCACCTGCTGGTAGCTGTGGCAGGTGAGATGCCTCCTCCCCAATCCCCCCTAATAGCTGGACAAACCTAGGCAAAAAGCTAGCCAATGAGGAGAGGGGCAAGGGGCAGGGTGGGGCCAATTAATGGTGGGATCAGCCGGTTCACCAAACTGCAGAAACAATTAGCTACTGATTCGGGCGAACCAGTGCAAACTGGCTGAATCCCACCACTGGGCAGGAGGGGAGAAGGAGAAGGTAAGAGAAAGCCATTGAGAGCCTTTCCAGTTTTGCAGCCATATAAATCAAATGAATGGGTGGGAATTAGCAAGGGAACAAAGAGAAGGCATGTAGTACAGCTCCTCTTTAAAAGAGCTTGACTAGCCCCGTAGAAGTGATTGGTGTTTCTGAGCTGCATGTTGTGCAGTCAACTGAAAGCCACTGTTACTATTTTATTGATGGAATATAAATTCTAGTTTGAAGATGATTGCTTAAATGTCTGGGTTTTTTTAAAATTTGGAACATGATCGTAGGAATTTCTAACTAAAAATGCAAGGTTATCATTTTTTAAATTAAAAAGTCTTTTAACCATTTAAAAATACAGTTTAGTAATTGAAAAGTAGAATTTCAGAAGAACCCCGAGAGACCACTTTAAAGCTGCTCTTTGCTATAACATTCCACCGTTGTCATGTTAGTATTATATCCCATTGTTGTAGATGTTATGCCATGTGGAGACTATCAAGTTTGGAAAGTCCAGAAGTGTGTACATATCCATTACAGTCCAAAGAAGTTATACACAATTAGCAGAATAATAAATAATAGATCCACTGCTTTCCCATAAACAGGCATCCTTTAATCACAGGCAGGAAGCCAATCGGAAACTTGAAACGTAAGTAAAGGTCAAAAGTTAAAGGTCACCTCCGTAATAGTTGAATTAATAGGCCAACATAAGGTTGAAAGCAGTGGTTAGAAACAGCTGTCTCCCAGCTGTGAGAATAGAGAGATCAAATGCTTTACAGCTAGTGGTTTCACAATGTCTCAAGGCAATCAAGATACAGTAAGTTGAATACTAGGAAAACCTCTACAAGTTGCCTTCTAGAGAAATAGTAGCTCATCAGAGTGGGAAAGTTGTTTAGGAAACATAAATTCAAATAACTTTATATGGATCATACTTTTTGTTATGGGTCTTGCTTTAGGGTCAAACAACATATTATTCCCTAAGTAAAGATAGGTGTGAGGAAGGAGAAATAATTTGATTGGGGAAGAAGGATGGGAATCTGAGAGGAGGGATTCCTTACCTAGACTACAGTTCTGGTCTAAATTAAACTGTTCCTATAATTCCCCTGACAGTTCAAAGTTACAATGGCACTGAAAAAAGTGACTTATCACTGTTTTTCACACTTATGATTGTTGCAGCATCTCTATGGTCACATGATCAAAATTAAAATGCTTGGCAACTGACTCATATTTATGATCATGGCAGTCTCCTAGGGTCACATAATCATCTTTTATGATCTTCTGACAAGCAAAGTCAATGGGGACTAACAAATATCTCTTAACAAATTACTTAACAAATATCTCACCTAACAACAGAAATGTTGGGCTCAATTATGGTCATAAGTCGAGGACTACCTATAACTGCTTTTTTTTAATGCAATGTTCTTGTATATGATCTTTGTCTCATTCCAGCCTAAGGTTATCCTCTGATATCCATTATTTCCCACTTCTCCTGATAAGACCTGTCTCATTAGTTTCTTCATCATCAGTTGTTGTTGACACAGTCAATGGTGGGGATCTGCCAGCCCCTGTTAGTTGCTCAAACTGATGTCTCCCCCACTTTGAAGCATTCCTGGGGTTTTTTTCTCTCTGGAAAGAAGTTGAACGAAAACCAGATGTGTTCCGGAAGACACAGATTTATCACAACCGGTTTGCTGAACTGAACAAAAAAATTAGATACCAGTTCTGCTGAACTGGTGTGAACTGGCTGAATCCCACCACTGGCAAAGGGCTATCGTCTTTATTATGTCATCCCCAGCCATCTTAAAATGATGAATTTTAAATCTTAAAATGTTTCATTCATTCTAGGAGCTTTCCTATTTGATAATCATTTCATGGCACATATAACTTCCACCTCAAATGCCAAAGGTTCTTTTTCACATGTTTCATGTGGAATGCAATCTCATCTACTTTTTTGTGAAGGTTTTCACAAGGTTTTGTGAAGGTATTATTTATCAGCGTGTTTCTTTCCCCCCCCCATTATGTTCCATTGTTGACTTCTTGCTCTTTATGACATTGATACAGGATTGGAACGTTCATATTCCATTTCATTTTCCTATTTTTCTTAAACAGATTTCTTGTTCTTTCCAATCTGATTAGATGTACCTCCCTTCTCTTTTTTCTGTTGTTGGGAATTTAAGTTATCTAGGTTTCCTAGGTCTCATCTGGCTTTTGCCACTCTTATTTCTTTACCGTATTTTCCGGCGTATAAGACGTCGGCGTATAAGACGTCGTTTTTAACACATGAACATCTTCTCAAAAGTCGGGGGTCATCTTATACGCCGGGTGTCCTTCTCCTGTAACCAGGCGGACCAGCCTGAAAGGCTCTGACGAGCCTTAAATGGCTCTGGCGATCCCAGCTGAGTTGCCTGCTAATCAGGCGATTCGGTTTGGATCATCAGAGTAAAAGGAAAAAAGTTTTTCCCTTAGAAATGGCTCTGGCAATCCCAAGCAGGCAGGGAGTTGTGGACTTCAACTCCCAGAATTCCTCAGCCAGCAAACCAAAGCTGGCTGAGGAATTCTGGGAGTTGAAGTCTACAAGTCTTAAAGTTGCCAAGCTTGGAGACCCCTGTTCTATTGGGTAAGTTTTTTTCCCCTTTGGGAGCTTTAGGAAGTTTTAAATTTAGCTTTCATATAAAAATAAAATAAAATAAAATAATATTTGTGCAGGTTTCTGAGATTTAGTGTGTTTCTGTAGTGTTTCACTCTAACTATACAAACACACAAAGTCTCACAACGCTTTATGTAGAATTTTGTGTGTGTAAAGTGTGAAAGTTGTTTTTTTGGGGCTTTTTGTGGCTGTGTGAGGTTCCTGCTTGTTGCAGGGGCCAATTTGGGTCTAGCACAGCTGCTTTTACATTGTGGGCGAGCCAGTTGTATTGTGTTGTGTGTGTGTAAAGTGTGAAAGTTGGGGGTTTTTTGGGCTTTTTGTGGCTGTGTGAGGTTCCTGCTTGTTGCAGGGGCCATTTTGGGTCTAGCACAGCTGCTTTTACATTGTGGGTGAGCCGGTTGATGTTTTTAAATTTTTATTTGGTGTGCGTTGGAAGAGGGGTAGTCTTATACGGCAAGTATAGCCCAAACCCTATATTTTAACAGGAAATGTTGGGGGTTGTCTTATACTCCCATGGTAGTTAACGGTAATAACGGTAACAGTAACGGTAGAAATAACGGTAGTTATTTCTGTGGCTTTGTTTGATGGCTGATGTGTTCTTCATTTTCTTCTGATTCTTGTCATGTGACTTCCAACTAAATAATTTTAGCTCCCACAATTCCTTGTGTTTTCTATCCACTAGATCCGTGATGGCGAACCTATGGCACTCGTGCCCAAAGTGGCATGCAGAGCCATGTCACCTGGCACGCATGGCGTTGCCCATTCCTCTTCCTGGTTTCTGCCGACATGCACGCGCGACGATCAGCTGGCCTCTTTGCATGCGGCAGTGCTGGAAACTGGAAGAGCTGGTCTTCCGTTTTCCTGCATGAGGGTGCACCCTGGCCAGCTGATCGTCATGCACGCATGCACGCCATAAACCCAGAAGAGTAGCTGGCTGGCATGCATACTCGCGTCGGAAACCAGAAGTTCATTTTCAGGTGCATGCATGCACCTTGGGCAGCTCCTCTTCCGGGTTGCAGCCCAGACGAGCGTGCGCATGCACTCACTCTCTTTTTGGTACCCGCCATTACTGCACTAGATATAGGCCTCTGAGAAAATATAAAATTGAGGTTAGAAATTTTTTCAAATAGATTTTAAGTCATATTTCAGTTGGATTAGATATTTTCTAGTCTTTTTCAGTCAGATGACAATTTCTGGAATTCCAGCTCTTAATCTGAACCACAGTGAGCCCCCAGCACTGTTTTGCAACTTAATGTAGATTTTTTTTCCCCATCTGATGTGACATATAATATATCTGATTATGTTGTCTATTTGGCGACATCCAGCTCTAAAGCTGTCTTTTGTATGTGGAAATAATATATTCAACCAGTCAATAAATCAGAATAGAATTAGAAGGGAACTTGGAGCTCTTTTAGTCCAACCACCTGCTCAAGCAGGAGACCCTATACCCATGATGGCGAACCTATGGCACATGTGCCACAGGTGGCATGTGGAGCCATATCTGCAGATATGCGAGCTGTCACCCTATGTCAGCTCCACCACACATGCGTGCACGCCTCCTGCCAGCCAGCTGATTTTGGGTCTCTGCCGCGCCAAACCTGTTATTAAGCTTGTCTTCTGGAGTGTTGGCTATTCCTGCACCTTAGTGTCATCTGCAAATTTGATGAGTTCTCCTTCTATTCCCAATATGAAGATATTGAAGAGTACTGGGCCTAAGACAGAACTTTGTGGTACCTCACTGCTTATTTCCCTCCATGTGGATGTAGTACCATTAAGGACTATTCATTGAGTATATTTTGTCAGCCAGCTACAAATCCATCTGATGACGATGTTGTCTATTCCACATTTTTCTAGCTTACCAAGAAGTAGATTGTGGTCTACTTTGTCAAATGCCTTAATAAAATCTAAGTATACTATGTCCACAGCATTTTGCTACTCTACTAATTTAGTCACTTTATCAAAGAATGAAATAAGTGTTTGGCATGATCTGTTTTTAACAAACACATGCTGGCTACTAGTTATCACTTTATTTGCTTCTAGTTGTTCACAGATCTGTTTTTTTTATTATCTTTTCCAGAATATTCCCAGGAATTGATGTTAGACTGATTGGTCTGTAGTTTCCCTGGTCTGTTTTTTTTCCCTTTCTTGAAGATGGGAACCATATCAGCCCTTTTCCAATCCTCAAGTACTTCCCCAGTGCTCCAGGATTTTTGAAAGATATGGTACAATGGTTCTGAGTTAATATCTGCCAGCTTCTTTTTTAATTATTTTTTCCAGTATCTTCCCAGGTATTGATGTTAGGCTGGTTGGTCTGCAGTTTCCTGGTACTACCCCTTTTTCCTAACTCTAACCTCCAGTATTTCTCAGGTGTTCCAGGATTTTTGAAAGATATGGTACAATGGTTCTAATATAACATCTGCCAGCTCCTTCAGAACTGTGGTATGTAATCCATCAGATCCCAGTGATTTATATTCATCAAGATCTCTTATCATTTTCTTGTTTATTTTAATTTTTATTTCTAGTCTGTCTTTTACAGTTATGTTTTCAGTAGGTTGGGCTATAGTTTCTTTTTGTGTGAAGATTGATACGAAGAATGAGTTAAGCAGCTCTGCTTTCTCTCTACCGCCTATTATTTCCTTGCCATGTTCTTCTTTAGTGGACTGATTGTTTCCTTGACTTTTTTTTCTTGTTATTTATATATTGAAAGAAACTTTTTAATTAGCTTTTGTTTCAAGTCTTTGTTCATTCTGAGCCTTTCCTTTCTTGACTTCATCTTTGCAGATTTGGGCTATCTGCTGATATTTTGCCTTAGTGATATTTCCCTCTTTCCCTTTTTTGTACTTATCCTTTTTGACTTTCAGTTTATCAGAGAGATCTTTGTGCCGCTATACTGGCTTTTTCTTGGATTTCTTTCTTTCTTTCTTTCTTTTTGAGTGGTATTGTTTTTTGGATGGGCTTTTATGATCATAGTTTTCAGAGTTTCCCATGCTTCTTGAGTTGTTTTCCCCTTTAGAATTTTTATCCATGAAATTTTGTGTAGACTTTCTCTGAGTTTGTTAAAATCACCTCTTTTAAAGTTTAAGACACTGGTTGGATTATATTCTATTGCTTGTGTTTGCATTATATTGAATTCCAGTATGACATGATTACTCTCACCCAAAGTTCTGGCAACTTCAACTTCCTCTATTACTTCTTCTTTATTAGTAAGAATTAAATCCAGTATAGCTTTTCCTCTAGTTTCCTTCTCTATCTTTTGGATGACAAAGTTATCAGCTAACTTGGTTAGGAATCTATTCAATCACCCACTTGCTGCAGAGTTCGTCTCCCAGTTGATATCAGGGTAATTAAAGTCTCCCATTACTACTGTAGTATGTTTCCTATATACATTTGTTAATTGATTAGTAAAGAGTTCATCTATTTCTTCTGCATGATTGGGTGGTCTGTAGTATACACCTATAGCAATGTCATTTTCTTTCCTTTTCATATTAACCCATATGGATTCTAGGAGGTTTTCATCCTTGGTTTTGTGTATTTCTGTAGAAATGTGGTGATCTTTTATATATAATGCAACTTCACCTCCTCATTTGTTAGCTGTTTCTTTTGAATAGTTTGTATCCTTCCATCAGTACATTCCAGTCATGAGTTTCAGCCCACCAAGTTTCAGTAATAGCAACTTCATGTACTAATGCTTCAAGTTCATCATGTTTATTCCCTAAACTTTGAGCATTAGTGCACAGCAGGGTTGTCAAACTCACAACCCCCGGGCCAGATGCGTCACATGCTGGCCATGCCCACACCCGGTTCAGCGAAGGGGGAAAAGTCCCAATATGTCACGTAATGCCGCTGTGACGACACAACTTTGGCACTCCTGGTGTACAGGTATTTGACTCCTTTATGGGTCTTGAGTATGTTTCTTATATCTCCTACTTTGTAATTGGGATTTCTTCCTTTCCATCACTCTCTACTTCATTATTTTCTTTTTTTCTTTCTTTTTCTTTACTCTCTACCTCCTTATGTGATTGGTTATCTAGTGGTTTTTGCTTGGAATTAGGTTCGTAATCTCCTGTGATTGTTTTAGATTCATTGTTGTATCATTGATCCCCATGTATTGGAGAAGAAAGGAGTAGTAATCCGTGCGGTTGGTTATTTTAGTAAGGTACTCAATTACATCTTTGATTTTTGCTCCAGAGAGACAATATACCTCCCTAGATTGACTGCCTAGTCTGCAGACTATAGTTTCTGTTTGCCTAAGAATTGAATCTCCTATCACCAATATATTTTTCTTAGGGAAGTGTGGGATACTATTCTTCCTGTCACAGGAATCCTGGGTTGTGCTTCTTTTTAAGAAACTATTGATGAATGCTCTTTTGGGGTGTCTGCATATTTTCTTCCAGGGGCAAACTATGAAAGCAATTGTTCCGTTCCAAAGGGGCTCCATTGGAGTGGGCTTGGGTAGATAGTAGGGGATTTGCTCTTAGTTGTTGTTTATTTCTAAAAGTGACATGTTTCCATTGGTCTTGCTCTTTAGGTACATATGTAGGGTCATTTTTTATGGAACCTGTTTTTTTCTCTATTGTGTTTATTTTGGGTGTATCAGTTTTCTTCTTTATATTCTTTCATGGGGTTATTTTTTTTAGAAGCTGTTTGCTCCCTATTGTGTTTTATTTTGGTGTAGTCTTCTTGTTTAGGTTGGGATTTCTCACTTTTTTCATTGAGTTTCAGAGTGGCTAGAGTTGTCACTAGACCCTTTACTTTTCTACTAGTTTGAGTCTTCTGTGGGCATAAGGTGAAACATATGACACACTTTGCAAGTCACTATAGTGTCAGTCTCTTATTTCCATGACTTTTTTTCTTTGTTTGTTTGTTAAAAGATTAAAAATATTTTTTCCTGTTGCAAAGTGTCAGTTTACAATAGTTTATAAGAGTTCTTGCCCTTTTGTTCTCTACCTTAAAAACTTCATCACTATCTTCCCTGTTTTGAAGTGTCTGTCTCTTTTTCCGTAGTTTATTATTTTCTTCTTATTTCTCTCAGATCGTTAAGAATTTAAAAATTTCTAAAGAATTAAAATAAGTAAGCTTTTTTTCCAATTTTTAATTAAATTTTTATTTAAAATATTTATTAAAATTAATTTTAAAAATATTGAAAAAGAAATTGAAAAAGATTTAAAAATTGAAAAAAAAAGATTTAAAATTAAAAATGATTCATGAACCACAACTCATTTTCTATGCAGAAATCTATCAGTCAACCCTCTCCATAATTAGGGGTTCCCACTCTAGATTTTCCATATGTTTCCATACAGCTTTCTCTCTGACTTTTGCATTAAAGTCACCAATAAATACTAAAACATACTTTTTTGGTGCTTGATCTAATTACTTGTTAAGTTGTTCCATAGAATTCATCAACAACTTCTTTAGCATCTGTCATGAGCACATATACTTATATAATTATGAAAATTAAATAGCCATCTTTGAATATTGATGAAAATTAGTGATTTCACAGGTCAAGTGGAAAAGATAGGTGGAGATATAGAATAGTAGAAAGAACAAATGCTTTATATAATTGTCATTAATGACTGGATTTGTATCTGATAGCTTCTTTCATGTTGTACTGTTAAATTTACACTTTATCACTGCTTTAATTTCACTTAGTTCATGATTCCAGTCTTCTTGCATTATCCTCACATCAACCATTTTACTGACTACATACAGTAAATACTAAGTGGCTGGGGTTTACGTCAAACTGGATTGTGGAATTTGAGTTTTTCTAGCCCCACTCTAATAATTGCCCCAAATTTGCATCAGTATATCCACGTACATACAAACTCTTCTAGTTCAACAATTATTTCTGGAACTGGATAAAGACTATTGAATGAAAAAGTGGTAGCATGCCTATTATATACCTTAAATTTCTTCTGCTGATCAAAACCCTTAGATAATTTCATTAACTTCTTGCTTGTTGAAGGTGATGGATTTGTAGTATGCTACCACTGGAATATATCCACTTCAGAAAAGAAAGTGTAGCTGAACAGAATCTCTAACATGTAAATTGAAATTCTGGGTTTTTCTCTTGTTCTTGATCCAAAGGGATATTTGTATTTTTTAATCAGCAGACATAGCTCAAGACAAGAGAGTAGGGTGGAAACTCTTTTTCCCATTCACTCATATTTCTTTATCCATCCATTAACTTTTATTTGATCACAGAACTTCTAACAAAGCAAAACAGTGTTATGATTCACATTCCCTTTCTTGTGAAATCAGTTTCTGTAGAAATTGTACCTGATCATATACTTCTTGGTAATCTTTCTTTTTTTTTATTAAAAAGTTTTATCAAAGATTACAACCAATTTTCCCAATCCCTCCTCCCCCCATCCCTCCCCCTCCCCCCCTCCAACCCCCCTCCCTCTTCCCCCCAACCCGGACTTCCCAGGTCAAGTACAGGGTATAGCATATAAGAAACATAAATATGCTATCCTTCTATAAATTCCATACTCCAACTTGGTCTTTAACTCCCCTTTAAGCTAACAAAACATGGTTCCAAAAAAAAATTAATTCTATTTCATCCATATGCTATTTGAAACTTTTTAGTCCGATACTTGTTTTGACTATAGTCTATCCATCTTCTCCATTCCAATATATATCTTTCATTTGAATAGTCCTTCAAATATGCTGAAATTTTTGCCATCTCTGCTAAATTCAATACTTTTAATGTCCATTCTTCAATAGTAGGTAAATCTTCCTTCTTCCAGTACTGCGCCACCAAAAGTCTGGCTGCTGTTATTAAATTTAAAATCAGCTTAGTTTCTATAACCGTACAGTCTGTGATTATACCCAACAAAAAGAACTGTGGGGTAAATTTTATCTTCTTCTTTAAAATATTTTGAATAATCCACCATATTTTATCCAAAATGCCTTAATTTTTTTATATGTCCACCATATATGATAATATGTAGCCATTCACATCTCCAACATTTAGGTTGCAAACTTGAATACATACAGGCTAGCTTTTTAGGGTCTAGATGCCATCTATAAAATATTTTATAAAAGTTCTCTCTTAAATTTTGGGCTTGCGTAAACCTTACATTTCTAACCCATATTTTTTCCCACGTTTCCATCATTATTGGTTCTTCAATATTTTGTGCCCATTTTATCATACAGTCCTTAACTAGCTCCGTTTCTGAGTCTATTTTAACCAATGCATTATACAACCTTTTTATATGCATTTGACTTTGATTTCTAATTTGTTTTACCAAGTTCTCATCCTCCTGCAAAATACCAATTTTTTGATCTTTTCTTCATCTAGCCTGCAGCTGTCCATACTGATACCATGTTTTAATTATCCTTTCTTCCCTTAATTGATTCAAAGATTTTAATTGTAATGTACCTCTTTCCTTGTTAAGGAGCTCTCTATACGTAATCTCATCTTGTTTTTGCTCTACACTTATGTTCTCTATCGCGTGTCTGGGTATTGTCCACATTGGCAACTTATCATTTAATTTATACTGGTACTTTTTCCAGATACGCAATAAAGAACTCCTCAATATATGACCTTTAAAAATCTTGTCCACTTTCTTGCCATATAATAAGTAAGCATGCGAACCATAAACCAAATCATATCCTTCAATATTCAATATTCTTTCCTCTGTTAAATTCATCCAATCACTGATTGCTGATAGGGCAGCTGCCTCATAGTTTAGTCTTAGATTGGGCATTTTGAGACCCCCTCTTTCATGTATGTCCTGCATTATTTTTTGTTTTATTCTCGGTCTCTTTCCTGCCCAAACAAAGTTATTAATACCCCTCTACCATATCTTCAAATTTTCATCTTTTTTAAGTATTGGTATCATTTGAAAAAGAAAAAAAATTAGGCAAAACATTCATGGTAGTCTCACCCTCAACCCTATTTCTTTCTAGTTGACTGGTTATGTATCATTTGCACATCAAAATGTAAAAATGCACCAAGAAAATCGAAGCAACAGAGAATGCCAAGGGAATCTCTAACTAGTTTTATTTTCAAGTAATTCTAGCTTTCAAAGGGTAACGTATCATTTACTCTCCACTGACCTGTTCTCATAAAGAAAGCAGCTAATGAAAGACCTCTTTGTGTGTTAATACAGTAAGTACAGACTAAAAGATTTGATAACATAACCATTAAAAGATTCCGTAGACCAGAACGGATCTTGCTTTATTTTCTGCTGCATAGCTGGGAGTACCTGTTATGTTCCATTTTTAAAAAGACTATAGTGTACTTATTCTTTTATTTGCATCCCAGAGGACTTCTTATAATGATATGCTGCATTCTGTTCATTTGTACAAATGATAAAACTGTTTCAAATTTACAAATCATTAGTTGTATGGATACTTAAAATATGGTGAGACTGTTCACAAAATGAGACAAACATAAATATGAAGGAAGCCTTTGGCTCAGCTAGAGAAAAAAAAAGGCATCTGTGAGCATTGCAAGTATCAAAAATTATACTTGAAGGATTATATTGGAACTAATAGACACCATTTTGAGTGTTAGCCCCAGTGAGTACTTATTTTTATAGCAGATTGGTCCCTTTGTGGGATCAATCTTACTTATACATGTTACGCAAGGGTCCCCAACCCCCAGTCCATGGCCCAGCATCAGGCTGCAGCATGTTCAGAACCAGGCCATGGAAGTGTTGGGCAAGCATGCACACAGATATGTACGCAAAGCTGCATTTGTGAAAGTAGTACATGTGTGAAACCAAACCCTCCCCCCCCACCTCATTGCTGCCTCCACCGGTCCACTGAGCTGGAAAGGTAGGGGACCACTGTGCTATGATATCTAAGTGGTAATAAGTAACTACTAGTTGGCAGCAAAGACTTAGCCCATCTGTTCCACTTTGCTGCCATCCATTGGTCATCTGAAGTTTTGAAGTCTAGATATGGTAACTCTAGTAGAGTAGAAAATGAGCCATAGAGTTAGCCTGGGTTTTTAGATAATTGCAGCAGCTTGTGATAAAATTCTTAGGGTGGGAATCCAGTCTCAGTGACAATTAAACAATAAGAAAAAAGGAGATATGGGAATCTTCATAACTCCTGTCACTCCACCAAGCAATATCAGTAAACATGCTGGAGTAGGACGAAGGCACTGGGGGAGACAGTTGGATTTTATCATTTAAATTATATACAAAGAGAAGATATCTGCCTTTTATATTTTCCACTGTTCTAGTTTACTTTGTAAGTCCAACTTCACCCTCAATAAGTGCATTCTGAAGCACATTGCTTTCCTGTTTATATTTATTTCTTTTGACAATTTTGCCAACATGAAATGCTTATGTTTTACTTTCTAAGTGTTTAGTAAAATTTGATATATAATTGAAATTTGTAAACCAAAGCCAATAGAAAAATTTAGTTCAAGATTATACAAATAAAAAATGAAATTGTTAGTGAAAGTAAATTTCAGAAATTGGCTATGTGTTTTGTAACACATAAAATCAAAAATTACTCTTGACATTTTAAGGAAAATTCCATAGATCCAGATAAATAAAACTTTAACTTAAGACAAAAATGCTCCTTATATGTTGAGTTTTTTATCCTGGCTCTCCTGTGGACAGAAAGGCTGGATGTCAAAGATGAGGATGAAGATGAGGAGTTGTCACATATTGCATTAAGTGATGGCTTGTTTTAATTATGGTTAGCTGAATAAGCTAAAATACTCTATGGTTAGAATAATATATGACAGTGATGACGAACCTTTTTGGTACCGAGTGCCCAAACTGGAACATGTGTGCATGTGCGCACAGAGTGCCGGAAACCTGAAGACCAGCTGGCCAGTGCGCATGCCTCTTTTTTGGCTGTTTTTCGGGCCATTTTCAGGCCATTATCTGGCGCTCCAGTACCCACAAAGACCAGCTGGCCATGCACGCCAGAAACCAGAAGAGCAGCTGGCGATGGCGCACGGCCCACAGAGAGGGCTCTGTGTGCCACCTCTGGCATGCATGGCGTAGGTTTGCCATCATGGATATAAGAGCTGTGGAGAGTGTTGATAGGGATGCTTGAGGCACAGTTCAAGAGCTATACCAAATGGCATTTCTACTGGCTCTGCTAGTAAAAATAGTGCATACAGGTGGTCCTCAATTTACAACCACAATTGGGAGCAAAATTGCTATTATAAAGCAATGCAGTCATTAAGTGGGTCACACCCAATTGTACTACTGTGGTTGTGAAGAGAATATGGCTTCCCCTATTTGTTTTGCTTATTAGAAACTCCCTTGTGGTCCCTGTGAAGGCCACAAATAACTATCATATGACCCAAGACTGCTGCAAACTTCATAAATACATGCCAGTTGCCAAATGCCTGAATTTTGATCATGTGACTGCAGGGATGCAGGAATAAACAAACTAAAAATAAACTGGGCTTTTCCTGTTTTCTGCTTTAAAAGGGAAGGCAAGCAGGAAAAGACTACATTTGATGGTTATTTTCAAAGATTGGCTCTACATTTCACAGTAATTTTTAGATGGCTGTCAACATTATGAGATTGTTGGCTTCTGGCTGGTACCGCAGGCGCTGCAGACACTTCTCCCGATCACGTGAAGCTGCCAGAACGGCCGAAAAACAGCTGTCTGATGGCTTGGAAACTCTCTCCCTGGACAAAGAGGAGAGAGGTAAGTAGACAGGCTTGGGTAGAGCTCCCCAAGAGCCCCAGGGAAAATCCTGGGGCATAAAGGGTGAGAGCCCCCCGGGAAGCCTGTCAAAACTCCGGATCTGGAGATGCCTCTGCTAAAAGCAGAGCAAAACGCCGCGACCACCTCTGCAAGCAACGCATGTGATAAAGAATTTGAACTGTAGCAGACAGACCAAAAACAGGAGAATTCAGACTGCAAGTATCAAAACTTAACTCCAATGTGTATTACATTCCTCTGAGTTATTAAGAAACAAAAGTGGCAACAAAATGGCAACTGAGATTTAATGGGTGTGGAAAGTGAAAGTTAACAAGTTAACAAGCAAGTTCCGTTTGGCGCTTAGCCCTTGGTTAAAACTGATTCAGATACTGAAAGAAAGAAAAAGGATTTTTAGGTTTTAAAAGACTGTGAAACAATTTTTGGACTCTCAATTTGTTGTCTTGATACCTGTAAGAATTTTAAAAAATAAATAGAAATGGCTTCAAAACCAATAAAGACTATGAACAGAACGAGCAGTGCTGGTAGCTCTCCTGCTCACACCTCTAAATTACAAGCCTTTGTCCCAGCAACAGAGCCACAGATTTTAACATTTGAAATGCTGCAGGAAGCTTTGAAAGGCACAGAAAGTAAGATTGCTTCTGTGGATCAAAAGATGCAGAATGTGGCAGAGGAAATGATTGGTATTAAAGACTTGATTTCAACTAAGCACCAGGAAATTAGAGAAGATATAATTTTGGCATTTACAGGCTTAGCTGGACATATTGAGATTTTGGAAGACAAAGTTGAAGAGATAAAGCAATCTAAAGAGATTCTGGAAAGCAAGCTGGGAGAGGCACAGAATAAAATTGAAAAGGCTGAATTAGATGTAACAATGATTCAATACAGAGACATGGAATTTGCTTTAAGAATAAGAGGTGTGAAGGAAAACAAACAAGAGAACTTGAAAGAGATGATGTCAGAAGCATTGGCTCAGATGTTGGGAGATCAAAAAGTTAACCTAGAGTGGCAGATTGACAAAAAAAATTGTGTTAATTCATGAGTGGCAAGGCAGAAACATTTACCAAGCGATATCGTAATATATTTTATTACAAGGAAAATACGTAATGAAATTTTACAAGCCACCTTCAAAAACAAGCTTCAAGTGGAAGGTCAGGAAGTTATGACAATGAAAGAAATTCCCCCTCCAAATGTTAAGAGCCAGAAAGGATTATGCCTTTCTGGTGGATGAACTGAGAAACCGTCAGATACAGTATAGATGGGAGGTGCCAGTTGGATTGGTGTTGACTTATTCGGGAGAAAGATATCATTTAAACCCAGTATGGAAAACTAGAGATTTTTATGTCAACGTATTGAAGGCTGGACCCCCGAAATCTCCAGAGGTTAGAAGAGACAAGGAAGAACTGGTGATAAGGAAGCCAGAGAACGAAGAATTACTGGCACAAGCACAAGGGGGAGGTTCAAATATCCAAGAAGATTTAATGCAAACTCTGACTATTGTTCAAGATTTGGATGTACTTGAGGTAACAGAGGAACCTAGAGAACAAAGACAGACCAGAGCAGCAGCAGCAGCAGCTAGACGTAAAGAAGAACTGAGGCTGCAGCAACCTCAGATAGTAACTCAAGAAACTACAAAAACAGAAGCAGTGGGAGGAGCCAGACCTAAAGGTCAAATGTGTCAAGATCACCAGCAAATGCTCCAAAGGCTTCAGAGGCCTAAAGATGGTCACTAGATTTTTAACCTGGAATGTCAAATGGTTTGAATTCACCACAAAAGAGGAGGAAAATATTTCACTATTTGAAACAATTTAAAAATGATGTAATTTGTTTACAAGAGACTCACATCAGAAATCAAGATCAAAAATACTTAATAAATGAAAGATTAGGAACACACTTCATTGCATCGGCACAAGACAAGAAAAATGGTATAGTTGTATATCTTAAACCAGATTTAATTGCCAATTTAATTGAAGCAGATGATCAAGGAAGATTTATAGCAATTGAAATTTTAATAAAAGAGGAAAAAATACTTTTAATTGGACTATATGCGCTGAATCAGCAACAGGAAAAAATTTTATAATCTGTTACATTCCAAGCTGTTACAGTGGGATTATAGAACCTGTATCTTATTGGGCGACTGGAATGAAGTCTTGGATACTAAAAAAGACAAAAAGAGACTTAAGCAAAATGTTTTACCACGTACAAGATTACCAAAATCCTTTTTTGAAATGATGGAGGATATGGAATTGAGGGATATTTGGTGAATATCCCAGAAGAAGAACCCAGAAGAAAATGACTTTACTTTCTTTTCAGATAGGCATCAATCCTTTTCTAGGATTGATTTTATACTAATTACTAACGATCTTTATTCCAGGGTGAAGAACATGAAGATATGCCCGAGAACTTTAACGGATCACAGTCCAGTGTGGATGGAATTGGAGTATGGCAAGGGATATAAGAGATCTTGGAGGCTGAATGAAAATTTGTTTAGATATGAGGAAAATATAAATGAATGTAAAAAATTTATGAAAGAATTTTTTATTATGAATATGAATAAGGGTACATCAATGGAAATGGTTTGGGATGCAAGTAAAGCTTATTTGAGAGGTATATTGGTATATCTGAACAATAAACATAGAAAGAAACGGGAAGAAAAGGAAAGAACTAGAAGATGAAATTAAAAAGAAAAAACAAGCTGTAATAGCCAATCCAGCAGATAAGAAAACTAAGGAGGTAATTAACCTACTGAAGGGCCAATTTGATATGTTAATGGCAGATCAAGTTGCAACAAACTTACAGTATGCTAAACATAACACTTTTTGTAATGCTAATAAACCAGGTAGATGTTTAGCATACTTACTAAGGAAGAAACAAAAATCACGGATGATAGAGAAAATAAACTATAAAGGTAAAGAGGTTTATCGGCAAGAGAAGATTAAAAAAGCATTCTTGGAATTTTATACTAAGTTATACACTAGTGAGAAAATTCAGGATATAGATATAGATAGCTATCTACAGAAAGAGAATATTTGTATAATCTCAAAAGAACAAAGGGACAGTTTAAATCAATTGATAACCTCTGAGGAAATTTTGTTTGCAATTAAACAGTTAAAGGTGGGCAAAGCACCCGGGACGGATGGTTTGACAGCAGTATATTTGTGATGAAGCGGGGTTGAGGGGTACCCCAGACCACAAACCAGCTCATGAGCAAACACACAGACTGAAATAAATCTGACAAAGGAGTCTTGTATAAAATATAATTTAGTTTAAAATACTTAAAAAGACACTGTGCCTTTAAAAAACACATTAAAAGCAAAATCTTATCTTGGTTATGTGAAGCCAGGCTATCTCCCTAGATTCCTCTCCACAATACCGAAACAGTTCACAAGAGATAAAGGTTAACATGACGATAGACAGCTTCGGCGTCGATGCATCATCGAGGCAAACAAAGGGCAGTAGCAAAGACTTCACAGCTAAAAGTCACCTGAGGAAAAAACAGTTCAAACAGCAACGTAGCTTGAAAGTCTGTGTGAAGAAGAATGTCCAGCATGGCTCAAGCGTTGGCTTGTGTGCTTCAAACAGCAAAACACAAGCATCCGTGGGAGTATCTCAGCAGCAGCGTCTGGAGTCCTTATCTGCATCCTCCTTCCTTCTGCAGCGTTGTGCTGAGCTCTGCAATCAGCTCTGCATATAGGCCTAAAAGCATTTTAGGCCCGAGTAGCAAGTGGAAAGGTCCTTGCTTATATGGGGAGTTAACCTGCAATTAACTAGGGCGGGGAAAGCTTGCAGATAATTGCAAACAGGAGATGGCTTGATTGAGACCATACTGTTTGTGGCTAATCAAGTAGCCGCAGCAATCCTGAAAACACTCGTGACAATATTACAAACATTTACAGCTGGAAATGGTGGAATCACTTAAGGAACTATTTAATAATATACAACTTGGAGGAGGGATACCCCCGTCATGGAAAACAGCTTTTATTTCTTTAATTCCAAAGGAGGAACAAGATCATATGCAACCAAAAAATTATAGGCCAATATCACTGTTAAATACAGATTATAATTTTTTTGCCAAGATATTAGCAAATAGATTAATGACAGTTATGCAACAGATGATTCATCATGATACAAACAGGTTTTATAAGTGGTAGACAAATGAAAAGCAATGTAAGGCAAATTGTTAACTTATTAGAATATTTGGGAAAGCACAACCAAATCCCTGCAGTGCTAATATTTCTCAATGCGGAGAAAGCATTCGATAGATTGAACTGGCAATTCCTATTGAAATTAATAGAAAAGATGCAGTTTGCGGAATGTTTTACACAATCCATTAAGGCAATATACCAGAAACAAACAGCGCAAATAATAATTAATGGTGGTTTAACAGATACTTTTAACATAGAAAACGGAACAAGGCAAGGATGCCCTTTGTCCCCATTGTTGTTTATTTTGTCGTTGGAAGTTTTACTGAGTAAAATACGTGGGTTAGATGAAATAAAGGGAATTAAAATTAGGCAACATGAGTATAAATTAAGAGCATTTGCAGATGATTTGGTTGTTACCTTGACTCAACCAGTACAATCGGTTATAGGTTTAATGGAAATAATTAATCAATATGGACAAGTTTCTGGATTTAAAATAAATGCAGGTAAAACAAAGATAATAACTAAAAATATGACCAGGAATCAAAAAGAAGAAGTAGAAAGACTCACAGGATTTGAAATGGCTAAGAAGGTCAAATACTTAGGGGTTTATATTACAACTTTCAACGTGAAATTATATAAGTATAACTATGAATTGTTGTGGCAAAAAATACAGAGAGAGATGGAAAACTGGAAAAAACTTCAATTGTCTTTGCTGGGAAGAGTAGCAGCAGTAAAAATGAATGTTTTACTAAAGTTTTTATTTCTCTTTCAAATGATTCCAATACTTTAAAAAGATGAAAATTTAAAGGAATGGCAGCAGGGTATTAATAATTTTTTTTTATAAGAAAAGTTTTTATTGGTTAAAAATATACAATATTATAGTTTACAATATGTTGAATTTTCAATATCTTTATAAAAAAGATATTTAAATTATTATTTTCTCTTTTTTAAATTCTCACACAACAGACGTTATTATGTTAAATCAAAACAATCAACTGGAATATATAAAGGTTATATAAGCAAAGAAAGCCAATAGCCAAAATATTATACAAAGTACAGTGAAAAGAAAAAGTAAAAAGAGATATAAAAAAAACCCATTAGATAATAAATTCCCCTCCTTTCTTCATTTCCTAGTTCTAGCTCTTAAAACCATGGCCTGGCCTCCCACCTCCTCCCGGGCTGCCACAGCCCCGCCCGCCCCCGCTCCTTGTTCATCTAATACTTCCCCCTCTTCAGCTCCTGTATCTTCTCCTCTAGGAAGGACTTATGCTGCTCAAAAAAGGCCTTAGCCTCCGCTACGTTATTAATTTTCTTCCTACTGTCCTTCCAGAAAATCATCAAACCCTCCGGAATCAACCACCTAAAGCCTACTCCCTTAAGGTACAGCTTGTTTGATAAAAAATAATATTTTCTCCTTAATTCTCGTACCTGTCTGGGAATCTGCTTTAGGATGGTGACCTCCTTGCCCCTGTACACCAGCGCCCCCAGTCTTTGTTTTCTCAATATCTCATCTCTCAGTTCCCTTCTTACAAATTTAATATGGACCTCTCTTGGGACACTATGTAAAATTGCAAATTGTGAGTTTACTCTGTACACCAGATCCACATCCCTTCCAATAGACTCCAAATCTCTTTCAAGAAATTCACCCAACATTTTGACCATCACTTCTCTCAAATTTTCCTGGTCAAGTTGTTCCACATTTTGAAACCTGAGAAAATAAGACATCTTATCTAATTGTAAAGTTAGCATTGCATTTCCTCTCCCTTCTTCCACCCGCTGGAGTGCCCGTACCTCCCCCTCCAGGCCCCCCATCTTCTTCTTGTTTTGCTCTGCCAGCTGTTGAACATCATTTAAATCTTTTTTCGTGTCATTTCAGATTTAATTTCAGATAATCCTTTTTGCAAATCATCCAACTTGTCCAACTTCTGATCCAATTTCGCCAGTCTTTCCAAAATTTTTTCCATGTCAGCTGGTGTTGTTTTGTGGCCCTTGGCCATCTTACAATGCTAGAAGATGAGAAATCCCAAAAAACAAGCCTCCAGTAAAGGAAGAGAAAGAGGAATTGACAGTTGGTGTAATTTTTCCAGTATCCACCAGTGGGCGCTCACAGGAGCAACGAGTCCGGAGTGCAGAGTAGGTCAAACAGGAAGCTCGAGGTGGGTAATATCTTCAGTCGTAAATAAAGAAGCAGGAAGTCGGGCCGCCGCCATAGCTCTCCACCGGGAAGAGAGGCCACCAGACCTCTTTAACAAATTCTGGTTCAGCCATCCTCAAGAGAAAGTCAGCAAAGGAAGGGGTATTTTTCCATTTCTTTCCCCCTACTTCTCAGCCAAGGCACCTTTCCAGCTACAAGGGGGGGGAAACTCCGACCCCCCCCTCACCTCCAGGATGCCTTGTCAGCTCTCTGCTCCTTGCAGTTAAAACTCCATCATGCCACCTCAACTCTCCGGTCGATCAGCTCCCAGTCCGCTGTGTCTTGCAGGTAAGCGCCAGTCCCCTTAGGCGCTGTGGTGCCTCAGCGGTCCCAGAAAAGGCCGCCGATCGCCTCCCTCCCCCGCTGGAGCCTCGGGCGCGCCAGCATCGGCCTACCGGCCCTTGGATGTGAGGCAGGGGACCCCTGGCGAGCCGCCCTCAAATGGCAAACGCCCCAATATTAGCGAGTTTGGCCCATAGGGCCTCCAGATGGGGGGGATCGGACACTGGGGCCAGAGCTAGCCTGATCAGTGTCTGTCGCCTCTGGGACCGGAACCGGAAGCAATAATTTTGTTTGAGCAGGAAAGAGACCCCGAGTTAAGCAGAAGATAATGCAAGAAAGTGGAGGTCTCAAAATGCCCAATCTAAGACTATATTATGAGGCAGCTGCCTTATCAGCAATTAGTGATTGGATGAATTTGACAGAGGAAAGAATATTGAATATAGAAAAGTATGGCTTGCTGTATGGATGGCATACTTATTTAATATATGATAAAAGAGTGGACAAGACCTTTAAAAGTCACATATTAAGGAATGCTCTATTGCATGTCTGGAAAAAGTATCAATATAAATTAAACAATAAGCTACCAATTTGGACAGTACCCAGTGTTGAACAAAAACAAGATGATATTACTTATAAATAACTTTTTTATAAAGAAGGAGCTAGGTTACAACTAAAAGCTATGAATCAATTAAGGGAAGAAAGAATAATTAAAACATGGTTTCAGTTTGGGTAAATGCAAACTAGATGGAGACAAGAACATTATGAGATTGTTCTTTCTCAGTTATGAGCTGATGGAAGCAAAGCCAAAAAGGCAAAATGAACATATTTACTTTACAATCGTGCACAGCAAGATGAATTAGGCCCGTGATGGCGAACCTATGGCACGGGTGCCACAGGTGGCACGCGGAGCCATATCGGTGGGCACATGAGCTCAGCTCCGACACGCATGCGTGCGCCAGCCAGCTGATTTTCGGGCCTTCTGGGCCCACCAGAAGTCAGGAAACACACTGTTTCCGGCCTCCGGAGGGCCTCTGGGGGGGGAAGGCTGTTTTTGCTCTCCCCAGGCTCCTAGAAAGGCTCTGGCGCCTGGGGAGAGCAAAAAAACAGCCCTACCGTGCCCACCATGCCATCACGTGCCAAAAGCAGGGAGAGCACGGGGGTGCAGGGCACATAGAATTATGGATGTGGGCACGCGTGGGTGTGACCCCATCTCACTCCCCCCACTTTTGGCACGCGATGGCAAAAAGGTTAGCCATCACTGAATTAGGCTGTGAGTTGCAGTTTTGTTATTATCACACAGAAGACTGGAAAGAATAATTTTCATGACTGTTTTTCGCTTCTAGGATCATTTGGTTAAATTAAATGATTGTGTGAAAGCTTTTAATGACAGGTGCTATTAAGTAAACAGCAGCTACTAGAGGAACTGTATAGCCCTGAGATCAACAAGGAGCTTTAGACTTCTTGAGATAATTTCTTTCTCTGCATATACTTCTCTAGTGACCTGAATCTCTTTTAATGTCCTGTATCTGTCATACGCACACAAACACACATGCAAACACAATTTTTTTTAACATTCACTAAGATTTTTTTATACCACAGGCTTGATTCTGCAGTTCAGATTTTTCCCATTAGAATTGTGTGCAGAATTGTAACAACAATGGTGCAAATAAAAAATATGTTGATAATGTAGAAGGAGTGCAGAGAAAAACAACAAAGATGATTAGAGGGCGAGCGGCTAAAACATATGAAGAACAGTTCAGGAATTGGGTATGTCAAGTTTAATAAAAAGAAGGACTAGGGATAAGGTTACCAGATTTTAACATTGGTAAAGAGGGACACCATTGACTGGGGGGGAGGGGTTTCTTGATTAAAAATTTGGTCTATATGGAGCAACAAAAATGTTCATAGAACGCAAAAATAGTATTGTAATATATATTTTTAAATTTCAACGTAAGTACAATTTACAAATATAATAAATAAAAAAATATGTATAGTATTTTTTTATTCTATAGGGACTACTCAGAGGGCTGAAAAAAGTCATTTCTGACAGGTCCTCGCACTTTTGACTGATCCTTACACTTATGACCATCTTCACATTTATGCCGGTGCAGCATTCTTAACAACCATGTCACTCATTTCACAACTGCTTCTCTTCACCATGGTGACAAGATAGGGCAAAAACGTAAAATGTGAGGACAGTCGTAAGTTCGAGGACTGGTCAAAAGTGTGAAGACCAGTCAAAAATAACTTTTTCAGCCCTCTGAGTAGTCCATGTGCATAAAAGAATACAGCAACAGAGAGGGATGAAGGAAGGGAAAGGAAATTAGAGTAGGAGTGAGGGTAAGAGAGGGAGGAAGAGAGGAGGAGAAGGAGAAAGGAAGAGGAAGTAGGGAGGAAAAGAAGAGGGGGGGAAGAGAAAGTAAGAAGGAAAGAAAAGAGAGAGGTGGTAGGTTTGAGGAGAAAGATTGCTGTACAATAAAAAAGATGAAAGGTAAGAAAACCAACCCCAAACAAATATAAAGTTATTAAGATAAAGAATGAATTGTTAAACTTTAAAGAATAAAAGAGAACAAATATGAATAAATAGCAATAATTAGAAACACACATACAAACATACAATGTATTTTCTTTGAACAGAGTATTTGGCCGGTTCACAAATTTAAACAGTGTTTAGTCAGTTCAATTAAATTTACAATTTCTATATTTCCTTTTTGCCATATTTATTTCTCATCTATTTTTTAAAAAAAACCAATATTACCCTTCATCCTCATCTCTAATCTTAATCAAATTCAATTTTTCACATCTATTATATATTATACCCCTTCCCATTATCATTTATTTTTATATCCATCCTCACATTGGTTAATTATGTAATATTACAGTTGTTTAATACAAATTCAACATTTTAATATAAATCAATTAGTTATATAACTATCTTTTTTTTATATTAATCAATATGAACATGAATATTCCAATTATTTCCATGCAATCCAATTTCTTACAAATCAATTAATTATATTTACCAATAATAATAAACCAAATAATTTCCCCCATATATTCTTCCAAACCACAACTTCCAAACCATTTCTGCTTTCAACACAATATACAATTAATAGTATCTCAATTATTACAATTCCCCAGTTAAATAGAGCTTTTTTTCTTTTGTGTTTTAAAATCTTGAACTCTCCTCTTTTGCTCTAAATTTCCCATTGTTTGCACCTACCTTTTTTGGTGAGGAAAAAGAAAAAGAAATCTTTCTCTGTCTCATTTTGTCACATTGCAGCAAAGACCCTGCTTTACTTTCAGTTTCACTTTTCAGCATAGCTAGGGGGAAAAAAATCTCCAGCAATTTACCTCTTTGCAGCTAGCTAGCAACAGAGCCCTCCGCAAAACAGGTGAGAGCAAATCAGCTGAGAGTCGGGAGGCCAATCTAATCAACTTATGGTAATTAACCTATGCTGAAGCTGAAAGGGGCTGTTTTTTCTATTTTTGCAGGCACCGGTCTACTCATTTGTTTTCTTTTAACACTGATCAGCTGTAGGGCACCCCTTTGAAGCCCCGCGGCAAGAATTTAAACAGCTTTTTTTCCCCTCTAGCCATCAGCTGGGACTCAGGAGGCAGCAATAGATTGGGAGTGGGCGGGGTAAGCAAACCGTGCATTCTTTCCAAAATTCGGAACTTTTTAAAAATGCCATGGGACAAATTATTGAAAATCGGGACTGTCCCGCCAAAAGCGGGACGTCTGGTCACCTTAACTAGGGATGACCTAATAGTAGTGTTCCAATATCTAAGGGATTGCCACAAAGAAGACAATCTATTCTCCAAAGTAGCTGAAGAAGCAGGATAAGAAGCAATGGATGGAAACTAATCAAGGAGAGATCCAACCTAGAACTAAGGAGAACAATTAATCAGTGGAACAACTTACTTCCAGAAGTTGTAGGTGCTCCAACACTGGAAGTTTTTAAGCGATTGGACAACAGATTTGTCTGAAAGGCTGTAACATTTTCTTAATGAGCAGAGGGTTGGATTAGAATCAGGGCTGTTAAACTGGTGGCCCATGGACCAGATGCATTACACGCAGGCAACACCCACCCCAGCTCCGCGAAGGCAAAAAAAAAGTCACAATAAGTCATGTGACATGAAAGGTGAGTTTGATACCCATGGATTAGAAGAACTCCAAGATCTCTTCCAACTCTGTTATTCTCTTAAACACAGCTCCACCTGCTTTTTTATGCATACCGCACACATGCTTATAACTAACAAACAAAAAAGAGTTATTAATAGTTATTTTTCAGGATCTCTGAGTCATCTTGAACTTTTTTCCTCATTACATTCCTCTTTGGGAATTCTCATTACTCTGAATTTATTATTTATTAAATTTATTAAAACCCACTTTTTAAAAGCCCAAAATTTGCTTTATTATTCGGATCTTAATTTCCTTTAAAGTCAAACATTGGGACATTTTTTTCCAGAAGATTTTCATTTCCTTGATTAAGTCAAGGCTAGTTCATACATGTGTCCCTTCATCATCTAAAGATACATAAAGAAGGTTCTGAAATAAAGATATTTGGTAAAAATTCATCTCCTGCAAGATGCTGCAGTAATTATAGTTCTTAATATTACTGCTTCATGACTCTTTCAAAAAACTGAAATATGGTTTTGGAAAACATAGCATCCCTGTAGTTGGGAGAGTGATAAAGGACAACAAAGTAATATTTCTTATATTAGTTCCTCCAGTTATTTTAACCCAAATGATCTGAATAATTTACTCAAATTCATTCATTTGAATTTCTTAGTAGATGTGGATATTTTTTAAAATTTGTAATATACATCTTTATCCCTTTATATTGCTTCTCATTTTGTAAACAAATATTATCCTTTAGTTACTGCATTACAATCACAAAAGCAATTCCATTAATTATTTTATATCTATTAAATATACCTAATATCATATTTGTCTTCCTTTATTAAAAACAAAAACTTATCTTGTTTATTGCTCATTTTCTGAGTATTATTGAGTGTATTTTGGAAAACAACAGAGATGAACTTTGTGTGCCAATGAGAACTAGCACTATTCTGTGTCTCTTCCAGAGGGATATAAAGCACTCAGTCTTTTCTTATTTTTAATTCTCTCTTTTCAACCTTCTAGATATAATTGTCATTTTAGGGAGCTGGTTTTGTCCTAAATGCCATCTAGGCATCCCTCCATGTCATTTCCAGGACTAATCACCAAATTTTACATTAACATTTTTTCCATTTATTTTGCCTGCAAAAGACACATATCACTATGCTCCTGTTAACAAACTTTACACTAGACAATACTTCTGCAGTTACAGGTAGTATTTTCCTCCTTGTCATTGAAGAAATGAGATTTATTTATTTGTTTGTTTGTTTGTTTGTTTGTTTGTTTATTAATTATGCCACCTTTCTCCGGAGACTCAGGGCAGCTTACAATGCATTTTTCTAAAAAAACCATTATAAAAACATTTAAAAATTAAAACATTAAAACCCATTCATACCATTCATAGCCGGATCTCACAAGATTGCAACAGCGAGATCAATGGCCCCAGGCCTGCCAGAAAAGCCAGGTCTTCACAGCTTTTCAGAAGGCCAATAGGGTGGGGTGGTCCAGACCTCAGGAGGTAACTGGTTCCAGAGAGCTGGGACAGCCACAGAGAAAGCCCTCCCCCATGGGTCCGCCAGCCGGCATTGTTTAGCTGACGGGACCCGGAGGAGACCAACTCTGTGGGATCTTACCGGTCGCTGGGAGCTATGTGGTAGAAGGCGGTCTTAAAGATAACCTGGCCCTGAGCCATGTAGGGCTTTAAAGGTAATAACCAACACCTTGAATTGTGCCCGGAGACCAATAGTTTCTTCTAAGCCAGGGATGTCAAACTCCTGGCCTGCGGGCTGGATGCATCACGTGCTGGCCACACCCACTCCCAGTTTAGCAAAGGGGAAAAAAGTCACAATATGTCATGTGACGACAACGTGACGCCACGAATTTGACACCCCTGTTCTAAGCCATGTGCAATGTTCTCACTGACAACGGTTCTGCTATTGAAAACTACAGTAGTATTATTTTCTGATATATTTTCTTTTATATCAACTACCTTTATCCTGCTACAATGCAGGAAATCTTTTGAAGTTCTATACTGTACCAACACAGCTGTATCTGGGCTGTTTCTGGTTCAACAATTTGGATTTTAAAAAGATGTGCTTGGTTTTAACATGGAGCAAGAGACATCAATTACCTGCATTAGTGCTGATTACATCACTCTAATAGCCAAAAATGCAAAGGTCCTGCAATAAAGGAACACTGAAAAAAATGGATTAATTTTAAATATAAAAAAGACTTGACTCCAGGTGTTGTTCAGTTGCTAAGTCATGTCCAACTTTTTGCAGCCCCATGGACCATAGCATGCCAGGCTCTCCTGTCCTCCATTTTCTCGCGGAGCTTGCCCAAATTCATGTTTATTGCATTGATGACAGCATGATCATATCCTCTGTCATCCCCTTCTCTTTTTGTCTTCAATCTTTCCCAGCCTTAGGGTGTTTTTCAATGAGTCCTCTCTTCTCATTAGGTGGCCAAAATATTTGAGCTTCAGCTTCAATATCTGTCCTTCCAAAGAACAGTCAGGATTGATTTCCTTTAGGACCAACTACAGGTAGTCCTTATTTAATGACCAGAACTGGATCCAGAATTTCTATTGCTAAGTCATGCAGTTGTAAAGTGTGACCAGGTCTTTGGGAGATGACGTGAGGCCCCCAAGTTGTCTTCCTTCCTCTAAATGACAATAAGTTATAGCAAACCCCAAGCTTCTATGCTTCTACTGTCATCCTTTTGATGAGAGAATAAGGAATTCAGAAGCTTTTTGCTCCAAATTGTAAGCATTAAATCATGTCATTTAACTGAGTTAATTGTAAAACTAGTAGGCTTAAGTAAAATTGGCCAGAGGGGTTATATGATTCTCCCAACAAGCTGAATTGCAAATAGATAAACAGGAGTTCAAAGATGTAAGAACTTCCAATGAAAACATTTATTGCAGAAAAAATAATGAAACTGTTACAAAATAGTCCTAGCAACTGCTATATATCAAATGCAAGACCTTTTTTTAAAAAAAGTAAAATCCTTGTTCAAAGTCTTGCAACACTGTCTCCTGCCGGCACAACGTCAAAGGCTAGAAGTCAATTCATTTTGGATAGGAGATGAGGTTCCCACCAGTCCTTTGTGTTGAAAATGGCGAGAGCTGGCATCAGGCTCTTTGCTTGTAACAGTGAACTGGCTCTTACACTCTCCAGGTGAGTTGTTTTTAGTCTTTCAGGAGCAAAGCAGGGATAAAAACAAGAAACAAAGAATAAAAACACCAAATCAATTTGAAATTTAAAGTTTTCACGTAGGCCCCGTCAGTGTATAGAAAGAAATATTGTCTGGCTAGTTTTCTGTTGTTTTGAGAAACATACATTGATAACTGGGTGAGGAGAAATCCGCAACACCCAAATTAGGAAAAATATGTTCCATGGCCCCAGAATGGTGATTAACGTGGAAAAAAAAGTTGAAGAACTGCTATTTAACATTCTTTGAAAACAGTGTTTCTTTGCAAAGTAATTGAGAAAGTAGAAAGGTAAGGATTTTTTTTAAAGATGGGGGGGGAGTTTTCCACGTTAGCCTACTGTGTTATGATGTTAAAAATGAAATCTGAAATTGAGAGTGCTTTCTTGTTGTAGGAAACTCATTTTCTGATTTTAATTTTTTATCATAGCAAATTAATCAAAGAAATTGTATCAACAATATAACATAGTTTCAAAATTAGTAATGGTTTTAAAAGAAAAAGGATTACTAAAATAATAAAAGCCAGGTTTAACCAAATCTCTTCTATCTTTGCAGAAAGCTGTACTGTTATGCTTTCTGAGAATCAGATGTTAACACTGTTTGCAATGGATAAGTTTTATATCATTCTTGAGGGACAGTTATCAAGCTCCAAGCTCAATAAGATCAATTGTAAATCAAAACTCTTGTCTTACATCAACCCAACAATACTTTATAGCAGTTCAGCAGGAATTTGTTTCATGTTCAGGAACAGATTTTTTTTTATAGCCAATGAATCAAGCCTGTTGTTTATTGCCTTATTCAGTTCTATGATGCTTTTACATGAATGGAAAACTTCTAATTATTTACTAAAATAATGTGAACATGGAGGTTGTTTTGAAACTCAATAAAGCATATAACTTTTGCAAACTTCAGCTGAGTTGTCATATTGACTAATCTGTAGCTCCCACCCTAAAAGATAATAAAACTTGTATCCTTTTTACCCCTAGTATGTGCCCTGTTGTTTCAATCTGGCAAAGTTGGCACAATTAAACAATGCCACCTATTGGTGCCCTGGAAGCATGCCTTCTCTGTGTTCATGCCTGTCGTCTGGAATGAGGTTCCCTTGAGATTTGAATGGCTCCCACCCTGATGGTGTTTTGAAGGACCTTTAAAACCTGGCTTTTTGCCCAGGTTTTGATGAGGATGACTAATGCCCCTTTCTTGCTTTCTGTTCCCTTTTGGGGTTATTTTCTTTGCCCTTCTTGTTCTGTCTTGTGGATGTTTTTCTGTTCTTTGTTTTTAAATGTTTGGCATATACAGTTAATAAATTATTATTATGAAAATAAAAAGCAGGAAATTCATTGCAACATGTTAACTACAGTACACCTAGAATTGGAAGTTTAAACGTAAGCAAACTGCAGTGTAGTCTAATTATACTCCTGTTAGAAGAACTTCCAATAGTTCAGTGCTTTGAAATTAAAAATAATAAGTTGTGGCCATAGTGATAGTATTCATTACTGCAAATAATAAGGGATGAGATGGTAATTGAAGCATGCTTTCATAGCTTGATATTTTTGATATTAGAAGAAATAGCCATCAGCCAGATTCATCATATTTGTACTAGATCAATGCATAATTAAGTATTTGTACAGATCTTTTTGAAAACAATTTAATAGCAGTTGATTAAAATCATTAGAAAATACCTCTTGTTGATTTTAATACTGCATGATCAAAGGCATCATACAAATTTCTGAATTGGGGGATTTGTCTTTTAAGCCAAAATCAATTCTGATCCAAGTTTCTTGTTTTTTTAATAGCATTTTATTATGAATGTTGATTTACAGTAGTAGAAACCAATTCAAATAAACTTAGAAAAAGAAATGGAAAGGAAGGAAGGAAGGAAGGAAGGAAGGAAGGAAGGAAGGAAGGAAG
>WNWU01013815.1:24453580-24506927 GCA_012654045.1 Ptyas mucosa
AAGGAAGGAAGGAAGGAAGGAAGGAAGGAAGGAAGGAAGGAAGGAAGGAAGACAATGAAGAGAATGAAAATATACACATAAAAAGTGACTTTCAATCTTCATCACAAATATAAATATTTAATAAATCTTCACCCACTATAAAGTTAAATAGATACCTTTTCATCCCATATCCCATCCTTTATCTATAAGAAGTCCATAAAACATCAGTCCTGGTGTCAGCAAAAAGTCTATGTTTCATAGTGCAAAACATTGCAAAAATCTCTTATTTTAATCTTGATCAAATAAACCAATGTTATATTCCTTCCTTTTATTTCTTTTTTTACATATTTTTTTATTTCTCATAAACATATTTAAGTGTACAGTATCTTATCCATCATTAATCATTGATCATTCATCTTATCCTTTAACTTTCATTTTTATTTGTTCTTTTACCATTTCCTCTTCTTTGTTTTACCTTCCTTTTATTTCTAATGGTCTTAATCTTTGATTCAATCAAATATTGTCATAGGATTTGATTTCTTTTCAATCCTTCTTTATCTTATTGCACAATTTCCTCAATGCTTTAACAAATTTCTTTTGTAGATCCAACAAGAAAACTTTTCAGTTATTGTTCCAAAGATCTCTAATTGCTCTAAGATAATTAATATCCAATTTCCAAAAGTGATTAGAAAATTAAATGAGCAGTCTTTTTTTTTCCAATAATTTTTTATTTTTAAACAAAAATAAAACATAAAAATATCATCATTCCATACAGTTACAGACAGTATATTGATCGGTTTGTATCCTTTTGTGCTCCCTCCTCTCGTCAAAATATCACTATTTTAAGGTTATTTTCATATTTTAAAAAAAGAAATTCACTTAATTTATCTCAGCATCCACATATTTCATGTTTATCTCCACTTTTTATTGTCCATCCATTGATAAAATAAATCCCATATCAAATAATATTGTTTATCTTCCTGCTCTCTTATTTCAAATGTCAATTTACTCATTTCAGCACAGTCCATCATTTTCTTAATAAGTTCTTCATCAATAGGTGTCCTTTCTCCTTTCCAATTTTTTGCAAATACAATTCTAGCTGCTGTTAAAAGGTTCACAATTAAATATTGCAATTCTTTATTATATGTCTCTGGTAAGATCCCTAATAAAAATATCTCTGGTTTAAAATCAATATGTCTCTTAGTCATTTTTTCCAACCACGTGTGTATCTTGGTCCAATATCTCTTTGCATCTCCGCATGTCCACCACATCTGGTAATAGGATTCTGGAGTCTGATGACACTTCCAACGCTTCTCCGATTTATTCTGGAACATTCTGGCTATCTTCATCGGGGGTAAATGCCACCTGTAAAACATCTTATACAAATTCTCCTTATAAGCTGTAGACATTGTCATTTTATAATTATGTGACCACAATTTTTGCCATTTCTCTAAATCAATACCATAACTAAAATTTTTCCCCCACGCTATCATTGTTTCTTTAACTTGTTCTTCTTCCAGTTTTACTTCTAACAAATATCCATACAACTTTTTAATTATATGATCATCAGAACCCATTATCTAAATTAGTCAAGACATTATAAAAACTTTCTTGTTTGAGATCTTCTCAATATCTAGAAAATATTTGCATATATGAAAACCAATCCATCTTATAGCCCTGATCTTTTAATTCCTGCTTTAATTTAAACTACCCTTGAATTTTTGTGCCTTTGTACTATAATAAGGCATGCCATTCCATCAACAAATCATGTCCCTCCAAATTCAATAATCTAGAATTTCTCAAAGTTATACATTCTTTAGTCCACATTAAATTTGCTGCTTGATAATACAATTCAAAATTAGACAAACCAAAACCACCCCTGGCTTTAACATCTTGTAACAGTTTTAATTTTATTCTCGCCTTTTTTCCTTGCCAAATATATTTCAGTATCATTTTGTTTAAATCTACAAAAAATTCCTTACCCAATTTGATTGGAATTGTCTGAAATAGGTACAAAATTCTAGGCAGAATATTCATCTTAATAGTTGAGATCCTACCAATCAAAGATAACTGCAAATTACCCCATTTCGCCAAGTCTTGCCCTATCTGTTGTTTAAGCTTATTATAGTTATTTTCTTTAAGTGCACTGCACCTTGGTGTTAAATATATCCCCAAATATTTTACTTTGTTTGTAACCTGCATTTTTGAAACCTCCATCAATTCTTCTTTTTGCTTTTTCAACATATTTCTAGTCATTATCTTCGTTTTATCTTTATTAATTTTCAAGCCAGCTACTTTGCCAAATTCTTCAACAGTTTCTATCAATTTATTGTTGTTAATGGTTCTTCAATGATAAAAACCAAATCATCTGCAAAGGCTTGAAGTTTATGTTCTTCTTTTCAAATTTTCATGCCTTTTATCTCTTTTTCTTCTCTGATGCATCTATTTAAAACTTTTAAAGTCAATATAAACAACAATGGAAACAGCGAGCATCCTTGTCTAGTGCTTTTTTCTATTTCAATGGGATCAGTCAGTTCTCCATTTATCATTAGTTTTGCCGTCTGTTTAAAATAAGTAGCTTCAATTGCCTGTATAAATTTCCTACCAAAGCCCATCTTTTCCATTTGAAGTATCATAAATCGCCAATTAACATTGTCAAAAGCTTTTTATGCATCTAAAAATACCAAAGCCATCTGTTTTTCAGGATGTGCTTCATAATGCTCTAAAGTATCCAAAATTATTCTTATATTATCTCTAATTTGTCTTTTTGGTAGGAATCCATTTTGATCCGCATGTATAAAATTATTCAAATATCTCTCAAGTCTCTCCACCAATATTGAAGCAAAAATTTTGTAGTCCGAATTTAGCAAGGATATAGGCCTGTAGTTTTTGATTTGTTGTGGGTCTGTGTCTTCTTTGTGAATCAATGTAACATATGTCTCAGTCCATGATTTAGGTATTTGCTTCTTTGTCATCACTTCATTCATCACCTCCAATAGTAGAAGGGTCAAAGATTCTTGTAGTGTCCTGTAGTATTCAACCGGTAGACCGTCTGGCCCTAGCACTCTCCCATTCTTTTGCTTCTTGATTGCTTCTGTTAACTCCATCATTATTATGTTTCTTTCCAACATCTCCTCCACATCTTTACAAATCCGAGGTAGTTTTGCTTCCTGTAGATACTTTAGCACTTTTTCCTCCTCTATTGTCTCTCTTTTATATAGTTGTCTATAAAAATCTTGTATTATCTTCCCCATCTCTTTATTTCCAAATTTACTTTGCCCTTGTGCATCGACTAAGTGTGTTATTTTCCTTGATTCTCTTTCCTTTTTCAATTTATAAGCTAACCATCTGGCTGGTTTATTCACATTTTCAAAGTACTTTTGTTTGGCACTTCTTATTTTTTGGGCTAATTCTTCTTTCTCCAGTAGATCCATTTTATGCTTTATTGTATCCATTTTGATTTTGATATCCTTCTTGTGTGGATCTTTCTGGAGTTCCTTTTCGAACCTTTTGTAATCATCGGTTAATAATTTCAAAGTTAGCCTTTTTTTTTGCATTCCTTTTCCTTGTGTAATCTATAATTATTCCTCTGGCATATGCCTTCATTGTATCCCAGCGGTTTTGTATCGATGTCTCTTCTTTCTTATTTTCTTTTTAAAAGAAAGCCAGGTCTCTTTCCATTTTCTGCACAAAATCTTGCTCTTTTAATATTGTATTATTTAAAGTCCATCTAGATCTTCTTGTTCGTCCTTTCCAGGTTATTATCACAGGATTATGGTCCGCCCATAAATTGGTTTCTATTTACACATAGTCTATATTCAGCAACAAATCCATTGTTGTCCATATCATATCTAATCTGGACCAAGATGAATACCTGTCAGAGTAGAAAGTATATTGTTTGTTTTCTCTGTTTCTTTCTCTCCATGTATCTTTCATATTTCTTTCCTCCATCATCTTAAAGAAGGATCTTGGTAGTATCTTTCTAGTATGTTTTGTTGCCTTATTCGTTTTGTAATCCAAATTTTCATCCACAATTCCATTGAAGTCCCCCATCATACATATATTATCGTATTCCATTTCAATTTTTTTATTATGTAATCTTCTATAAAAGTCATTTTGATTTTCATTTGGAGCATATATTGCTATTAAAAGAATTTTCATATTGTTATCAATTATTTCAACCATCAAAATTCTACCTAAGTCTGAATATTTTTGTTCCGCCACTATTGCATTTTTAATATATAATATGACTCCTCTTTTTTTGCTTTGTGATAGTGATAAAAAGGTTTTCCCAAGTTTTGGTTGCGTCAATAAGTATTTGTGTTGTTTTTTAATATGTACTTCTTGTAAGCAAATTATATCAACTTTTAGTTTCTCTAATTTGTGGAAAACTTTCTTTCTTTTAATAGCTGAATTAAGTCCATTTATATTTATTGAAATTAATTTCCTTTCTTCCATATTCATACTTTATATGTAGGTTTTATTGCTCTAGTAGATCTTACTTCACATTGCTCCTTTTGTTGAATAGCTCCCCAACTGCTCCCTCTGTCAACTCGAGTATTACCAATTCTTCCTCTGTAAATTTTATTGGGACTACAGGTTGGCTTTCTAATTGCATTTCCTTTTCTTTTTCTCTAAGAAATTGGTCACAGAAGGCTCTTGCTTTATCAATTGTGTTCAGCCAGTATCTTTGAAGTTGCCATACAAAAGTTAGTCCTTCTGGGGTCAACCATCTGTAGTTAATTCCTTTTTGCATCAAGATTTTTGTCAAAAACTGGTACTCTCTTCTCAACTCTCTTACTTTCCTTGGTATTTGTCTCAAGACCACCACTTCTTTTTCTTTGTATTTCAAGGTTTTTTCTCTTGCTGCTTGAGGAATTTGTGCTTTAATCAATTTCTTAGTAAATCTTATATGTACCTCTCTTGGGAGTTTATTACGTATTGCATATCTAGTGAAACTCAGTAAATCTCGTCAACTCCTTCCATCACCTTCTCTTTAGTAGTTTCTAAGGTTTCAGACAGCAACCCAATCATCACATCTGGAAGGTTTTCTCCTTCCACATTTTGAAATCTTAAATAAAATTCTGCTTTTTCTATTTCCCATCCAACTACTCCACTTGCTTCTAATTCCACGTCTCTCAGTCTATTCTCAATTTCTTTTATTTTCTCTTCCTTTTGGTCTTCCTTCTTCTCTAGTTTTGACAGTCTCTCTTCATAATTCACCATTGTTTGCTGAATATTATCCACTTTTTCATCTGTCTTAAGTAGCTGTTGTTCCATCCTTTGAACTTTTTCATCTGTCTTAGATAGTTGTTGTTCCACTTTAGTCAGTTCTATAAGAGTAGGTTCATTTGAAGGTTGAGTGGGGACCGTAGTTTTTGAGGAGCCTTTGTTCTCAACTCGGGGGACGAAATCCTCGACCAACGGAGAGTTACGACGACCAGCAGCAGTCAGATGAGAAGGAGCTGGAGTTTCCAGGCAGGGAGGTCGAATTAAAGCAAAGTCCTCAATCTTGGATTGCTTCAAGGAAGGTTGGGAAGCCAGGTCAGTAAGGGATCTGGTCCTTTTCCTTGACTTCATTATGTAATATAGCGAAAAATCTAGTTTCTGAGACGAGTCCAGCTCCAAAGGAAGAGGAGTCAAGAGGAAACAAGCCCTGATGCAAATAACAGCAAAATTCCTCACGAGTAAGGCAAGGATCCTGCCCTCCCGGCAGAGCAAGGAGCAGGGAGTAAGTAAAAATAGTAAAATAGGTAGAACAGCAAAAATAGTAGTTAAAAATAAAATAAAAAAGAAGTCAGATAAAAAGAAGTCAGATCAAAGCTAGGCAGTACTCGGCTTCCAAGCTAAAGCAATAAATCCTAGATAACAGCAACAAAAAACTGCAACAAAACACTCCCAAGACTGAGCCCAGCTCAGGTTGTTAAAAATTGTTAAAAATACAGCTCCAGGTTGCATAGAATTTCAAAAAATATAAAAAATTTAAAACTTGGGAAATTTAAAAACTAAAACAAAGCCTTAAAAACAGTTAGTAGATAAAATAAGTCAGTTTAAGCTTGGTTAGGAGCAGAGAGCCTCCTACTTGCCTCCTGCCTGATCCACCATCTTGGATCTCCCTCACTTTAGTCAGTTGTTGTTCCATTCTTTGTACTGTTTGTAAAATTGTTTGTATTGGCGATTCTTTATCTTTGTCTTTTTCTTGTTGCAACATTGTCTGGATAGATCTTTGCCCACAGATGGTGATGATGCGGGCGTAGTTGCAGCAGATCCCACTGTTGCTACTTTTCTACTCATTTTGTAATCCAATCAAGTGAAGAAAAAAGGGAAAAAGGAAAAAAAAGAAAAAAGAGGGAGAAAAAACGGGAGAAAAAATAAAGGAGGAAAAATCAAGAACAGAAAAAAAGACAAAAAATTGATCAAATCAAGCTCTTCTGGTTCTTCCAAATGGTAACCCTTTAGATATTAAAAAGGAAAAGAGAAGAATAGAAAAAGCAAAAAAAAAGGGATCCAGCACAAAGAGGTAAAAAAGAGAAAATAAACCATTAAAAACCAAAAAGATAAAAAATAAAAATAAGGGTACCAATTACAAAAACCAAAAACAAAAACCAGAAGTTCTTCAGGCACTTGATTACCTTAATCCAATACAATTATATCCAAATTGTGAGAGGGGGCGGGGGAAAAAAAGGAAAAAAAAGAGAGAAAGCTCAAAAATATGGGAATCAAAGGGAAAAAAGAGAAAGCATTCAGAGAGTGATACTTTAGTCAAGCCACAATATTAAGAGCAATAGTTCAGGGGGAAAAAATAGCAAGTGGGAGCTCTACAGAGCACAGTGACTTTGTATCTTATTTCAAGGCTTCTGTTTCCATAAGAACCAGCCAAAGCACCTGTTTAAATAGTGCAAATAAACCACATTCTCCAACTGTTCACAGGTCTTATCAACTTCACATACAGCCTCTTTGTTTTGTCTACACTGTAGCTCTTAGCTGTCAACTTGAATAAACATAAAAACAAGTTTCTCCAGCAGATGGCAGTACACTCTCCTGTCTTTCTACTAACAAAGATTACCAAAAAAAAGTTTTAAAAATTTTAAAAGGAATAGAAAAAGAAGAAAAAACTTCAAATCCAATCAAATACTCGAGTCAATATCCACCAGTTCTTCTCTTACAAAAACAACAACAAAAAAAAAACCCAGACAAAGATTACCAGTCTTGCTAAGCTTCTCTCTTTCAATTCAGTCCCAGTCTCAGTCAATAGTGAAAGTGAAACAATTGAACAATTAAGTCCTTTAGCTAAGTAGCCAAATAGGGTAAAAAGAATTTTTTTTCTTTCTTTAACTTCGCCGCTTATCTCATCTTAGATGCAATCTTCAAAACCATTTGCCCTCAGGGTGTTCTCTGTATTATTTAGTAATAGAAAGCTCTCACCGGTCTGATACGCTGTCACTTTCTCTCGCTCTTTTGTCAAACTGCCCCAGCCTTGGCAGCCATTGATGGCTGCTACCCTGACACCGGAAAAAGAGCTTCCTCTGGATCAATCAGAGGGTTTGTGGTACCCCTGAGATCACAGGGATGTGCTCTACAGTACCGCAGTCAAAACTAGACTGCGGGGTCCCGAAGGAACCGTCTGGGATCGGGGCTGTCGGCAGGGGTTTCTGGAGCTCAGAAATCCCCGTCCGTGTTGCTGCAGCATCAGCTGACTCCTCAATATGCAGTCTTAATGTTCTTTAAAAGTCTCCACCATGTTTGAATGCAAGATGGCTAATCCATCATCTTCCAGTGCTGAAACCTAAAGTCAACCTCTATCCTTCAGAATCCTTGTTAGGAGCAAATGTGCAGAGTGTATGTGAGCAATCTCCTGGCCTCTTGGAAAGGGTGCAAAGAACTGGTCTTATCATCAATTCCTTGGTCTTTGCTGTATTCATTGGCTTCACTTCTGCAAAGCTGTCTTCATTTATCATACCTCCCCTTCCCTGATCCAAAATTCTCACTGCATTATTAAAGTTCATACCTGTTACTACTTGTAACTGCACATCCAGTCTTTATTGTCTCAGATTTCCATGCTGGACCAAGTGAAAAAAATTAAAAGTTTAATCCAATTAGCCATAACATTTCATTCATTGTGTATTTTCACAACCTTTTGTTCTTGTAGCACCTGAATATCATTGCAGCATCCTAAAGAGTCAACTACTTTTGGGTTAATAAGAACGTTTGAGGCACTATCTTGAATAAAGATAAGTGTAAATTCTCCTAATTCTGCATTAATATTTCTAGTATAGACTGAAAAGAAATGAAGATTAAGCAAGGCATTGCACTCTTAAAAATTTTTCTCGTGATGTTAATAAATGTAGATTAATATTATCTTAACAGCAACTATTAAGGTTCTGCTGATAGATCAAGAATGGTTCTGAATACGTTATTTATGTGTGTACTATAGCCCTTGCTTCAGAAGATAGCACTAACAATGCATTTTCAAGCATATAGGGGAAAAAGCTTTCAACTAATTTTATTGAAAAAATAAAACAGGTCAGGGATGAATATTAAATGAATTCCTGGCTATCTTGCAAAATGGTTTGGCCTACTTAGAAATAAACAAAACCAAAAAGAGCCTTGCTTTTTCACATTCTGATTTCTCCAGGGAGGATTGCTCTGTCTGGATTACAGATTCAACTAGATTCTATAAGCCATCACTTTGTGTATGTTTGTGCACATATACATACTCACATACACACACACCCATAAACAGTACAAGTAGCGGAATAACCTATACCGCTAGCTTAACACTTCTATTATGTAAGCTATGTGTTTAAGATTAGGTCATTGCAAACTCTTCCCAACAACATATGAAGAAGAAAAAAACAATGTGTTTGCTTACCAGGCAGAATATGCTCCCCACCTGGGCTTCTTCTCTCTGTGTCTATGAAAAGTTACTTATACAGATACAATTTTATACAAATTGACTTTTGTGCTGCAGAATAGGTTATAAACAAATAGCAAACCAATCTTAGCAAATAGTGCATTCGTTGCCCAATAATCAAATAAAAAATATTTGCCAAAATTCTCTTTGATCACTTTCACCAATAAAGGGAAGCTGTCTGCTCCTAATGTGAATTAAATGTTATCAAGTGAGCCTCAGATGCAGAATTTTCATTTTAATTCAGTTTTCCTAGAGTTTATGTTTTTCAGTGTTTGCAATATAATAACTGCTTCTGTTTGGTGCAAATATTAAGGTAATTACTAATTTCCTTAGAAAGAAGCATTAAGTTGGCTCCATGGCCTAATTTTTTCGTAGGTAACATAAAACTAGGGAATTTCTTGCACTACACAAGCATGTGGAATGGCACCAAGTGACAATAGATGAATATAGTGAACTGCATAAAAGAATCAAATGAAATCAGAATACTTGTCGAATAGGAGCTTGATTTTCACTATTATTTTCCTTCCTCAAGGAGAAACGCATTTTAATCATGTCTGAAATTTCATCCAAGGCTCTAATCTGTGGTGGATTTTGCAGACTTGTTTCAAAAGTGTTAACCAGTGTTGGTTTTACAATTGCTAAAATGTAAAATTCGAAATTGGTTTTTCACTTTTTCCTTTCATGAATTTTGTAAAGGAACCATATTGATAAGATTGAAAGCAACAGTATTCAGTAGTACCTCTTAGTTTTCACTTCACTTCCATGTAGATTTGCTCTTCAGAAAAACTCAGAGTAGGTTGCAAGTAATTATCAATGTGTTGCCAAAGATGTTAGGAAAAATACATACCAAAGTTGAATTACTCTTCATTACTTTTCTTGAATTTGAAGAAAGAATTTGGTTAATTTTGGGATGCTTATAATAAATGTAAATATCTAATTTATTTTTTCTTGTGATCACAGCAAGAATATTTGGTATCTTACCTAGGGACCATTGTCTGGTTCCTCAAGTTACTTTTCCCACTTCTGGATTGATTATAGATAAAATGCAGCCCTATTGTTAGTAATACACACTTACTTTTTTTTTGTTTTCTCAGGCTCTGAGAGCAAATACATCAAATATCGCTTTGAAGAAAAATCAGCTTAGATGATATTTCAGCTTTTTAAAAACATTACAATGACTTCCTAAAGAAAATATACATCAGGCACTTTTTATTTTTCAGTGGCAAGATTTTGTTTTTGCTTTACCTGGGGAAATAGCTAGATGTTGAGGCAGGAGTTTGATAATGCTAGATATATTTAGGAAAGGAAGAAGTTATGCATCCAGGGGACTTTGTGTATCTGTGCTTAAACAAGGTGACATATTGCCTGTTAGAAAAAGTTTCATTTCTTGTCCTCCATTCTTGATTTCTTCTTAGAGCAGAAGATTATTTAGCATAAGGCAGGAGGAAGGGAAATGGCTTTAGAGCTGCAATTGCAAACCTTTTAAGAAATGTTCATCTCTGTAAACTTCTGATTTCTTTCTGTTGGGAAGTCTATATTTAGGTCAATTTCTCCAAACCTTCTGTCTCAATAATCTAGATTAGGCAAACAAGGAGTGTTTGGCTGACCTGTGCCAAGAGAATGATAGTGGGTGAATGTCACATTGTTCATTGTTTTGAACTTAATAGCTTGCATTACCATTAAACATTTTTATGTATAAGGCTACCTGGCTATGATTACGTAAAAGGATTTATATATTAGAGAAAAGCCACATTATTTCATTTCAGCTTTGTGGAATAATTATCAGTAGAAGTGCCAGAAGATTACTTAATAACTTCATGGTTTTTAGGTGATGGGCTTCTACTGATTTTGTCTTCTCTCTCATGTGGTTTAATATTCTCATGAGGTTTTGTATGAGGCTGTATGTAAGTGATGGCTATAAGGCAGTTCCAGTACAGAACCAGTATCTATAATCTGGATGTTCTGTCCTCACTACACATTAGGCTGTATGCAGCTCGACATGCAGCTAAACCCACCTATCCTCCAATAAAACAGTGCGTAGATCTGAATGCTTTATTGAAAGAACAGGATATGGTGAAACTGGGAAAAATAAGGATACATACAATGAGAACTAAATACAAGATAGACAGTATTAAGTTACCGCTGAACATAACAATTAATAAATACTCACCAGCGATACTCTGTGTTTGGGATGTAGGTTTGTCCTTGAATGACCATGTGCTACAGATTAAGATGGATTCTTCTTTGTGCTTCTGCCTTCTCCAAATGCTAAAGGAAATGGAGTCTGGCTTCCCAGTGTGCACTTGGTTTGAGAGTGTGGGCTGATGGGTAATGGGGTGAGGTCAGCTTCAAACAATATACTTGGTATTTTGTCCCTCCGGCCATTAGATGGGACTAGAGCACAACAACAGTATATAAAGATCGTATGTTGGGGCATATTTGTGCTTCTGGCCACTAGATGGGGCTAGAGAGCAACAGCAGTATATAAAGGTTATATGCTGGGGCATGATCTGGATAAGAAATAATAAGATAATACATGGTTATGAAAGAAGATGGAAGATGAAGACCCAGATTGTGGGGGCAATAAACTGACTTTGTATAAAAAAATATACAAAAGTATGAAGGCTATTGCTTAACACATTGTAAGACATCCTGAGTCTCCGGAGAAGGGCGGCATATAAATCAATTTTTTAAAAAAAGTACTGTTTGTTGTTTTTGTTACAAAAAATTAGAAGATCTAATTATTCTCAGTCAACTTCTTCTATACAAAGGTCAAGTTACAACCTAAGGGTGCTGAAAGAGCTTTTGTTACCAGGAACTCATTGGTTCTTTTATGGTATGTTATATCTTTCACTCATTTTGGTTAGTGCTCCCCCTATATTTCCTTCTGGACAACTTTCTAACTTACCCTAGTACCTGTAAGATAATTCCTTTGAAGCTAGTCCAAATACAGATTTTTGGGAGCACTGTACATCAGATTACTTTGGAAGCAAAATGGTGATAATTAAGTTTCAAACTCTATTTAATGTGTGTCTTTTCCTGCTGGAAATCACAGCTGATTTTCTGGGTAGGCTCTGATGTTCTGCATATGATTGCAACTAGGGTGAATGACTTCATTGGCTGCATGTTGTAGGCCATCTCAGGAATGTTCTTCCACCTTGGAGACTTGCTTCATATCTACTCCAGTTGGCATTCGTTAACATATGTTGGGTGGATGGGGAGTGTGTTTATTTTATATACACAATAAACATTTTATTTATAGCTTAAAGCTACTGTTTTTATTTAGGCTTAGGTTTAGGTTTATTTAATTTGTATACCGCCCCTCTCCCAGAGGGACTCAGGGCGGTGAACAGCCATCAATAAATCATATAAAACATATAAATACAACAATTAAAACATTTAAGAACATATTAAAATCCCAATTAGATAAATTTGGCCGTAAAAAATATAAAACCCGAAAATTTAAAATGAATTAAAATTAAAATTTTGTTTTAAAAGGAGAATCAGGCCACGCCTGCCTGGCGAAATAAAAAGGTCTTAAGAGTGCGGCGGAAGGTGCGTAAGTCTAGGATCTTCCGAATCTCCGGGGGGAGCTCATTCCAGATCGTAGGTGCCCCCACAGAGAAGGCTCTCCCCCTGGGGGCCGCCAGTCGACATTGTTTGGCTGACGGCACCCGGAGGAGGCCCTCTCTGTGAGAGCGTACCAACCGGTGGGAGGCTACTGGTGGCAGTAGGTGGTCTCGTAAGTATCCAGGTCCTAAGCCATGGAGCGCTCTGAAGGTAGTGATCAAAACCTTGAAGTGCACCCGGAAGACCAGTGGGAGCCAGTGCAGCTCGCGTAGGAGAGGTGTCACATGGGAACGCCATGTCGCTTCCGTAACCACCCGCACCGCCGCACTCTGTGCCAGTTGGAGCCTCCGGGTGCACCTCAAGGGGAACCCCATGTAGAGAGCGTTACAGTAGTCCAGGCGGGAAGTGACGAGGGTGTGAGTGACCATTAGTAACGAATCCCGATCCAGAAAGGGACACAACTGGCGAATCAGGTGAACCTGATAAAAAATCCCCCTGGTCACAGCCGTCAAGTGCTCTTCTAAAGACAGCCATGAATCCAGGAGGACGCCCAAGTTGCGAGCCCTCTTCGTGGGGGCCAGTGATTCACCCCCAATAGTCAGTGATGGCACCAACTGACTATATAGGGGCGTCGGAAACCACAGCCACTCGGTCTTGGATGGGTTGAGTCTGAGCCTGTTACCCCCCATCCAGATCCATATGGCCTCCAGGCACTGGGACATCACTTCAAGGGCATCTTTGGGGTGGTCCGGGGTGGAGATGTATAACTGAGTATCATCAGCATACTGATGATACTTCACCCCGAAACCACGGATGATCTCACCCAGCGGCTTTACATAAATGTTGAACAGAAGGGGTGAGAGGACCGATCCTTGTGGCACCTCACAAATAAGGCGCCTTGGGGTCGACCTCTGCCCCCCTGCCAACACAAACTGCCACCGGTCGGAGAGAAAGGAGAACCACCGCAATACAGTGCCTCCCACCCCTAACTCTTCCAACCGGTGCAGTAAGATACCATGGTCGATGGTATCAAAAGCCGCTGAGAGATCTAATAGGACCAGGACAGAGGAGCAACCTCTGTCCCGAGCCCTCCAGAGATCATCAACCAATGCGACCAATGCCGTTTCCATGCTATACCCAGGCCTGAAACCCGACTGGAACGGATCCAGATATACTGTTTCATCCAGGTATTGGGGGAGCTGCCATGCAACCACACTCTCGACAACCTTCGCCACAAAGCGAAGGTTGGAAACCAGACGATAATTAGATAATATTGCCGGGTCCAGGGAAGGCTTCTTGAGGAGAGGCCTCACCACCGCCTCTTTCAAGGCGGCGGGGAAGACACCCTCACCCAATGAAGCATTTATAATCCCCTGGAGCCAGCCTCGTGTCACCTCCCGAGAAGCCAGCACTAACCAGGAGGGATAGCCATTTGAGTTTCTCCAATGTCACCTGGCATTCCATAGTTCCGATGATTCCCCATCCATAATTCCTCTAGCTCCATTATGAAATGTGCCAGAATCCCCTGAGCCACAGTCCTGTCCAATTGGCAGAAAGCTATGGGCACCATCAGCTGCTTGTGTCTTAGTCCCAATTTCTCCTTTACTTCTGGATTTACCATGCATCTGGTGCAACGCAAGTCCAATAGAGCCAACATCTTTCCCTGGGCGCCCAAAGATGGTACTGTCAGTTCAACTGGGATGGTAATGGGATTCATGTGGCAACTTACCAGGGGGTCATCATCAGAGTCCATATTGCTCTTTTCCGGGATGGTCAGAGTTCTCTGGTCTTCATAGCTGGGGTGGGATGGGGGTGCTATGAACTCAACAACTTCAAGCCCTTCCAATGCCGTTTCATGGGAACTTGCTGTTAGTTTTCCCGCCTTTTTCCTTGCACTGCCACTGGGTTTTGGAGTTGCTTTGGCAGCTCAGCGTTCCATTGCTCAGCGTCCCTTTTTTCCACATCTAAAGCAACCCAGATCTTGTGCTTTGGGCTAAGGTCTTGGCTTGGCAATCTCAGGGGCCCCTTCTTGTCCAAGGGGAGGAAGTGGTGCCACCCAGGTGCATTGCAGTTGTGGGACATGACCAGGTTGATCTCCACTTCCTCAGCTAGCAAGTACCTCTGACAAAGGGTACAGAGGGCTCCCCATGAGATGCAGGTGTTGTACACATCATTGTTGAGCCCATCCTGGAACCAGTTTATCAGGATGCCTTTGGGCCAGTCAGCTAGCCAGCACACAAGTTTGCACAACTCTTGATTGTAGGCAGCCACTGTTCTCTGGCCTGGTTGATGGTTTTTACATCAATGCGGGCCTTCTGCTGAGCCAGGGGGTCTTTGAACCACTTCTGCAGGGTCTTCATGAACTGGTTGAAGTTCTGGAACTCTGGAGCATCATCATTGTGTAGGGAGACCATCCACTCCACTATGGTGCTTTCCAGGGCCATAGTCATGCATCTGACCCGGGCTGCCTCAGTGGCCAGGTCTGCCCAAATTCCTGCATATAATTCCACACCTGAGCAAGGAATAACCTCAGTTGCTTCTAGTCCTCCCCAATACTTCAGTCTGAGGGCAGCTGGTCTCAGAGCTTCCTGCCTTGAGGGGGGGCATGCTGGCTGAAGAGGCTGCACTGCTGGCGATACTGCTGGTTGTGCTTCCTTGGTGCTGGCTTAGGAGGGGCTGGTGGCCCTGCAGTTGCAGCCACTTGGACTGTCACTCTATCTCCCATTTGGTTCAGGGTGACTCGGGAGGGGGCAGCCAGTTGAGCAAAGACCTCCTGAGATCGACGGTTCCCAAACGCTTCCCTCATCAGTCTCTGGGCTGAGTTCATCATGTCCTCCTGGGCTTCTGGTTCCCATTGGGCATCTCCCTCATCCCAGCTGGCATGCTGCTCTCATTGCCTGAGTTCCTCTCCTCTGGCTCTTCCTCCCTCATTGCCAGGGTGATAGTGGTGGGATTCAAACAATTTAACAACGGTTCTCTGCCCTAATGACTGAGTGGGTGGGCGTGGCTAACTCAACATCACTCATGTCAAGGGGCGACTCACCTTGCTCACCATCTCCTAGCCACTCCCGGCCCCACCTCTCCCTTCCCAGCCACTCCTTCTCATTCCCAGTCTCACCTCGCCTCATCAGGTCTCTCCTCATCAGGTGGCTCACCTCATCTGGCCCCTCAGCTCACCTCCCAGCTGCTCGCCTCACCTATCTGCTAACCATATCAATTGTACTTACACGTTTGTAGCCAGATAAACTATTCTGTGACCTATTTATTTTAGCAATGAAATTTTCTGTTCCCCAAATTCTTTAATCTATTGATCCCCCCCCCCCCGAGAGTCTTTTCTACTCTCTAGTTTTAAAACTGAAGAGAGTTGTACTTGCTTCAGGGTTTGCATATCACAGGTTGCCAACACTAAGCAAAAGTTGATGAATCTCTGGGACAAATTAAAAACCAATTTTCATATTTGGTACATTATATTTGTCCCTGAAACAATTATGCAAAAATTTTATACAAAATGGAATTGCTCGAGAAACTCTGACTCCAAATTACTTGGGTTTAAATCTGATTTAAATGAACCTAATCCATCTCCATGATTCAGGTATCAAAGATCTACATATCTTTCTTTAGTTGATCGACAATATCCCATTATTACAATTTATTAAAACTATACAGGTAATTCTCAACTTACAACCACAATTAGGAGCAGAACTTCTGTTGCTAAGTGAGGCTGTCATTAAATGAGTTGTACCCAATTTTATTTTGTCACAGTTGTAAAGCAAACTGCCATGGTTGTTAAGTGAATCCACTTTTCTACACTAACTCTGCTTGTTAGAAGCTAGTTGAACAGGTCGCAAATGGCAATCATTTAACCTCAGGACACTGCCACCATCATAAATACATGCTGGTTGCCAAGTGCCTGGATTTTGAGCATACGACCGCAGGGATTCTGCAATGGTCATAAGTGTGAAGACCAATCTCAAATCACTTTTTTCAGCCACTATAACTTTGAACAGTTACTAAGCAAATGGTTGTAACTGAAATACTCTTTGTCTTCCCCTGAGGATAACTTTTGCCCCTGCCTGTTTATAGATACTTAATCCCCATTGCACCATCCCATTTCTTAGAATAATATCAAACTACTAAGAACTCATAACTACCTAAAAAGGACTTCCAGCTGATGTTGCGATGAGATTGGATGCAAGGAGCTAAAGCCACTCTGTAGGAGTAGTGAAGAAAAGAGGTGCGCCCTGCAGGTCGTGGAAAGGCGCAACTCTCTTGCTTGACTGAGGCTTCTTCCCTTTCACCCTCAAAGAGAAGAGGCAACCATCATGGCTGCCATGAAGATGGGACATCCAAGGCCATAAAGAAATGTGCAGGAGCAGGAGAACCAGAAGCGTCACAGTGAGACTGGCTGGAAAATAGTGGGCTCCAATGAGCCCTACAAAAATCCAGGCAGACAAACTGCTGTTTGGGGTGGGGTGGGGGTCTTCAGACCGGATCCATCCTGTAGGGACGGGGAAGAAGGAGAGGCACCTCTAACGACCAAGAGGAACAGGCAAGTTCCTAGGAAGGTCGGAGGAAACACTTGGATCCAGCTGCGGGGGCGGCGGCCATTGTGGCCATCATGAAGCTGGGGCAACTGGAATAAGTTTTGTGCAGGAGTGGTGACATGGACCGAGTGTTCGTACCAGGTGAGTGATTGGCCAACTCACAGGTAAAAAAGAACTATTTTAAAATTTTCAAAAGAAGTCCCAGCGAGTAAATAGCAGTTAATTGGCATTGGGGAATCTTAATGGAGGGAGAAGAACAAAACGGAAGTTAAAGCACTAAAACCCAGAACAGAGCTTGATATTTGGAGTGGAAATTGGACTTGGAGGTATTAAAATTATTATAAGAAAAAAAAACCCAAAAGAAAATAATTTCTGAACAAGAGTGGACATAATTTTAAAAGTTCTGAACTTTGAAGGAAGAACAAAGAAAACTTCAAAATAGAAAAGCCCTGTAAAGGAATTTTTTTCAATTAGATTTGGATTTGAGATTGGATTTTAAACTGGAATTTGGGATATATAAAATCAAGAAGAGAAAGAAGGAATTTGAAAAATATTTGATAAGTGGACTTAACACAAATTGGATATTTTGTGACTTTGTTGATTTGAAACTTTGGATTGGAGAGAGACATCTGCTGGCAGAAAAAGAGTACTACAAAGAACAATTTGAAATCTGGAAAAAATTACAGTGACCTTGAGCTACAAGAGCCCTGAGAAGTTTGAAGAAGGATTTGTTTTCTTTTAAGCTGTTTGATCTCGACAACTAAAGGAGGTGGGAAATAACAAAACTGTAAATTGGAGTTAAAAACAAACCTGAGTGTCAGAATGTGGCAGGAACTAATTGAAATGGTTAAAATGATGCATGTATCATTTAATCTGGATAGAAAACAAGGAATTGTGTCAGAACATATTCAACTTGATAAAGAGACTAAGAAATAGAAGCAAGAAAACAGCACTGAAGATAAAGACATTGATGGTGAAAAATTAAATGATTACATTGGGAGTAACAATGAAAAAAAGAGAAGGGATAGAAGGAAACAACCTAAAAAGAAGAAGCAAACTAAGGGAAGAAAAGGAAAGGGGAAAAGGCTAGAGGAAAATATTTTTAATGATTACACTGGGATTAACAGTGGCAAAAATAGAGAGGATAGGACGAAGCAAGAGAGAAAAGAAAAGCAGGAAGGATTAGGCACAAAAAAGTTAAATGATTACACTGAGATCAACAGTGGGGAAATAAGAAAAGTGAGAGGAGAAAAGGGGAATAGACCAGATGGGAGCTTAGGGCAAACTAGATGTGTAAAGCACTTAAAAGTCAAAGGAAGGATACAGAAGAAAAGACATAATAACTATAAAAAGAAAAAAAAAAGAAAATGGGAGAATGGGATAAAGGGAGGAAAATTTTAAGAGGTGGATTGCTAGATGGACCAAGAGAAAATGGTTAAAAGGAGTAATTAATGGAAAGGATGAAGAATAATATGATATATATTTATGGGAATAAGTAAACTGTATTATTATTAACATTGTTATTGTAATATAAAATATATTGTGTAATATGATTGGTAGAATAAAAAAAATAAGGGAAAAGAGGAAAGGAAATAAATTGAATTATGATGATGTACTTAGATTGATATCAATAGAAATTAAGAAAAAGAAGATGATTAAGAGATTAAAATAATGTTTTTATCTGAGAAAGGCGGTGTGAAAAACAAATCTGAAGAAATATATTGGTTTTGGTAAAATGGTAAAATGATTAATAGGGAAATAAGAAATGATAAATTGGTCCACCTTAAAAAATAATTGATATTAAGAGACAAAGGTGAAATATCAAGCTATATGACTATGTTTAAATTAAAGGGTTTCAATAGAAAAAAAAGGAAATAAGAGAAAACAAATTGATGATAATTTACAAATGTGGTGATTCTGAGAAATATATGTGATAAATGGAGAAATAAGATAATGAAATGAAATAAGGTTAAGATTGGAAGTTAGGGGAGATGGCAATACTGATTATATATTAAATATTAAGTAGAGATAAAAAATAAAAAAGAAGGGGGGGAAAGAATATTGTGGCAGAAATTGAAATAAATAAATTTTATTTGGGGAAAAATTTACGAAGAGGATGGGAATTTAAAATATTATATTTATGTTGTAAGCTGTATAAATCTTGACTTGGTCAATATTTATTCAGAAAAAATGTATTGTTTGTTTGTATGCTTGTTTGTTTTAAAAAAATTTTTTTTAATTAAAATGTCAGGAGCGGTGTAGATGAACAGTGACTGGAGCTGGGTGAGAAGATTCTTTTTTTGTTTAGACCCTAACTTTAAAAGGAAAAAAAAAAGAAAATCCAGGAAAAGAGACTTAGAACTATTTCTTAAAGTGGTGAACAACCATAGAGAGAAAAATCCTAGACCCAAAAGAAAGAAACTAAAAGCTAAAGATCTTTTAAAACAGAGAAAATTGGATTTTTAAACTGGATAGGCATTGTTTTGGAAAGGCATTATAAAATGCTGGAACTATCTACCTGGAATAGCTGACTTTGTTTCCATAAATTGAACTAAAATTGGATTAATCAATTTATCAGACTTGAAACTATGCTGAAACCTACGCTGAGGACGCCTCCTGCTGGTGAATAGAAAATATACCCTACCCCTACAAGCCTGGGAATAAACAACATTCATCTGGAGGACTGTGGTGATACTTATTGCTCTATAACCAGGGGTGAAATGCTCCCGGTTCGGACCGGATTGCCCGATCCAGTAGCGATGGCGGCGGATGGTTCGAGGAACTGGTAGCAAAAATCCCTGCAAACCCCCCCCCCCATGCTCAGCTGAGTTGTACGATCATCAAGAGGCTTTTTTTTTTACTTTTAAAAGCATTTTTTCTACAACCTCTTCCGACGAAAAATGCTTTTAAAAGTTAAAAAAAAGCCTCTGATAATCGCGCGGCTCAGCTGGGATCCTCAGAGGCTTTTCAAAGCATTTTTTTCTGCAACCTCTTGGCCGAAGAGGTGGTTAAAAAAAATGCTATGAAAAGTCTCTGACGATCCCAGCTGAGTTCCCTGATCGGCAGAGAGGCTTTTCAAAGCATTTTTTAAAAATGCCTCTCCGACAATTCCAGCTGAGTTGCCTGATTGGCAGAGAGGCATTTATTAAAATGCCTCTCTGACGATCCCAGCTGAGTTGTCTAATCGGCAGAGAGGCTTTTCAAAACATTTTTTAAAAAGCCTCTCCAAATCCCTACCCCCTTTGGGAACAGTCCAATCAGGTCCTGGTTTTTTGAACCAGGTGCCTCTGGTGCAGTTGTAAATACATTTCCCAGGTGTCCTTGAACACAGGTGGTTGGCTCCGTTTGGCACTTCTGGTTAGTGTCCACACTCCCTCAATTCCCACAGCATTCCTTCACACATCCAGCTCTCTTCCGCTCCCAAATGCCCCTTCCCCTGGGTTGTGGAAGTTGCTAGCGAGCTTCAAAGAAAGCGAAGATAGGCAGCTGACAATGTGGTTCCTGCTACTTATTTTACATTTAGAACGTTTCTACTTTATGGTGAGTTTAAATCATTAATGGCTAAAACTGTACTTAAGCAACCAATTAGTTCAAAATACCCAAATGAAAATTTGGGAATGACATTGGTGATTATGGGTATACAGAGATTTACTTGTGTTTTATTTAAATAAATGCACAGAGTCATTCACAAGATGGTATTGTAAAAGCATTTTAAATAAATATACCCCATTAGAACTAAAATATGTCCAAAGAATACCAGCAGCCTTAATAATGAGGATAATCTGTTGAAAATCACCATTGCTTCATTCCTCAGGTAGGAAGAATCACTGAAAAAAACTTTTTGGACATTGCAAACAAACACAGAGGATCCCAAAAGAATTATCATTGCAAACACATCTAACATCTAGTCTTAAAAATAGAAGTGTCATAAGGCAAAAATCATTTTAGTGGTACCTGCCTTTTGTTAGGTGCCAAAAAGTAGATGCCACCAAAAAAAAATTTGACTTATGACAATTTTATTTTTAGGATTAGATATATTAAATGTGTTTGCAATGATAGTTATTCTAGAAATGGAATAGAATGTAGAGCTGCCTAGTTATGTGTTGTGAATCTGAGCTGGATTAAAAGCCTTTGCTGTATTTATAGTAACGGATTCTGAATTCTTGAGAGATTGAACATGTCAATTCTCCTCCAAAGAGCTTTCAAAGTTGAGTAAGTGTCTTTCTTTCTTTCTTTCTTTCTTTCTTTCTTTCTTTCTTTCTTTCTTTCTTTCTTTCTTTCCTTCCTTCCTTCCTTCCTTCCTTCCTTCCTTCCTTCCTTCCTTCCTTCCTTCCTTCCCTCCCTCCCTCCTTCCTTCCTTCCATCCTTCCTTCTTTCCTTCCTCAGGTAATGCTGAAAAATGGTCCCTATGTTTTGGATTGTACAAACTATTAAACAAGAAATGGAAAGAAATAGAGCTTGTATTAAAGACAAGTTGGTTGGTTTCCATTATTATAAACAGTGAGCTTAGAACAGGATTTTCCAGGAGTTGGTTTTTCTTTTCCCCTTGATGAAAGATACATAAAAATATATATTCAGGGTTGATCTTTGCAAAATACAGCACATTTTTTAATCAAGTACAACAATAAATCTAAAAAGAACAATATCATGGATGATTCCTTAAGTAAATATTTACATTCTTTTTAAAAGAAATGCTACATTTTAAAAAGTTGCCATAGGCAGCATATGAGATATTAAAGTTGGATTTAAAGTTTATCACAGCAGACTAGATTGGCATTCCTTAACATCTCATACACGATAATAATGATGGAAAATATGATCTGTGAAAGAGCATATTTTTGTTAGCCTTTTAATGTTTCTGTTATATCAGATTTTTGTATGGATAGTAGAAGGTTGTGGGGAGGAGCAATCATGTCAACTCTCATCCAATATTCAAGTCAGATTAATTGTAGAGAACACATTCTTTCCTGTTAGCTTTTTAAAAGCAGAAATTCAGCTGTGGGAAATTTCTTAAGAATAGCACAAGTTTGGATTTTTTAATCTCCTATGGATCCCTAGCAGTTTACTACTTAGAAGATTATCAAAATACAAAAAGTCCATGTTTTTTTTTTAAAAAAATTGATTTATATGCCGCCCTTCTCCGGAGACTCAGGGCGGCTTACAATGCGCTAAGCAATAGCCTTCATACTTTTGTATATTTACAAAGTCAGTTTATTGCCCCCACAAACTGGGTCCTCAATTTACCTACTTTAGAAAGGATGGAAGGCTGAGTCAACCTTGAGCCTTGGTGAGATTCGAACCTGCAATAATTGCAGGCAGCTGATGTTAATAACAGGGCTTTAGACCACTGTACTATCCAAGGCTCTTTAATCCAAAACCTAAGAAATCATTAGAAGAGCCCTAAAAATAAAATCTTGTGTGAAAAATTGAGTTTCATTACATTTCATGTGAGCTGCATTTCTGGTGAAAACACACTTACAAACATAAGCTTTTGGGCAACAGATTATTCATTGATTCCTTGCTCAATTTGTATCTGAAATAGTGCAAGTAAATCAGTGGTTGATTTCACGTATAACATTAGATCACAAACCATAGTTTGTTAAACCAATTGCAGCAGTTCCAAAATGAATTTTGTTGCTTCATTGAGAAGTAGAGAGAAACATTCCTGCAAAGTTCTGATTCCTGAGTGAAAGTTCTGAGCAGAAATCTCATGATCTTCATGATTTTTGTCAACTATATTCTTTAAAACCAGGAAATCTTGGAGTCCAATTTCCAGCATCTCTTCCATTGGCAATATTGGCAATATTGGTAGACATGCTGATTGGGAACTTCTGAGAGTTGAAGTTACATACTAAAGTTGTCAAGTTTGAAAAATGCTGCTCCAGTTGAATTGTGACTAGAAATTGCAGAATGTTCTAGCACCATGTTCTGCCTTTGAGTTGCGGGACTTGTAATTCAAACACATTTTGTAGACACAGGTTTGTGAAAGCTGCTATTAGCTTAAATCAAGAAATTAAAATGTTTTAGCATAAATGAAAAAAGTATTATCATCTCCTACTTATGCCTAAGAGAAAAAAGTTTGCAGTGAACTGGGTTTATGGGAGGAACTGTGAATTCCTTTGAAATGATCTTTCATTAAATGGCTAGTTGTTTTATTTAAACCCTATTGAATTCTTCATTTTACATGTTACGGGTAATATTATATATACATAATCTATATCAGCCTCTGATATAGGAATAGGCATGGCTAGTGCCGAGGCGATATGATGGAATTTCACAGGGGTCCATAGAGACCCTAGCCAACCCTGTAGGGATTGGTGAGGAAGGGAGGAAACTCTGTGAACCACAGGGAGTCCGCAAATCCCTGCAGGAGTAGAGAAAAACCTCTCAGACCGGCGAGGAGTGATAGACGGCCATTACGAGCTGTCAGAAGCCCCAGCAGCCAGACCGGAAAGTTAAAAGAAGATTGTCGAGTGGTGTGTTTGTTCTAGGTGAGATTTTTCTGACCTCTGCTTCAAAAGAAAAGACTTGGCTCTCCCTCAATTTGGATTAAGTTGAGAGTGAGACTAAAGACTAGGAGGTGGGATTTTAAACTTTCCACTTCTGGACTTCGCAGAGAAGAGGGTTTTAGTCATTAATAAAGAAGACATAGAAAATTTTACTATTTTGCTATAAGGAAATGTGGAAGAGATAGAAAGAAGAGACTAAGGTTTTATTTAGAGTGAAGCTCTGTAGTCCCCTTTTTATTAAAACTGGGAAACTTTTGATTGTAAAAAAGAAAAAGGAAAAGCTTTAAGCTTTAAATTTAAATTTAAATCAAGAAGTGACGGACCTAAAATAGAGGAAACAGAATAATTGCGTCATCTACTGGTGCCGGCTGGCACAGAAAGTGTTTAAAGAGATAAATGAGTTGTGGAGTACAGCAAATGATTACAGTAAATGAAACAACAATCTTCTGACACTTGCATCTTGTTTAGTCTGGAAGGCTGGAGCAGAGAGTGGAACAACTATGACTGTGAAAATCAGTAGCTCTCTGGCTTTAGCAGATAATAAATGTAAGCAGGCTGGAACTGAAACATTTTGAATAGAACACCTTTGAACTTTTTCCTCCCCCTTCTTTTGTTTTTTCATGCTTTTCTTAAGACTTTTAAAACTTAGAATTTGGGAAACTATAAAGACTTGCCAAATCAGGCTGGATTGTAAATTAGATTGATGGAATATAATTAATTTTTGATATTACAATTGTAGAAGGAGAAGAAAAGAAGAAATTAAAATAGTTATACGAGAACTCATGGGACACTCTGTGAAAGATTGTTGGGTCATATGTGGGCCTAAGTGGATTACAAATAAACTTTAATAGCCTATTCACCAAAGAGGAAGAGAAGAAGGGTCAAAGACGACTTGTGAGAGATATTTTGGTTTGCCTTACAAAATTTGTGAAAGACATATTTTAGACCCTGTGGACTTTAGAAAACATAGTATTCATATTCATATTCATATTCATATTCTATTTCTATATAATTTCTATACAATATTGTGGAAAAAAGTAGAGAAGAAGAGTGAAAAACTATACTTAAAGGTACTCTTGAACTGATATATTATGGACTATTTGGACAGAAGTGATAATAAGATGGATAGAGGAATTTGGTAGTGAGAGTGTTACAAAATTGAGTTTACTGCAATTGGATGACAACTGGGAGGGAATAGTGGAATTCTTGGGAGTGTGTTGTGAAACTATTGTCTATTCTATGTGATAATATTGAAAGATGAACTTTGATTCCCTCAGCAACACCATCTGCTGCCCAAGTCTGGCAAGCCAGAGATCCTTGAATAATTTTCTGGTGCAGGAAAGAAACTCAATGCAGGCAGAAACAAAAGCAATGTTCTAATCAATACAGGAGTCAATGACCAAATGACATGAAAGAATACAAAAAATGGACGATAAAGTGGAAAATATCCAACAAATAATGATAAAGAATGAAGAAAGAATTTAAAAAGTAGAGGAAAAATCAGAACAAGCCGAAAAAAGGTGGTGGAAATGGACCAGAGATTAACTCAGGTGGACAAGAGCCTGGAGGCCTCAATAATATCCCTGGTGGTGGAAAAAGCTGAATTCTTTCTAAGATTTCAAAATATAGAAGAAGAGAAACGGGAAGATCTCCCGGATAAAATGGCAGAGTTGTTGGTGGAAATCTTGGAAGTGAGCAAGCAGGAGGCATTATCAGAGATGGATGAAGCCTATCAGGTCCATACAGGTCCATGTAAGGAGGAATAGATTCCCCAGAGAAGTACACATTCGGTTCCTGGAAAAAGCTACTAGAATGGAAATACTTCAAAAAGCTAGAGGAAAGCCAATGATGTACAAAAAAAAAAGAAATAACAATTCTAGAATAGATACCAAGAAGAATGCGAGACATAAGAAGAGAATATCAATTTCTGGCAAGAAAATTGATCAAATATCGTACGTATGATCACGTACATTTTAGGTGGCTGATACCTGAAGGTTTTGGCATGAAGAAAAATATAGGTTAGACTCAATAGATAAGGCGATTGAATTTGATGAACAACACTTTGGAATGGAGGAAGAGAAGGAAAAAAGAGAGAAAAGAGGTGATAAGAGTCAAGAAGTACTAGTTGAAGAGGAACCATTACAGCTAAAAGGGAATGAAAGGGAGCAAAGAGAAAGAGCAGAATGGGAAGAAGCTAGAGCAAAAGAAAAGAGAGAAATAAGAACCATTAAACTGCTAGGCTGATTTACAAGTAAAAAGATGGGAGAAGAAACTACGTTAATGTCAGTCAATGTTAATGGATTGAATCCGGCAATGAAAAGGAAAATCTTTTTCAATAAACTAAAAAAAATGAACTTAGATCTGATCTGTCTCCAGGAAGTATATATTAAAAAGGACCACTATAAACTATTGGAAAACTCTAAAATGAGCAATTATTTAATTCTTAAAAACAAATATCAAAATCAGCATTTGCACAGAAAAGAAAGCTGTAGAAAAGCAAACAAAAACAAAATCTGTTACTGTTTCCCTCGACTTTGTCTCCAGAAGCACTTATTTTTTTCCACATGCTACTTTTATTTATTTATTTTTTTAATAAATTTTTATTTGTTTAAAAGTACAAACAAAACAAAACTAGTGACTATAAAACATACAAAACAAAACATGAAAACAAAGAGTTCAAATATACATTTTATCAAATATATCACAACAGTAATGTATGTTCTTATTTGTGTTTTGACTCTTCCTTGTTTGATCTTATTCATATATCTATCTTTATGATTCACTGTTAAATTATGTTAGTGATTTATGTTCCTGTTTCTGTAACTCCAATTGCTCCCTATTCTTTTTTCCTTTTTCTATTTTTCAACCAACTATACCACTTTTCCCATACTAGATAATTTATTTATTTATTTATTTATTTATTTTTAGATTTCTATACCGCCCTTCTCCCTGGGGACTCAGGGCGGTGTACAGCCAAGTAAGAAACACATAATATAAACAATTAAAAACCAATTAAAAAGAATATCTAAATTTGGCCCAGAAATTTAAAAACACCCCACTTTAAAATCATTTAAAAGGCTTCGCTTAGGCCAGCCCGGCTTGTTGGAAGAAAAATGTTTTAAGGGCCCGGCGGAAGGCACAGAGGTCATGGATTTTTCTTAACTCAGGGGGAAGCTGATTCCAGAGGGTAGGAGCTCCCACAGAGAAGGCCCTCCCCCTGGGGGTCACCAGCCTACATTGCTTGGCTGATGGCACCCCGAGGAGACCCTCTCTGTAGGAGCGTACGGGTCGATGGGAGGTTGTCAGTGGCAGAAGGCGGTCTCGTAGATAACTGGGCCCTATGCCATGGAGCGCTTTAAAGGTGGTAACCAACACCTTGAAGCGCACCCGGAAGACCACTGGGAGCCAGTGCAGCTCGCGCAGGAGCGGTGTTATGTGGGAGCGCCATGTAGCCCCCGTAATTACCCGCGCGGCCGCATTCTGGACCAGTTGGAGCCTCCGGGTGCTCTTCAGGGGGAGCCCCATGTAGAGAGCATTACAGTAGTCCAGGCGAGAGGTGACGAGGGCGTGAGTGACCGTGCACACGGAATCCCGATCAAGAAAGGGGCGCAACTGGCGAATCAGGCGTACCTGATAAAAGGTCCCCCTGGCCACAGCTGTCAGATGTTCCTCTAAGGACAGCTGCGTATCCAGGAGGACTCCCAGATTGCGCGCCCTCTCCACGGGGGCCAAAGACTCGCCCCCGATAGTCAGCGATGGCGTCAGCTGGCTATATCGGGAAACCGGGAACCACAGCCACTCAGTCTTGGAGGGGTTGAGCTTGAGCTTGTTCCTCCCCATCCAGATCCGTACAGCTTCCAGGCACTGGGACATCACTTCAAGGGCATCGTTGGGGTGGTCTGGGGTGGAGATGTACAGCTGGGTGTCGTCAGCGTACTGATGATATCTCACCCCAAAACCACGGATGATCTCACCCAGCGGCTTCACATAAATGTTGAACAGAAGGGGCGAGAGGACCGACCCTTGTGGCACTCCACAAATGAGAGGCCTCGAGGTCGACCTCTGCCCCCCTGTCAACACAAACTGCGACCGGTCGGAGAGAAAGGAGGAGAACCATCGTAAAACGGTGCCCCCCATCCCCAACTCTTCCAACCGGTGCAGCATGATACCATGGTCGATGGTATCAAAAGCTGCTGAGAGATCTAATAGGACCAGAACAGAGGAACAACCTCTGTCCCGGGCCCTCCAGAGATCATCAACCAACGCGACCAATGCCGTTTCCGTGCTGTGACCAGGCCTGAAACCCGACTGGAACGGATCCAGATAGGACGTTTCCTCCAGGAATTGTGGGAACTGTCGTGCAACCACACTCTCAACAACCTTCGCCACAAAGCGAAGGTTGGAGACAGGACGATAGTTAGCCAATATTGCCGGGTCCAGGGAGGGCTTCTTGAGGAGAGGCCTCACCACCGCCTCCTTCAAGGCGGCAGGGAAGTATCCCTCACTCAACGAAGCGTTAATAATTCCCTGGAGCCAGCCTCGTGTAACCTCCCGGGAAGCCAGTACTAACCAGGAGGGACACGGGTCCAATAAACATGTGGTCGCATTAAGTCTCCCCAAAATCCTGTCCACGTCATCAAGAGTCACAAGGTCAAACTCCTCCCAGATAACACTCTCAAGACTATTCCTCGTCATCCCGCCCGGATCTACCCAGTCAGAGTCCAAGTCCCGTCAGATCTGAGCGATTTTGTCATACAGATATCGTCCGAAATCCTCAGCCCTGCCCTCCAGGGGGTCCTCCCTCACTCCCGATTGAAGCAGGGAGCGGGTCACCCTGAACAGGGCCGCCGGACGATTCTCTGATGACGCAATAAGAGCGGAAAAGTGATTAGACTTTGCCGCTTTTATCGCCACTAGGTAGGCTTTAATATGTAGCCTTACCAGTGTTCGATCAGATTCGGCAAGACTGGCCCTCCAACCGCTCTCTAGGCGTCTTTTCCGGCGCTTCATCTCCCTCAGCTCCTCAGTAAACCAAGGGGCCGTGAGGGATCGGCACCGGGTCAGAGGCCGCAAAGGCACGACTCGGTCTAAGGCCCCGCTAGCGGCCTGATCCCAGGCCGCCACCAGGTCCCCGACCGAGTCGTGTGCCAGAACCTCAGGAAATGGCCCAAGCTCCATCTGGAATCTATCAGAATCCATCAGGCGCCTGGGGTGGACCCATCTTATCGGCTCCGCCTCCCTGCGGCGGGGTGTAGCGGTTTGAAGATCTAGGCGAAGGAGGGAGTGGTCTGACCATGACAAGGGTTCCATGTCTATATCCCCTATAACAGACTCACTCAGCCACTGGCCAGAGACAAAAATCAAGTCCAGGGTGTGACCCCCTCTGTGAGTGGGGCCATGAACTAACTGGGTCAGGTCCATGGCCGTCATGGAAGCCATGAACTCCCGAGCTATCTCAGACGTCTCACCAACAGATGGCAGATTGAAGTCACCCATAACCATAAGCCTGGGTGTATCAACTGCCACTGCGGCTATCACATCGAGCAGCTCGGGCAGGGCCGTTGCCACGCGGCAGGGAGCCAGGTACGTAAGCAACAGGCCCATCTGAACCCCAAGGCCCCATCTCACAAAGAGGGTCTCACATCCGGCTATCTGTGGCACAGTGGATTCCCTCGCACCGAGATCTTCTTTAATAATCACCGCTACCCCCCCGCCCCTCCCTTGGGCCCTCGGCTGATGGAACGCCGATAATAATCATGTTCCTCTTTATCTTGTAATTCTTTTGTGAGCCTGTCCATTTCTTCACATTCCATAATCTTATTAATTACTCTATCTTCTGTCGGTGTGTCACTACTCTTCCAGTTTTGTGCAAAAATTATTCGTGCTGCTGTTATTATATGGATGATTAAATATTTTATTTCCTTTTCATATTGTCCATTTATTATTCCTAGTAGAAAGGTTTCCGGTCTCATTTCTAATCTTCATTGTGTGATTTCTTCTACTTGTGTTCTGATCATTTGCCAGTATTGTTCTGTTTTTGGACAGGTCCACCACATGTGGTAATAGGTTCCTTTATGCAGTTTACATTTCCAACAAGATGGAGAAGTGTTGGGAAACATTCTTGCCAGTCTGGCCGGTGGAAGGTGCCACCTATAGAACATTTTGTACATGTTTTCTTTATATGGTGCAGACATTGTTAATTTATAGTTTATAATATAAACTAGTTTATATTATAGTTATAATATAGTTTATTATAGTTTATAATTTTTCCCAATTATCTAATTGAATATTGTAGCCGAAATTCTTTGCCCAAATTATCATATTTTCTTTGACCACTTCTTCTTCTAATTTGTAACCTCATAAATAATTGTAAACTTTTTTTAATCAATTTATCTTGTGATCCTTGTAGAATTTTATCTAATTCGTATTGGCCTTTTTGGAATCCAAATTGAGCTGAATCTTTCTTATATTTTGATTTTATTTGTAGATATGGCCACCAATCAATATCCATACCCATCTCCTTCAATTCTTCTCTTGTTCTTAGTTCCCCTTGATTATTTAGTAAATCTTTATAAGTTCTCATTTTGGTGATGTCCATAGTATTTGGATAGATCTGGGCTTCCATGGTTGATAACCATTCCGGGATTTTATTGTACTGTATTTTTTTGATGCTCTGCCATGTTGATATAGTGCTTGTCTGACAATGTGCCTCTGAAAATATCTATGTTGCTTATCTGTGCCCTCCCACAGAAAAGCATGCCATCCTTGTTGTAAGTCGAATCCTTCCAAAGTCAATAATCTTTTATTTTTGAGTTCCATCCATTCTTTGATCCAAATTAGTGCTGATACTTTATAATATGTCTCCCAGTCCAGTAGTGCCAATCCTCCTCTTTCTCTTGTATCTTGTAGGTATTTTGTTTTAATTCTTGCTTTCTTCCCTTGCCATATGTAGTTTGCTATTAATTTATTAAAATCCTTAAAAAAGTTTTTCCCTGGTTTTATTGGAATCACTTGGAATAAGTATAAAATTCTGGGTAAAACATTTAGATTTATATATCTAATTGGTCTTCTAATTCTTTTTCTTGTTGATTAGTGAGATTTTTCGTTAGTATCTTTGTTTTTTGTTTATTGATTTTGAGTCCGGCTACACTCCCGTATTTTTCTATTTTATCTAATAATTTAGTGCCCATTGTTATTGGTTGTTCTATGATAAATATCTTGTCATCAGCGAAGGCTTGAAGTTTGTATTCTTCCCCTTTGATTTTCAGACCTTTTATTTCTTTATCTCTTCTGATCTCTTTTAAGAGAGTTTCTAAGGCTAATATGAATACTAGGGGGGACATAGGACACCCCTGTCTAACTCCTTTTGATATCTGAAATTGTTCTGTCAAGTCACCATTTATTATTATTTGAGATGAGTAAATTTTCTTTATCATATTTATGAATTTGTCGCTGAATTTCATAGTTTCCAATTGTAGTACAAGAAATTTCCAATTTAGATTGTCAAATGCTTTCTGTGCATCTAAAAAGATTAGGGCTGCTTGTTTATCTGAGTTTATTTCATAATATTCTAATACATCCATTATTAATCTCACATTATTTTTTGTCTGTCTCTTTGGGATAAAGCCATTTTGATTGGAGTGAATGTATTCATTAATTATTTTATTGAGACGTTCTGTGATAATCAATGTAAATAATTTGTAGTCCACATTTAAAAGTGATATCGGTCTGTAATTTTTAATATGTGTATGATCTGTCTCTTCTTTTGGTATCAGTGTAATAATGGCCTCTGTCCAGGAATTAGGAATTGTAGCTTCCAGAAGTGCATCGTTCAAGACTCCAAGTAAAATTTCATCTGTTACATGTTGGCAAGATTTGTAAAACTCTGCAGGTATACCATCTGGCCCCAGAGTTTTATTTGTTTTTTGTTTTTTCTTCGCCTTTGTTAGTTCTGTCATCGTAATTGGTCTGTCCAATAGATCCCTATGTGTTTCCTCTAGTTCTTTGATATCAGCTTCATTTAAATATTGTTTGATGTCTTCTTCTGAGGTCTCTTCCTATTCATACAGTTTTTGGAAAAATGTTTTAGCTATGTTCTTTTTATCCTTGTTCCTATAATATATTTCTCCAGTGTCATCCTGTAATTGATATATTGTCCTTCTCTCTTTTTCTTTCTTCAATTTGTACGCCACATGCTACTTTTAAGTGAGTCACTTTTTAAAATGTAATGCACAGGTGTCAAACTCACAATGTCATGTTGTCGTTACGTGACATTTCACAATGTTTTTCCCATTCACAAAGGGTGTGGCCTGCGTGTGACTCATCCAGCCCACGGGCCGCCAGTTTGACACCCCTGAATCGTAACTCATGCTGGACTATTACTGTGGTTTATTACATAAAAGTTCAAAAACAATTTGCCTGAGTCTGTTCTGCTCATCCACACTGCACAGAAATCCTAGTAATACTGGAGTTTTTATTGTACTTTTAATACTTTTATCGAAGAGAGATCATTCTCACCAGCTCAAGGTTGACTCAGTTGACTTGCTAAATTACATTAGCAAGCCAGAAATGAATTTTGTTTCTACTTTCCTGCTTCGATCCTGGTTAATTTAATGTTATATTATCACAGCAAATACCACTTTATTTTCATATTGTTTTGTTAATTTAGGAACTTAAGATTTTTTCAATAGATTGATAATAAAACATAATGCTAAGAGAGAGAGTAAAAGTAATTTGAACTGCAGAGTTGTTGGGAGCTGGGTGGCATAGAATGTTTGTTTGTTTGTTTATGCATATATTTAGCTAGCTAGATTTAGCTAGAATGACACTGTGAGTTCTAGTCCTATTTTAGGCATAAAGCCTGATAGGTGACCTTGGGCCAGTTACTCACATTCTCTCTCAGTCCAAGAAAGCAATTAATGGCTAAGCATTTCCAAAAACAACTTGCCAAGAAAACTCCAGGGACTTGTCCAGGCAGTCATGAGGAGTCAAAATAGATTCAAAGGTTCTCCTCACCCCTCACAAAAATAAATGAATAAATGAATAAAGGAGGGAAATAGGAAAGGATGAAAAGCCAAGCCATTTAACATCTATTTCCTAAGAATGCTTACAATGGTTAGTTTTCATTCAAAGCCAAATCTTTCATTTTTATTCACATATGAACATCTGCAGAGACACAAGAGTGATAAAAAGAAAACATATTTTAGCAGAGTTAAAATCTACAGGCCACAAAACTTTAAGAAAAATGCATACAATATATTTGACCTATTATGTATTTTCTTATGTATTGCTAATAAATTGAAATGTATCACCAAAGACAGATGTAGCAGCATTTTTAAATAAAGTTGACTAAACAGACTTGAAATTTAATTCTTCAGCTCTAAGGAGGTAGCTTATTTTGTATTACATAACTGCCTGTCAAGTTTACTTCTTCCATCTATAATTTAATTAATATTATTCTATGCTTACAGCAAGCCATAATTAGCCATTATGTTTGAACAAGTAAACTATTATTTCTCCATGCCATCTAAAGTATAGCAATTTACAATCCAACTTTGGCTGACAACTTCAAAACAAATATTTGCTGGATTAGGTGTAATAAGGGAGGAACAAGAAATGTGTGAGTCTAGAAATATCAAATACTAATGCCAAGTCCTTAATTTCTTGAGTATTTCAAGGGAATTCTTGTTGCATTTGTAGAACCTTCTTCTTAACTTCCTCTTTTACCACTTCAGCTGTCAAGGGATTTATAGAAACACAGTTGTCGAATATGCAGTTTCTGATATGGAAACATTAATTAAAATGTATCAAAGCAGAAGTTTTAATATATAATTTCATCTTAGCTCACTGAAAACTATATTCCCTTCCTACTTTCACTTCAAATTTAGAGCAGCCTTCCTTAAACAAATATGTGCAGATATGTTGAAACACAATTTTCATTATTTCTAATCAATATGGACAGTATCATTCTGGGAAAGGCTGCTATAGACTATTTTTATATGGATGTCATATGCTTTCCTATTGACCTTTCATCTAGCAGCCTTTGATGAATGAAAATTGCTTATTAGGCCCTGTTGTTTATAACTTACGATTACTGATTGTAACTATGATTATGACCCATGACAATTTGCTGTTGTGTCTCAAATGCACTTCTGTGTTTGGAGACAGGATTGACAAAAGTTAAAGCAAGAATCTGTATAGCATCTTTAAATCTCTGGCTAAAGCTTAACTTCTTTGCACAAGGCCTTGCTCCATTAATCCTCCAAGACAAATTCTCCTCGTCATGGATCAAGGCTATCAAGTTCAACTTTGCCAAACCAGGCTTCTCCCCGGCCTCAATACTCAAGTTGGACTACGACCAAGCAAAACAAACCTTGCGACAAAGGGTAGAGGACATTGAAAGGCAAATGGACTTAGGGAAAGCTCCATTGTTTCTGACTCCAGACACCATTAGATATGCCAGCTATCTTAGCCAGTTGGGGTGGGCAAACCATTGGAAAGCATTTTTGCTCACATGGTGCCATGTACTTCCATCGGCCGCCCTGTTTGGCAAATATAAAAAGATACCATTGACTGAAAGACTCTGTTCCTGTGGCTCAGGAGAAGTGGAGACTGTTGGTCACATACTCCTTCGATGTTCCCTTTACAGAGAGATTAGAAAAAAAATATCCTTCCAATAATTGCTAGGTATCCTGGCCATTCTGATATTGCTTATCTCCAGCGGTTGCTTAAGGATGAACAGTCCATAACTACAGTGCAGGTGGCTAGATTCTGTGCAGCAGCTCTGGGGATTCGTCAGAAATGTGTCTAATCCACCATAGCTATTTTATACAACAAATATGGCAAATCCTTTGCACTGCTTATTCCTTTCCCTTTTAGTATTAAACTGACTACGGGCCTCACAGTTTGTGGATTGTGATTTTAATATAGTTAGACCATGTGTAATTGACAGACTGGAATTTATCATAGATTTTATCTGTTATTTATTATTTTATTCTAGAATTTTTAATTGGATATTCACTGAGTGTTTTTATTTGTTCTGGTCTCTGGTCTATGACTATAATAAACTGAAATTGAAATTGCTGTTACTGTGAGCTTATGCACTGAGGACAAATTTCTTGTGTGTCCAAACACACTTGGCCGATGAAGAATTCTATTCTATTCTATTCTATTCTATTCTATTCTATTCTATTCTATTCTATTCTATTCTATTCTACTCTACTCTACTCTACTCTACTCTACTCTACTCTACTCTACTCTATTCTACCTGAGAAACTGAATTCTATGCACTTGTATTAAATAAATGACAAGCACCACTAAGTTGTCCTGATTGGAACCTGCCCCATTGGAAATAAAAAAAATATAGGCAAAGGAATACCAACCAACTCTTATCCTATCTGTTTGAAAAAGATGAGTTATTTTAACATACTTTCATGCAGTGGTGAAAAGTAAAATTTGTTACTACCGGTTCTGTGGGCGTGGCTTGGTGGTGGGGGTAATATGGCTGAGTGGGCGTGGTCAACTTTTTTTTATTTTACTTTTAAAACCATTTGTAAAAATAATGCTTTTAAAAGCCTCTGACGATCTCAGCTGACTTGCCTGATCGGCAGAGGCTTTTTTTCCTTTTAAAAACATTTTTTAATAACCTCTTCACCCAAAGTGGTTGTAGAAAAAATGTTTTTAAAAGCCTCTGATGATCCCAGCTGAGCCGTGCGATCATCAGAGGCTTTTTTTTTTTTACTTTTAAAAGCATTTTTTTGGCCAAAGAGGTTGTAGAAAAACTGCTTTTAAAAATAATTTTAAAAAGCCTCTGATGATTGCGCGGCTCAGCTGGGCATGGGGCGGGGGCAGGGATTTTTGCTACCGGTTCTCCGAACCACCCACCTCCATCGCTACCTGATCAGGCAATCCGGTCTGAACTGGGAGCATTTCACCCCTGCTTTCATGCATTTATTGTGTTAGAATTATTGGTAAAGGGCTGATGGTATATTCATGCTTATTTATTTGCTTAATTACCAGAAAGAATCATAAATAGAATAAACTAAAGGAAAGCTTTTCAAGCTTTAGAAAGCAGATAATAATAATCTGGCTACTTGGACTGAACTTGGTGATTGATGTTGATTAATGATGGCATTGGGTTGTTCTTTGGAAGTTTCTGATACCTGCTGCATCTGAGATCTTGGCAACCAATAAAATTAGTATAGTGATTGACTATGATTCTGTTTTCAAGAAACAAGTTCACTGTTCTGAAGACTGAATAACAAATATTGGAAAGAAGCATGGAAAAAATTATTTGGTTACTATATGGGGAAAGGAAAAATGAGTGCTCCATGAAAATATCATTCTTCCCTTTTCTTCTTGCCTGTTTGCACCCACAACTAGTCAACAAAAAATTGTCATTTACATTTTCAGTGCAGAGTAATTGCTCTTAATCAACACACTGTGTATGTCTATAAGTAACTATGGATGGCCTATTAACAACAATCAATGCCCTCTTGATAGCCATTCTGGTAATGTAGAGGTGGACAATTAATTCTGAAATAAGAATATGCCTGGGAACCAACCTGTGGTTGAAGCTGAAATGAATTTTCGTGAGAAAAGTCCTTTAATACAGAAATGGCAGGGACTGGGGGGAGTGCAGGTATTACTGTGTTCTACACATAGTTGTCTACAGTTCCTAATGGTACCCAGGAAATTGTTAGAACAAACAAAGGATTATATGAGAAGTGGAATCTATTCCCCTTTTCTGATCTGCACAATAGATTTACCTGAGCAATTACTCTCTACTTTTGCAAAATCAGTTCTAAAGTATGTGTTTTTCTTTTGTGCTTTTTTCTTGCTTTTTAAAATTTCATGTGATTTTTTTTTTCTTTTTGTTCGATATCATGAAGATCAGGATTTCAGTGCTCTGAGTAGAACACAATAAATAGATTTGATAGGCTCAAATTATGTTGCTTCTGAAGCATTCTGATTAGAAAATGTGCTGTCAAAATCCTTCTGGCTTGAGACTGAAGTCTAGGATTGATTTTCTAATTCTTTTTGAAATCTATTTTATTGCCACCTCTAAATCTATAATTCAGATTTAACTATTACAGCCCTATATGGCCACTGGAAAAACTATTGCTTTAATTATGCTGGTCTTTGTTGTTACTGACATATTGTTGTCCTTCATCATCATCATCATCTTGCCTGTGATGGTCATTGCTTTCTTCTCTCTCTTATTTATCTCTCCAATATAGTGATCATCACTTTTCTCAAGCCAAGGACCCCTTTGGATTAGAGAAACTGTCAGCCTTGGAGGCAATCTTTTTCTCTGGATCTTCAGGGCTGCCACACTTGGTGCTGTGGGAAATTGGAAGGGGGGATTGCATGGAGTTGTAGAACTATCTAGCCATAACAACGTTCTTTTCTCTGGAAGTCGTTCAGCCTGCACCTGGAGTGGCGTGACTGGGAGGCATCTCCAGTTGGAACGGTGGATTGATTGGACCGTATGGGTGCAGGGGAAGGGACTTTGGCTCTCCTTTGGGTGGAGAAAAACCAGAAGCTTTCGGAGTCAGTAATATGACATCTCTAATAAAATGGAACTTTGAGGAACTTCTAGCCTTGGAGTCTTATTTAGTTGGGGGTGTTACTTGGAACCCTGACAGAAACTTTAAATTCAAATATTTCTTCACTGTCAACTGTAAGTTAATTAGGTATGCAAGTAGACATCAGTTTTGTCTTGATATTTAATAATAATAATAATAATAATAATAATAATAATAATAAATCACCTTTTTATTTTTATAAGTTTTTCTATGTCTTTTTTCTTTTTTCTAAAGTTAGTTAACAAAGTAAAATCTCAGCTTATTAGTATTTCATCCTTCAGGTTTAATTCCAGCTATAACTTCTTACAGTCATGCTCTTCTTAAATTTAGTGCACAATTAAACCAATGTGAGGACAATATATAAAATGTCTTATTTCATTTCCTATTCTGAATCACTTTATTTCACTACCTACGGTATGCCTTATTCATTGTAAAATTTCTTCAGAACAATAGTCAGGCATTCTGGTATACACATTAACCATAGTATATTTCATATTCTGGCATCATCTTTTGTGACCAAAGGTGTTTAGTCTGTAAAGCAAAGTAAACCACCTCTTGGTATCGTTTTGTACTTAGCATGGTAACTAACTCCTCCCATGTCTCTCTGCTTCTTATAGAATCTAGAGGGCTTTTATTTACCAGGAATGGCTTTTGAAGAGACACTGCATAGTTTCATCTAATGCTCCTTGTTTTCACTACAGTTAACAGCCCATCTTTAAATGTTCATCATCACCTATTGCCATCTAGTGGATATTAAGTAGATAGTGCAGAATAAAACCAGTCATTTCAATAGTAGCAATAATTTTCCTTGACAGTTAATAAAATAATACAAAGTTAGTCATATTACTTGGGTCCTCTAAAAGGATCTTTGATGCTTTTAATGAATCACTGACTTACTCTGCTTGACTTTTTCCAAGATGCATACATGCTGGATGTCGGGCGTGTCAATTTTTCAACTTTCAATTTACAAACATTAGGGGTGCTCAAAAGTTGTGACATGCCTTGGGGATTGTAAAGATATGTTGGTTACTTTAATATAATTTAGATGTGCTTGGTAAATAACTACATAACTATACTTTTCAGACCACCAATTCTCCAGCAAACAATTCAGACCAGCAATTCCCCAGTACCATCAACGAAGAACATTATTCTGTGTACAGTGAGTCAGGTGGAAGATACCTTTATAATTTCACTCTAGAGAAAGGCTCAAAAACAGGAAAACCTGCTCAAGTGATTGCAGATAATCTGGTGTATTTCTTGAAGAAGAAAGGCATTGACAAAAGCTTGAAGGCCATTGGAGGAGATTCTACAAATGTTAATACTGGCTGTGAAGGTGGTGCCATGCACTAGATCAGAGGTCCTCAAACTATGGCCCGCGGGATGGATACGGCCCATCAAAGCAATTTATCAGGCCCACACATCATTCAGAGGCTCCTTATTCTGCTCATTCAAAGGCTGCTCATTCAAAACTAAACTAAAGTGCAGTTGCTGTGTGTAAAACTCACCTTAAATCAACATAGCCAGAGAGAAGCAGAGCGCTGCACTTTCTAGACACCACTGGAGCAGAATGAGGGGGGGATGGGATGTCTCCCCCTCCCTGTCTGCTTTTAGCCTTCTCTGAGGAAAAAAAAGGGCGAGGGAGTGGTCTCCCTCCCTTAACGAAAAAAAACCCTCCCAGCCAAGCCAGATCTCCCAATTGGCCGCCAGTGACCTGGATGGGACTGACACGTTTCCCGGGGCCGAGTGCATCCATGATCAGTCTGCCGGGTGAGGGCTTCTGCCTCAGCTACCTTTTTGTGACTGCTCTTGCCAGAGGAGGTGGCTGTCACTTTAAAAATTGACTGAAAGAGGAGCCTCTGTTTGGCTTCTGAGCGGCCATGGAGGCAATGAGGTGGGGAGGGAAAAGAGATACCTCTTCTGGGGCTCACCCACTCCCCATCACCCCCTTGTGGACACCCCTGCCCAGCATGTCTGGGATTTAATCAGCAGGGTGTAAACTGTTGACAGGCCTGCTCTGGAGAGGACTTCTGGGTCTGGCACCTTGTCCTGCCACCAGATCCTCAGAAGTCTGCGGAGGCAGGTCATGTGGAAGTGGTTCGATTGCCTAGCGTGCCTCCCGTATACTGTCCAAGTCTCACAGGCATACATCAGGGTAGTTAGCATTACTGCTTGGTAGACTTTGAGCTTTGTAGCCAGGCTTATTTCACAGCGGTCTATTAGTAGAATTAGTAGTATAGAAACAGGATGGCTAACATAGCTAGGGACTAAAGGAAGTGTTAAGACATTGCTGTATACTTTCTGCTTTACTAAAATAGATCTGCCTTTCTTCTTTCCTCTCAACTATTTCAGTCTGCTATTCTTCAGTTGCTATTTGGTTGTTCCTCATTTCCTTCTCTCATGGTATTCCCATTCCTATGAGTTAATTGAAATTAAGGCCAGCTATGAAATCCTTTGCCTTTGCGTCACTCACAATTTATCTTCTGCTTCTACATATTAGAAAGAATGCAACTAGACATGCTTAACCCCTCCCTTGCTAATCTGCACACTGAACTCCTGTGATTGCAGAGTTTGAAGGGAAAGGAAATTGCCATAGAAACTGACAGAAAACTGACTGCAAGGTCATGAAAACTCTAGAATCACTTAATCAGAGCATGGAGACATTTTCATGTCTTAGTCTATAGCTATACTCCATATTGAAGAGTCTTTCAGGAGATAATTGTTCATTTTATACATTTAGGCAGATGTTGAAAAGGGCAGCATAAATAGCCATTAATGTAGTGGGATGGGCAGTGATGGTTAGGGTTTGGAGAAATCCTATTTATGCAGAATAGAAAATGCTGTATTTTTGTCAATGTTAGTGAAGGATTCAATTGCCAATCTAGATGGTTTCTGAAGATGTCCATTTTGTTCGTAGCTGAAGTCATTTGTATCTCCTGGACACAAATCTCAGATATTGTGGAACTCAGATACCTCTACCCACTTTGCAGTCTTGCTTTGACACAAAGAGCTTTGTAGATGGGCTTTCAGATGCTGCTATATCTAGTCCAAAGGAGATGTGTGAAGCAACATATGTTATATTAAGAATATGTTCTCTTGCATCTAGGTGAGAATGAAATCTTTAGTTTGCCATTAGAATCCTACTGCTTTTAAGATTCCCCCACCCCCACCCCAATATTGCTGATTATGATTATGGTTTATTATGAAGAGGTGTAGATAGTATATATATTTGAAAAAGCAATGGAAAATTGGGTTTATTTTAAAAAACATTTGGAATTGAGAAATAGAAATGAATGGCTTTAATGCTATATACTGAATTGTAGTAATATATTTGATTGTAGTATTTGGATAATCTGATAAAGGAAAGAAATGGAAAAGGGAAGGAAATGGGTTATCTAAGTAAAATTGTATGAATACTAATATCTATAATTGGAATAATGGAATCTTGGGAAAATATTTGAAACTATATTATATTGTGAAAAGGAAGCAATGGGAAAATATTTGAATAAGATGATTTAGAGTTAGGGTTAGGTTTTTAAAAAACGATTGACTTTAAATTAAAGGGTTGCAATTTGGAAAAATGTAATAAGGGGGGGGGAGAAAAATTGACCAAGATTAGAGATTAGGGTGAATGGTAATATTGGTTATATATCAGAAGAAATAGAAGGAAAATAAAATAAAAAATTAAAGAGAAAGAATATTATGGCAAAAAGTGAAATATATAAATTGTGTTGGAGAAAACTAAAAGCTGTACAAATTTTGACTCAGCCAATACTCTGTTCAGAAAAAAATGTATTGTTTGTTTGTGTGTGTGTATGTTTGTTTTGAAAAAAAAATAAAAAACTTTTCTAAAAAAACAAAGATTTCCCCCCCTAGCTGACCAGTTGTGTATCAACACAGAAACATGCTGAGAGAATTTCTTAAAAGTGTTGGTTGGGGCACATTAAAGCAGGGGAGCATTAATTATCTTCTCTCCCATGTATTTTCCCCACACAGTTTACAAGTGAATGCTGTAAATTGGGATTGTTATTGCATCATATATGTTCTGACCTTCATATCCAGTATAACTGAAACAGACCCCAAAGCTGCTATTTGATTTATATCTAACCAAGATAACTTTTTCCTGCCTAAGGGTGAATCTTCCTGCCTAGAAAAGCTAACATGACCTGTAACGGTAGAGTGAACATTTCTGTATGTATAAATGAAGTTTGCACAGCTAATTTGATCTTGGCAGAAGATGACTTTTTCCTTCTGGTACATACAGCATTAGGTTGACAAAAGAAGAACAAGACCAATTTTAATTGAACGTTGACCAAAGATTTCAAGTAAAAGTCACAGATTTTCTTTCAAGCAGGCTAAACAAACGAAAACAATTCAGGAGCTTTGAACATCAACTTTTAATACCTCCAGCTGGTCTCTCAAGTTACAGTGGATTGTAGGAATGGCATGGGCTAAAACCAGGAGTCTATAACTTCTACTTCCACCTTAGATATAAAGTAACCTTGGGCCAGTGGTGGGTGAACCGGTAGCGGTGGCAGGAGGCTCCACCCACCTGCCCGGACGTCTCTGCGCATGGCGATGCAGAAGTGTCGCGCGCACACACCCACAAGCAAACCAGTAACGGCCAAAATTGAAACCCACTACTGTCTTCGGCCAATCACTTTCTCTCAGCTCTAGGAAGAAGGCAATGGTGAATACTTCTAAAAAACCTTGTCAAGAAAACTGCATGAACTAATTCAGGCAATCACCAGGTGTATGAATGATTCCAAGGATGAATAAATAAACAAAAATATGCAATGTTAGAGACTTAGAACAACTGTAGAAAAATAATTTTAATGCTTTTAAAAACCAGAAAAAAATCCATTATTTTATAAAGAACACTATTCAAGTTTAATGTCCCAAGAAACAGAAACATAAAGAAAAGGTAAAAGTAGAGATTTAGATAAACCTGCTTCCGTACAAGAATAATCTGTATAAAAAGTTAAATTCATAATGATTGTATTATATTACCCTACCTAAACTATGACTTTCAGATATATTAGAAGTTATCTCCAGAAAGTTTGAAGTCCATGCTTGCCAATAGTTTGAGCAATTATTATCCCAAAACATCTTGGAGATTACCAGGCTGGGAAAAATTGTATCACAAACCTCAAAGTTATGTAGTATGGATAGTAATATCAAATGTCAATTAGAGAGTCTTAATACAGTATTGATTGGAGCTTAAACGAATACTCAGCATTGAGGAAAAACAACAATTCATTTTTTTCCCAGTGTTACTCCCAATCCAGCCTTTATGTTTTCTGAACAACCAGAAAAATTGGGAAATAAAGATTAAATATTTATTAATACTTTGTTTATTAATACTTTGTATGTATTGACCTTTAATTAAATTAATGTTGGATTTCTGCTTCCCATGTGAAGAAGGGGACAGCCACTAGCAGAGAGGGGAGAGTGCGAGGTTGGTGCTTCTGGGTGCCACAGAGGCTTTATAACATCCCATCTCCTCACGTGAGAGGCGGTCAAAGGCTTCCTTCTCTCAGGGAGCACCACCCTCATTCAGATTCCCCGCCTCCCGCTGGTGGCCCTCAGCTGAGTGTGGCTGCCCCACCAACCGAGGAGTGAAGTGGACCTGCTTCGGCGACACCACCCCCACCCAGGCCAGGTCCGCTTTTAGCCATTGAAACTGCCTCCAGAAGTTGTAAGTCGAGGACTACTTGTAGTAATGGGCAGAAGCCGTGGGCCACACTTTGACCTCAAACCAGACCATTAATTTCTAAGTTTTCATTGCAGTCTGTGCCCAGCGAGCTTAGTAAATTAAGTGAATTGACCAAACTAACCAAAGGAAAACTTAGGTTAGGCCATATTGCAACGTCTGCCAATGGAAAGGGTCTGCACTTGAAACCAAGGTTCGCATTCCAAAACACCTTGAAAGCAAGGAATGTGATGGGTGGAGAAGGCGAGAATCAACACACACATCCTCTAGCCTCCAATGGTGAATTAAGGAGAGATGTATGGGGTATGGCCTTTTTTTCTCACCAGGCTCACCTCCACCTGGGGAGAGGCAAACGGGAAATGATTCCCAACGGCCCAGCCTCTTCAGCCTGGAGATGAGACGGGGCTGAACCGCTCCCATTTCTTCCACCAAACCAGAAATTGGACACTGGGAGAGAATGGGACACGTGTGTGTGTGTGATGGCAGTGAAGCTACGTGGAGTGCAGTACCTGAGGTGGCATTGGTGCCCAGAGGCACTATCTTTGATGGCTGGAGAGGCTCCTGAAGATGTGCAAAGCCCTGCCTGAGGAGCTGCTCGGGAGTCCCGAAACTGCCACCACTGCCACCATCTCCAATTCCTAAGCGAGACCTGCTTTCCAGGGCCAATGGGGCATCATTCCCTTGGCCTTGACCAGCGCTGGGAGCCCAGTCAAAGCCAATGTAGGACATATCAATCTCATCAGAGGTGCGCATCCAGGCAAAGCAAACCACCCGGCGAGATGCTGGGTGAAGTGAGGAGTGGCTGGGAGGAGAGGGGTGAGGTGTGGCCAGGCATGTTGAGGCACACTATTCAGCCAGTTCATCGAACTGCACAAAAAAATAGCTACTGGTTCTACCAAGCCAGTGCGAACCAGCTGAATCCCACCACTGCAAGGTGAGCAACCACTGGGATTTTGGAGCTTCTTCACCAAGGCTCCCATCTCCTCGGCATTCAGCTCTGTCTTTAGAGTGATGGGTTTTCTCTGGGGCATCCCCACAGGCTCTGGCTTTCTCCAAATCACTTTTGCGACTTGGCATCTTTTGCTCAATTCCCTTGGTAGACATTTGTCTTTGGGTTGACCATTACAGCAGAGCTTGGGGTGAAAGTGTGTATGTGGTTTTAGATTAGATTAGATTAGATTAGATTAGATTAGATTAGATTAGATTAGATTAGATTAGATTAGATTAGATTGAGTTGGAAGGGACCTTGTAGGTCATCTAGTACAACCTCCTGCCCAAGCAGGAGACCCTACACCATTTCTGACAAATGGCAGTACAATCTCTTCTTGAAAGCCTCCAGTGATAAAGCTCCCACAACTTCTGAAGGCAAGCTGTTCCACTGATTGATTGTTCTCACTGTCAGAAAATTTCTCCTACTTTCTAGGTTGAATCTCTCCTTGATCAGTTTCCGTCCATTATTCCTTGTCTGGTCTTCAGGTACCTTGGAAAATAGCTTGACCCCTTACTCTCTATGGCAGCCCCTCAAATATTGGAACATTCCTATCATGTCTCCTCTGGACCGTCTCGTCACTGGACTAGCCATGCAGAATACTTGCAACTGTTCATCGTATGTTTTAGCCTCTAGTCCCCTAATCATCCTGGTTGCTCTTCTCTGCACTTTTTCTAGAGTCCCAACATCTTTTTTATAGTGTGGTGACCAAAACTGGATGCAGTATTCTAGGTGTGGTCTTACTAAGGTTTTACAGAGTGATATTAGTACCTCACTTGATCTCGATTGTATCCTTCTGTTAATGCAATTTAGAATTGCATTGGCTTTTTTGGCTCATATTTAGCTGGTTGTCCACTAAGACGCCAAGATCCCTCTCACAGTTACTGTTATTAAGCCTGGTTTCACCCAGTCTATACGTGTACTTTTGGTTTTTCTTGCCTAAATGTAAGACTTTACTTTTCTCTACATTGAATTTCATTTTGTTAGATGGGGCCTAGTGTTCAAGTCTGTCAAGATCCATCTGGATCTTGTGCCTATCTTCTAGGGTGTTAGCTATTCCTGCCAGTTTAGTATCATCTGCAAATTTGGTAAGTTTCCCTTCTATTCCCTCATCTAAGTCATTTATGAAGATATTGAAGAGTATTGGGCCTAAGACAGAACCTTGTGGTACCCCCTGCTTAATTCCCTCCATGTAGATGTAGTACCATTAAGGACTACTTGTTGAGTATAGTTTGTCAGTCAGTTACAAATCTGGCTGGTGGTGATGCTGTCTATCCCACATTTTTCTAGCTTAAGCTCTTGAAATAAGATTGGTGTGGCATGATCTGTTTTTAACAAAGCCATGTTCGTGGTGTGACCGGAACAATCTGGAAGTGAACACACTCAAAACTGCAGAAATGGTGGTAGACTTTAGGAGAAACTCTTCCATACTTCCACCTTTCACAATACTAGACAACACAGTATCAACAGTAGAGACCTTCAAATTTCTAGGTTCTATCATATCGCAAGATATAAAATGGACAGCTAACATCAAAAACATCATCAAAAAAGCATAACAAAGAATGTTCTTTCTGCACCAACTCAGAAAGCTCAAACTGCCCAAGGAGCTGCTGATACAGTTCTACAGAGGAATTATTGAGTCTGTCATCTGCACCTCTATAACTGTCTGGTTTGGTTCTGCAACCCAACAAAACAGACACAGACTTCAGAGGATAATTAGAACTGCAGAAAAAACAATTGCTACCAACCTGCCTTCCCTTGAAGACCTGTATACTGCCCGAATCAAAAAGAAGGCTGTGAAAATATTTAAAGACCCCTCACATCTTGGACAGAAACTGTTTCAACTCCTACTCTCAAAATGACACTATAGAGCACTGCACACCCTAACAACTAGACACAAGAACGGTTTTTTTCCCGAATGCCATCACTCTGCTAAACAAATAATTCCCTCAACACTGTCAAACTATTTACTAAGTCTGCACTACTATTAATCTTCTCATCGTTCCCACCACCCGTCTCCTTCCACTTATGACTGTATGACTGTAACTTTGTTGTTTGGATCCTTACAATTTATATTGATATTGTTTCCTGATTGCATATTTGTACCCTATGACTATCATTAAGTGTTGTACCTTATGATTCTTGATGAATGTATCATTTCTTTTATGTACACTGAGAGCATATGCACCAAGACAAATTCCTTGTGTGTCCAATCGCACTTGGCCAATAAAAAATTCTACTCTATTCTACTCTATTCTACTCTACTCTACTCTACTCCACTCCACTCCACTCCACTCCACTCCACTCCACTCCACTCCACTCCACTCCACTCCACTCCACTCCATTCCATTCCATTCTATTCTATTCTATTCTATTCTATTCTATGTTGGCTACTAGTTATAACTTTATATCTTTCTAGATGTTCACAAATCTGTTTTTTGATTATTTTTTTCCAGTATCTTCCCAGGTATTGACATTAGGCTGGTTGGTCTCTAGTTTCCTGGGTCTGCTCCCCCCCCCACTTTTTTTTTTTTGAAGATGGGAACCACATCAGCTCTTTTCCAATCATCTGATAGATTTTTAAAGATATGATACAATGGTTCTGAGATAACATCTGCCAGCTCCTTCAGAACTCTGGCATGTAATTCATAAGATACCAGTGATTTATATTCACCAAGGTCAGACAAGTGCTCTGTTACATTTTCTAGCTTATTTTAATTTTAATTTTTAGTCTACGATTTTTGGTAGGCTGGTCTATAGTTTCTTTTTGTGTGAAGACTGATGTAAAGAATGAGTTAAGCAGCTCTGCTTTCTCTCTACTGCCTGTTACTTCCTTGCCATGTTCTCTCTTTATTGGACTGACTGTTTCCTTGACCTTTTTCTTGCATTATATTGAAGTCCAGTATGACATGGTCCCTTTCACCTAAGGTTCTGGCAATTTCAACCCCCTCTATCACTTCTTCTCTATTAGTAATAATTAGGTCCAGTATAGTTTTTCCTCTAGTTCACCCCTCTACCTTTTGGATGACAAAGTTGTCAGCTAAGTTGGTTGGGAATCTTTTCGATCTCCCACTTGCTGCACAGTTTGTCTCCCAGTTGATATCAGGGTAATTAAAGTCTCCCATTACTACTGTGGTATGTGTCCTACATACATTTGTTAACTGATTAGCAAAGAGTTCATCTATTTCTTTTGCTTGGTTAGGTGCCCTGTATTATACACCTATACCAATGTCATTTTTCCCCTTTTATATTGACCCATGTGGTCATCCTTGGTTTTGTGTATTTCTGTAGAGATATAGTGATCTTTTATATACAACCTCCTCTTTTGTTAGAGCTGTTTCCTTTGAATAGTTTGTATCCTTCCATCAGTACATTCCAGTCATGAGTTTCATCCCACCAAGTTTCAGTAATGGCAACTATATCATATCTGCCTTCATCAGTGGTGAAATCCAATTTTTTTTACTACCGGTTCTGTGGGCGTGGCTTGGTGGGCGTGGTGTGGCGTGGTGGGCGTGGCAGGGGAAGGATACTGCAAAATCCCCATTCCCTCCCCACTCTTGGGGGAAGGATACTGCAAAACCTCCATTCCCACCCCACTTTGGGGCCAACCAGGGGTGGTATTTGCCGGTTCTCCAAACTACTCAAAATTTCCACTATCGGTTCTCCGAACTGCTCAAAATTTCCACTACCAGTTCTCCAGAACCTGTCAGAACCTGCTGGATTTCACCCCTGCCCTTCATGTATTAATATTTCATGTTCACCCTATTTGTTGCCTATACTTTGTGTGTTAGCATATAGGCATTTGAGTCCCTTATTGATCTTGAGTATGCTTCTTATATCTCCTACTTTGTAACTGGGATTTACATCCTTTCCATCTTCTCTATTTCATTATGTTTTTCTTTTTTTAGGTACATATGTAGGGTATTTTTTTACGGAAGCTGTTAGTTCCCTATTGTGTTTGTTTTGGGTGTATAGCTCAAGAGGAAAGAAGAATGGAATATATATTGCATAAGTCCAATTTCCACAGATTGAGGTTATCTGTATACATGCTGAAATTCCCCTTTGCTGCCACTAATGCTGCTGCAGCTGCTTCTGATTCTCTCTTGCTTCTAGAGTTAGGCTGAGAATGGATGAAAGATGAGGTAGAATCAGGTAGCTAGCTGACTTCCATCATGCAACTGAGTCTTATAAAGGATGCTTAGTGCTGCCTGCTGTCAACAACAGGGATGGGTAATTCTCAATATAAGGTCCAGCGTTACCCAAGGAGAAGATAAGCAGGTATGGAGGGGAGGGGAGAAGGGATGCCCATGGACACAATCAGGCTGGTTAGCTACTGTATTTAATAGGCCTTGCTTTATGGCTGCCTTGCTGCTGAGAGGTTATGACTATATACTGAGCCCATAGCTGAATTACTTTGCAGAGAATTAGAAATAGCATCATTTTTACACATGTCTTTTGAAATGCTGGAGAATGAAACATTGGGGAGAGGGGGTCTTGTGGAACATTGCTTGCTGTGTGTTAGTAGATGGTTTATTTTCTGCTCTTGTTGACCAAGAGGTTTTGTTGCAGTATCTTCACATTTCAACTGGAATTTTAACACAACTCCAGAAAAATAAACATTAGATGCAACTTCAAGAAAGGATCCATTCGTAGACAAACTTATACAGGGCTAGCTTTTGGCATGTGGGTGCCCAATTTGCAGTACCAATCATTAATCTGATTGAAAAAGCCCACCCCTTCAATGTCCTGATCTTCAAGAAAAGGTTTTAAAATGCCAGCAGCTTTATGTCAGGCCTGAGTCTTTGTGTAAAACTGCAGGGATTCTGATTTCTACATCACAAATTCAGTGCATGACTTCACCGCAAATAGCTTCCATTCATAATACACACACACACACACACATATACACACTACTGGTTTTGAGTTGGAATCATATTATGACAATGTCATATTCCAAGAAGGAAGGTGGTACAGGAGGTGGGGGGAGATGGGTTGCAGTTTTAATGCAACAAAGCATTAAAAACATCAACCCACTCACCCTAGGGGCCCTTTTAATTTGGGAAAGATGACATTTCCCCCGATCCAAGAAAAAGATCATTTCCTCTGCCTCTCTAACAATAAAGTTGGATGGCTCTGTCTGTAAGGTTGGACTCATAATGAGGTTAAAACAATTAGGGCTCTGTGGATATCCTGGGACCTTTTGAGAGTGCAGTTTTAGCAGAAGTGCTGCAGTAGCCTGAGAAGAAAATCATCTATGATGCAGTACTGATCAGCCTTTGTACGGCCAAGTGGTGGAAGCCGGAACTTGGATGATCCCATTTTATTGGTCAGCTTGGAATGATCAGAGTAGCAGCTTCAGCTTTTTTAGCAAGTGAATGAGATGAGGACTAAGAAAGAGAGTGAGATGATTAGCCGTGACATCATTTTTAACTAATTCCTTACACTGCTGGGAAGTGAAGTTAAAAGGAAAAGCTGCAATCTCTGGGTGACTCTAAGAATTGAATGGAGAATTTAAATGACCAGGAGTTTCGCCAAACGGTAATAAATTTTCTTTCCTATATAGATCACTCCTTGCATAATCCTTTATTTATTCCGATTAAAACAAATACTATACCATTTTTTCTTTCTTTCAAAGTAATATTTGATGGTGTTGTTTGGGGAATTTTCAAAATGTTTTGCATTGTATTTTAAGTTTTATCTTAATAGAATGCAGAAGCTGCAGGAGCATGTTGCTGTTTTCTGTCTGATTCTCTTATTGCCTGCAAGAGTTTAGTATGCAGCATTTCTGCTTGCTGGCAAGGTGTGGAGATGCAGAAGCTGCCAGCCACTAAGAGATATTTGGCACACAGCTGTACTTTTCAAATGACAGAAACAAGAGAAGAGAAAAGAAGAGCAACTGCAGTTGAAAATCCATCACAAATGGAATTGTATTTGCTGTTTTGTATTTTTTTAAAAAAAAGAAGATATACCTCCTTCCCCAAAACATAAGGTGTCATCAATAAACAAGTAAAAAACATTTTCCTGATTTCTAATCTTTTGCAAGATGAATGGTAAAAATCTTTTATTAATGCTATACTCATTCTTTATTTCTGATTCAGTTATCTTTCTCTCTCCCCCAATTCCAACAACCCTAATTTCACTAAAAAAAACATCACAGGTGAGACTTTTTGGCCATCCTGCACTTGTAAGGTATTTCATATGCTTGCTTCCCCCAACACTCCATCCCCCCCCAAATAATATCCATTTTGGAGTTTTTCCTGAGATCATTATAAATATACCCTACAGAATGGAATGATTGTGCCAAGATGGTGGGCATTTTCCAATATAATTTTAATATTTCTGCTATTTTTGCTGATTGTTCATTATGAGTCTTATTTTTTTTACATGATATAAGCAGCACAAAAACTGTAAAATATGGGTAGAGTTAGTAGAAATCATATCTTTCCCTCTTTCTGAGGGACATTCCCCCTTGCTTCTTGCTCTGCAAAAACACAGAGCTGGTTGATGGAATATATATGACAACCTTGTAATAACATTTAGGATGACAGCAACAAGTAAGAAGTTAATCTAAGAAAGGTTCCCCACCCCCTCCCTTTTCAAGTATGCAAAGACGTACAGGCAATGAAAATCAGTGGAAAGTAAGAAACCGGTGACTAACACAGTAAGTGAGAGATCTCTGCCTTTCCAGTTTACAAAATTTCAGGAAAGACTGAAAAATCCATTACAATCAGTTAATCTGCTTGGGACGCGGGTTGGCTTTGCAGTGATTGCAAAAGTCTTAGTGGCTATAGAGAATTCTTCTGTCTACATTTTGGTGCATTGGAAGACAGAATGGGTGCTACCTAATTGTTCTCCTATCTTCAATTGCCCTGGAAAGATGAGAACAATTATTTTTAAGTGGTCAATTCACTTAAATTTAGTTGCACGTTCTAAAAACCATTCCATCTTAGTCATCTAAGACTAAGACAATGCTTAGTCATCATTGGTACTTGTATTAGAAATAATGAGAAAGGGAGGAAGGGAAATTGGAATGTGTGTTGGTTAAATGACAACGAATCTGCCTAAAAATGGAAGGAAACTATGGTTTCTGGAAATCTCTTACCCTTATAATATAATGTAATGTAATATTTTTTTTCTTTCTTGCTTAAACTGATCTAGACTAAAGAGATTTTAATTTCCTTCGAATTGGTATATATTTAATTTATAATTGACAGGTTGCATATATAAATGAGGTAATTTATGTTACGAATGCCTAATATGACAAATAGAACCATTAATGTAGATATAATGGATAAATGTCATAAATATGAAATCAGTCTTCCTCAGCAAAATGACCTCTAGACATGTTAGGTGTGCAAACTTCTAAAATCATCAATGAATGGTCTTTTGACTGGGAATTCTGCAGCATTTAGTTCCAATACATCTGGAAAGCAACAGGCTTTGGAAGGATTCATTAATAACTACCGTATATACTCAAGTATAGGCCGACCCGAATATAAGCCAACCCCCCCCCAATTTTACCCCCCAAAACTGGGAAAACTTATTGACTCAAGTATAAGCTGGGGGGTGGGAAATGCAGCAGCTACCACCAGAAATTACCACCACCATAATCCTGGGGAAGAAACACCAGATGGAGAACAGCGTTTCTTCATCGCTCCTTTTGCAACGTCTGCCGAATCCCACCGAAGCCGGTGTAAAATCAGCACGGTCCGGGGATGCGCCCACCCCTCCACCCACTGCCCATTACACGTGTACACAGACCACCTCCACCGCCAGGCCGGGGACCCTCTTCCCATGCGTGCTATTTTTTTCTTTTTTTCGGGGAGCCTCCCCATTTCCTCGGGCGCAGAGGCGCGCTTGCAGCTTGGCTAGCCAGCCGGCCAAGGGGCCGGGAGAAGAGGAGGGGGCTTCCCTGGAGGCACACGTGCTCCAGTTCAACTCTGTGCCACCCCGCCGAAGGCTCGCCCGGGTCGGGGAGGCGGTGTGAAGAAGCAGCAGCCGCAACAGCAGCCACGCCACCATGGCAGGGCTGAACTGAAGCGGCAGCGAGGGAGGAGGGAGAGCGCTCTGCATACCCTCCTCCAGCCCATCCCTGGTGGAGCTGGGCTGGGCAGGGCTGGCACCTGTACAGGTTCTCTGTGACATTGTGTAGATATATATACATAATTCTTTGACCACATTTATATGCATCTGAATATGATTGGGGATATGGTGAGAAAGGATGGAGGAAAAAACAGTGCTTTAGGATATTATAGAGCTTGGGAGGGAGGGGGGAGAAGGTATAATAATGGGAAAAGAAGAAACAGAAAGTAGAATATGAATTTATTGACTACTACTGAAAGTAATAAAGTCTGATGTATCATGTTTAAACTAAGCCACAGGGTTCCTAAGAACCTCTGTAAACAAATTAGGTTTCTCAGATTCTGTTTTCTAAATCTCTCCCTCCCTCCCTTGATGCACACTTCTTAATACTTACCTCCCAGTAGCATTAATGAGAGAAAATGTGAAATAACCTGGACACTGGGATGCACTAGTTCAAAAAACTGTGCTTTAAGGAAATCACATCTGTCATAGTATGATCCTCAAAATCTAGAAAAAGAGAAGAAAAAATGGAAAGTATACATAAACAAGATGTGTATTTTCTGGAATGGAAAACAAAACCATAAACGTAGTTTGTTGACAGTACGAAAAAAAATATACTGGAAAAAGAAGGGAAAGCTATGGCCCAAAGTCCTTTTTCCAGTTCTCACTGGTGCACCAGTTGTGCCCTTTCATAGAATAGGAGACACTGAAGACTCTTATTCATACCCTTGTTGCTTCTTAATTGGATTACTGTAGTTTACTTTACATGGAATTATATTTAAGAACTAACCGGAATTTTCAGTTGGTGAAATCTGTGGAAGTTCATGTATTTACTATCAAATCACTCTACAGTTACAGGATTTCTGCATTGGCTATCAGTTCCTTCCAGGTGTAATTCAAAGTGCTGGTCATTAAGTGTAAAGCCTTATATAGCTTTACACTACATATCTGGCTATATTTGAGACAGCCTTATATCTGTTTAGCCCAGGGGTCCTCAAACTTTTTAAATGGGGCCAATTCACAGTCCCTCAGACTGTTGGGGAGCCGGACTGGGTGGGTGGGCGTGGCTAGGTGGTCCTGTGACTGGGTGGGTGTGGCTAGGTCATATGACTGGGTGGGCGTGGCCAATTTAACAGTCCATTAAACAATGCACACAAATTAAACTTTAATTTGTTTTGCTCCTGGGGGTGTTTTGTTTGCTTTTGTTTGCATGTTGCTCTTTTGGTTGACTTTTCTTTTTACTAGATCGCTTTCTCAGTTGTTTAGGAGTCTAGTGGTCCACTTCAGGAAACTCAGTTTTGCAGCAATTCTTCTCAGCCCCAAGGAGCTTACAATCAAAAACTCTCTCCCCCCCCCTTGCTCTCTGTCTCTCTCTGTCTGTCTCTCTCTCTCTGTGTGTCTCTGTGTGTGTGTGTCTTGTCTCTCTGTGTGTCTTGTCTCTCTCTCTTTGTCTCTCTCTCTCTCT
>WNWU01013815.1:24506937-24586854 GCA_012654045.1 Ptyas mucosa
GGGGGGGCCGGCGGGCAGGTGGGGCGATGTGGGCTGAGCAGCCTCATGATCCTGCACAGGCTGGATTAATGGCTTTGGCGGGCTATATATGGGCCATAGTTTGAGGACCCCAGATTTAGACAATAGGCATGGATGACCTATGGAAGGTCCCACCTACTGGGATGTTTAGTGTGAAATGATATTGAAGTGAGCTTTCTTTGGGTAGAATAGCATGCTTCCAGATGTGAAAGTGAGTGCTCCTGTCATCATCTTCTGAAACATTGTTAAGTCTGGACTTTTAGGAATGTCTTCAGAGGTTAGATTATAGTGGTAAGAAAGATGTGGCACTTGGATGTTGACCTGAAGTATAATAAGATTATTTATCAATTATTGATTGATGATGTTTTATATTATATTATTTTATTTTATCACCATTACAATTATGGCTGACTGTAAATTGTGTAAAATAAGAATGGACTGAAGCAAGATATAACTATTGATATTTCTTGCTGATATTTCAGTCTCCTGAAATGAAAGGCAACCAAAATTTCTCCTTATTTCCAGGTTGAATCTCTCCTTGTTCAGTTTTCGTTATTCCTTGTCTAGCCTTCGGGTGCTTTGGAAAATAGCTTGATCCCCACCTCTCAGTGGCAGCCCCTCAAATATTGGAACCCCGCTATCATATTTCCTGATCCTTCTCTTCACTAGACTAGCCACATCCAGTTCCTGTAACTGTTTTTCATATGTTTTAGTCTCCAGTCCCCTAATAATCCTGGTTGCTCTTCTTTGCACTTTTTCTAGGGTCTCAACATCTTTTTATAGTGTGGTGACCAAAACTGGATGCAGTATTCTAGGTATGATTTTACTAAGACTTTATAAAGGTATTAGGTATTAGTACCTCACTTGATCTTGATTGTATCCCTCTGTTAATGCAGGTTAGGATTGCATTGGCTTTTTTGGCTGCTGCTGCACACTGCTACTTCATATTTAGCTGGTTGTCCACTAAGACGCCAAGATTGCTCTCACAGCTACTGCTATTAAGCCAGGCCTCTCTAAACAATTTATAGAGTCAGCATATTGCTCCCAACAATCTGGGTCCTCATTTTACTGACCTCAGAAGAATGGAAGGCTGAGTCAACCTTGAGCTGTTCAAAATCAAACTCTTGGAGTGAACAGTGAGTTAATCTGCAGTACTGCATTCTAACCACTGTGCCACCATAAGTCTTCTATTCCATGTGGTGTTTCAGAGTAGTCTTCAGCCAAGAACCATGATCCACAATCATGCATCCAGTTTTGGTCACCACGATATAAAAAAGATGTTGAGACTCTAGAAAGATTGCAGAGAAGAGCAACAAAGATGATTAGGGGACTGGAGGCTAAAACATATAACAAATGGTTGCTGGAATTGGGTATGTCTAGTCTGATAAAAAGAAGGAATAGGGATGACATGATAGCAGTGTTCCAATATCTCAGGGGCTGCCACAAAGAAGAGGGAGTCAAGCTATTCCCCAAAGCATCTGAGGGTAGGACAAGAAGCAATGGGTGGAAACTAATCGAGGAAAGAAGCAATTTAGAACTAAGGAGAACTTTCCTGACAGTTAATTAGAACAATTAATTAACAATTGTTAATTGTTAATTAATAAGTGGAACAACTTGCCTCCAGAGATTGTGAATGCTCCAACACTGGAAGTTTGTAAGAAGAGATTGGATAACCATCTGTCTGAAGTGGTGTAGGGTTTTCTGCCTAAGCAGGGGGTTGGACTAGAAGACCTCCAAGGTCCCTTCCAACCTCACCTCTTCTCTTCTCTTCTCTTCTCTTCTCTTCTCTTCTCTTCTCTTCTCTTCTCTTCTCTTCTCTTCTATTCTATTCTATTCTATTCTATTCTATTCTGAAGTGCTTTATCATTTTGTTCAATTAATGAAACCATTTTGACTCTATCTAAATTTGTTAAAATCCTCACTGCTAGAACTATAAAGGAGAAAATGGTTTGGCTTCCCTATTGAAATCCCAAAGCATATTTAAAAGCAAATAGACAATACTGTGTTTTTCACTCTGAAATAACCTTTGAACAGGAAAGGGAGAACTACACCTTCATAATTTACTTTGGAGTTTATGAATTGCGCTTACTGGAAAGGTATTGTAATTGAAGGAATATAACACTTCTGTTGTGTTGCTTAATTTACAAGGATGTTTTCACCCATTCAGTACTTGCTGCTGCAATGATCAATTGCAAGATATTGTCTTGGAGTAGTTTCTTGATGTAAAATTCAGTTAAGCATACCACGGGATAGGTGTGATCTGCTGTTATAAGTTTTAATTTCTGTAGACAAATTGTTGAAATGTATTGCATGAAAATTCATGGAGGAGAGAAAAGTGCTCAGAGTTCTATTGGTAGATGAGTGGCTTTATTCAATAGAGATAGGATAGAGATAGATAGACAGACAGACAGACAGACAGACAGACAGGAATCTATTATAATAGAAGGAATCGAGCTGTCACTATATAGTGAGAATAGGTTTTTGAGAACTCTCCATCTGAATGTTCACAGTACTGCAAAATAATTAGCTTTGTTATTTGCTATAGAGTTTAATGATCCTAGTAAGATGCAACACTTAGGGATTAGTCAGTAAATTAAGTAAGACCTGGATGTGCTGTGGAATAGTTAAAAATGATTGGGTTGTCCTATTCCAGTTCTTTACAGCTGATATTCTGGTGAAAAAACATAGTTGGCTATAACTGAGCACTATGCTAATTTATCAGGGATGCTAAAAAGCATGTGGATCACTGAATGGATGCTGCTCTTTTATTCTCAATAGCAAGTGCTTCAGATGCAAAAGTTGGAAAAACAGAGATGGTATGATGCTTTGTGAGTAACCCATATTGAAACTTTGAGCACTTCAGTAACACGTAAATCCCATTAAAGCAATTTTTAAAAAATACAATATTAGTAATATTTCATTTATAACAGTTTGTTTAGTGACTATTTGAGTTACAACGGCACTGAAAAAGTTACCTATGACAGTTTTTCACACTTATGAGCTTTGCTGCATCCTCATGATCATGTGATCAAAATTTGGATGGTTGGCAACTGGTTTATATTTATGACAGTTGCTCTGTCTAGGGGTCAGGTGATCCCCTTTTGCGACTTTCTGACAAGCAAAGTCAATGGGGAAGTCAAATTCACTTAACAACAATGTTACTAACTTGACAACTGCAATGATTCACTTAACAACTGTGGCAAGAGAGGTTGTAAAATGGGGCAAAACTCACTTAACAAATGTCTCACTTACCGGTAGCAACATAAATTTTGGGCTTGATTGTGGTTGTAAGTTGAGGACTACCTGTATATTCTTTGTTGTCAAATCTTGCAACTGTGTCCTCTGAACAGAGACTAACACTCCTGGAAACTTAATACAGTTGAACCCTTGCCATGTCCAATGGACCAAAGGTTTCAGTGATAAATCTTGTGATTTTAAACATTCATCAAATAGATAGAAATCATAATACAAGTTAACAAGTGTTTAGTTTTAAACAATTAATCTATAAATGTCTAGAGCAGTTCAGCAATTTTGCAAAGAAGGGATTAGCATAAAGGTGCATAAATTAAGTTCATTAAGCAAGCAGATATTCAGATTTATAAATGAGTTTCCCAACTGAGCTATCTTGTTGCAATAGATTTTTGGGGACATGGTTGCCTCATTATCGACCAACAATCCAATAAAACTGAAGTGAGTTCTGACACTACAGTGACTTTGCTGAAATTCTTCAGAATCTCAGGTTTGGGAAACATTGTATTGTTCCCCTGCTCCTTGTTTGTGCCAGCATTTCTATTTGATCTCTCAGCAGTTGTCATGAGTAAGCCAGGATCTAAGAAAAGTGGCTTTCAGTTCCTCAGAGTGATCAAAGTCTCTTCCCAGAGCAGTGTGGTTTTTTTGGCTCTCCTATATAATAAACCCAAAACCTGCCATTTAAAATGACAGCCTCCAATTCCTTCTAGAAAAAAGAAGGATGGGAAAGTTCATGGCAGAATATAAAGCAGATGAAAGTATAGGTGAATTTGAGTTCATTTACTCTAGCTTTTGATGGGGAGGAAGCATGAAATGGTGCAATTTTTCCACATGCAAGCCTAAAAATCTTTGGTAGGTCACATGGCTTCAGCAGCCCTGGGTATTATACTGGAGTTTTTTTAGACAATTTTCCTGTTTTGCTTATTAAGCCATTTTGTTAGACACATTTGCTTCTACATGAATCAGAACAAGGCCCATGGAGTGAATAGTGCAGCATGTGCATTATTGATTATTTCACATGTATATTAATAGATAAACATTACATCAGATTAAGTTACATCAGATATAACTGGCTGACAAACCATACTCAACAAGTAGTCCTTAATGGTACTGTATCTACATGGAGGGAAGTAAATAGTGCGGTACCACAAGATTAGACCCAGGATTCTTCAATATTTTCATAAACGATTTAGATGAGAGAATAGAAGGGGAATTTACCAAATTTGTGGATGATAATAAACTGGCATGAATAGCCAACACCCTAGATGATAGGTTCAAGATCCAGATGGATCTTGGCAGACTTGAACACTGAGCCCTATCTAACAAAATGAAATTCAATATAGAGAAAAGTAAAGTCTTACACTTAGGCAAGAAAAATCAGAATTACACATATAGACTGGGTGAAACCAGGCATTATAGCAGTAACTGTGAGAGGGATTTTGGAATCTTAGTGGACAACCAATTAAATATGAACCAAAAAAGCCAATGCAATTCTAAGTTGCATTGCATAAGAGGAATACAATCGAGATCAAGTGAGGTACTAATACCACTCTGTAAAACCTTAGTAAGACCACACCTAGAACACTGTTTCCAGTTTTGGTCACCACACTATAAAAAAGATGTTGAGATTTGAGAAAAAGTGCAGAGAAGAGCATCCAGGATTATTAGGGGACTAGAGGCTAAAACATACGATGAATGGTTGCAAGTATTCTGCATGGCTAGTTTAGTAAAGAGATGGTCCAGGGGAGACATGATAGAAGTGTTCCAATATTTGAGGGGCTGCCACAGAGAGAAGAGAGTCAAGCTATTTTCCAAAGCACCTGAAGAATAGAATAGAATAGAATAGAATAGAATAGAATAGAATAGAATAGAATAGAATAGAATAGAATAGAATAGAACAGAACAGAACAGAACAGAACAGAACAGAACAGAACAGAACAGAACAGAACAGAATTTTTTATTGGCCAAGTGTGATTGGACACACAAGGAATTTGTCTTGGTGCATATGCTCTCAGTATACATAAAAGAAATGATATGTTCATCAAGAATCATAAGGTACAACACTTAATGATAGTCATAGGGTACAAATATGCAGTCAGGAAACAATATCAATATAAATCGTAAGGATCCAAACAACAAAGTTGCAGTCATACAGTCATAAGTGGAAGGAGACGGGTGGTGGGAACGATGAGAAGATTAATAGTAATGCAGACTTAATAAATAGTTTGACAGTGTTGAGGGAATTATTTGTTTAGCAGAGTGATGGAGTTTGGGAAAAAGCTGTTCTTGTGTCTGTTCTGGTGTGCAGTGCTCTATAGTGTCATTTTGAGGGTAGGAGTTGAAACAGTTTATGTCCGGGATGCGAGGGGTCTGTAAATATTTTCACAGCCCTCTTTTTGACTCGTGCAGTATACAGGTCCTCAAGGGAAGGCAGGTTGGTAGCAATTGTTTTTTCTGCAGTTCTAATTATCCTCTGAAGTCTATGTCTGTCTTGTTGGGTTGCAGAACCAAACCAGACAGTTATAGAAGTGCAGATGACAGACTCAATAATTCCTCTGTAGAACTGTATCAGCAGCTCCTTGGGCAATTTGAGCTTTCTGAGCGCAGACAAGGAATAAGGTAATGGATGGAAACTGATCAAGGAGAGATTAAACCTAGAAAGACGGAGAAATTTTCTGACAGTGAGAATAATCAACCAATCGAATAGCTTGCCTTCAGAAATTGTGGGAGCTTCATCACTGGAGGCTTTCAAGAAGAGACTGGACTGACATTTGGCAGAAATTGTGTAGGGTCTCCTACACAATTGGATAGATGGGGGTTGGACTAGATGACCTACAAGATCCCTTCCAACTCTGTTAGTTTGTTAGTGCACTTGTAGTTGAAAAGCTAATTCTTGCTTGGTGATTAGCAAAGCACAATTACTTTGGGAAGTAACTCAACATTTCTCTTCTGTGTTTAGCTGCCTATTTGAGAGTTCTGCTGTTCCATCTGAAACCTTTATTTCTTTAAGCAATGTAGCACATGAAATAAAAATGAAAGCAGGAGAAGGGTTGATTTTTTTTTCTATTTTTTTTTTCAGAAAAGGCTTATGATGGAGCTTCTGAGGAATTGAACTTGTGAGTTACTGGGATATGTTTTGTAAATAAACAGGTTTATGTTGCCATTTTGGCTCCTCCATTTTTTAAAAAAATCACATGTTGCAATCAAGAGAGGTTTTCAGTATAGAAAGGTTATGGCAGACAATGGTGTTTGTGTACTTACATGTAAATGATGGTACAGAGCTAGCTCCTTGATAGGTGATTCAAAGTGAAAATGCATTAGCAAGATGGCCTAACATCTGTTTGTTTGTTTGTTTACATATATAAGACAAAATGATGCACTCAATGCAATATAGTGGGCACAGGAAGGACACGGACAGTGACTTCAGTAACATCTCTTTATTAGCTCCAGTACAGCAACGGGTTTGCCTAGCCGAGACAGCTCCTTTTAAAGGGAGCTGTCCGAGGCTTCAGCCAATGACGTTCCTCAAAATCTCCCACTTCTTTTACTTAATTCTAATTGGTCCATTTGAATGGTCATTCAATACTCAACATCCCTCCCCTCTAGATCAGCATCAACCAATCCTGGAGTTTCTCAAGCCACGTAGTCGCGTAAGTAGGCAGGCCTTCTTGGGGCGCGACTGGATCTGCGCAGTTCAGTTGTTCCAGCGCTGTTGGAGTGAGAGGTCAAGTTCTGTGTCTCTCCTGGTGGCGCCTCCGGAACTCTCTCAAACTCTGCTGCCGGCGTGGACGTATTCTGTTGGGCGTTCCTTCCGTCTCCCCCCAGCTGGAACGATGGACTGTTGCGGTCATCGGTGACTTCCTCCTGGACTCCAGATAAGTGTTTGCTGTCTTCCGACGGGTTTGAGGGTTGTTCTCGTTGTTCGCTTGGTGGCGTTTGATGTAGGGCCTGGTCTGTTTCTGTGTGACTTTCTGTTCTCCTCCCCTGAGTTTGTTCTTGTGTTTCGTAGTCTTTCCTGACTAGTTGGCCCCTGAGCTGATCTATGTGTCTCTTCCAATTTCGACCGTCCTCTGTTTCTACCCTGTAGGACAGGGGCCCTGTGATCTGGATTATTTTTGCTGGGACCCATAAGGGGTTTCCGCTGAAGTTTTTAGCATACACCTTATCCCCTACTAGGAACTGTCTAGTTTTGCTGGTCGAATCAACTGGTTTCTCTGTACTGTAATGGGGGTGCAGTCTATCTAGATGGGATCGTAGCTTCCTTCCCATTAGCAGTTCCGTGGGGCTTCTGTGTGTGGTGGCACCTGGTGTAATGTGCTGTATGCTCAGTAGCTTATCAATCTTCGCTTGTATGTCCCTCGGTCCCAGTCTGGCTAAGGCTTCTTTCGTTCTTCTCACCATTCTTTCAGCCAATCCATTCGTGCATGGTTTCCCTGGCATGGATAGCACATGTCAGATGCCTTGGGTGGCTAAAAACATTTCGAACTGGTTAGCCATGAACTGGGGTCCCTTGTCCAAAACTATCAGGTCAGGTAGTCCGTGTGTTGCAAACAGCCTCCGCAAGACTCTGATGACTGCCTCAGATGTTGTTGATGTCATTAACTGTATTTCTAACCATTTAGAGTAGGCATCAACGATGATCAGGAATGTGTTTCCCTGGCACGGTCCAGCAAAATCTATATGTATATGGGACCACGGTGTCCTGGGATTCTCCCAGTTGTGTGTGGGTACGGTGTGTGGTGCTGGCCGGGATTCCTGGCACGGTGTGCAAGTTGATACCCATATCTCTATTTCTTTATCCATCCCTGGCCACCAAACATAGCTTCTTGCCAACGACTTCATCTTTACGATCCCCGGGTGTCCCTCATGTAACATGTCTAGCACATCATTCCTTAATGCTTTTGAGATGATTACTCTATCCCCCCACAATAAACACCCCTTTAAACCTGAGAGTTCTGTTTGCCTCGTTTTGAATGGTTTGAATTCAGTGTCTATGTCAGTCACAGGCCATCCCTTCCACACCCAGTTCAAAACGCATGCCAGCGTCCTGTCCTTAGCTGTTGCTGTTGCAATGTCCATAGCTGAGATCTGGGTGTTCTCCATGGTTTCTATCAGCAGGGTGGCTGTGGCTGGTGCCGGGTCTTCCACTGGTTCTGGAAGCGGGCATCTGCTGAGTGCGTCGGCGTGGTTGATGGTCTTCCCGGGTTTGTATTTTAGTTGGTAGTCGTATGCCACGAGGAATTCAGTCCACCTTAGCATTCTTGGTGACAGTATGGGAGGTGTCGGCTTGTCTCCTGCGATGATTCCCAGGAGTGGTTTGTGGTTGGTGATGAGTTCGAATTTCCTTCCATACAGGTACTCATGGAACCTTTTTATGCCAGCTACTGCAGCCAACGCTTCTTTATCTAGCTGGCTGTAGTTTCTTTCTGGCTTGGACAGTGTTCACGAGTAGAATGCGTTGGGGGCTTCTGTGCCATTTGGCATGCAATGGCTCAGTACACCTCCAATGCCGAATGGAAATGCGTCGCAAGTTAGTCTTAGAGGCAATGTCCCGCTGTACTGTACTAATACTCTGTCTGAAGTTAAAAGTCGCTTTATTTTTTGTTTATTATTTGTTCAAATGCATTCTTTTCCGTCTTCCCCCATGTCCACTCCATCCTCTTATCCAGTAGTCTGTGAAGGGGCTCAGCAATCGTAGCTTTCTGCAGCAGGAAAATATTGTAGAAGTTCAATAACCCAAGAAACGCCTGCAATTCTGTTTTGTTTGTTGGGGTTGGAGCTTCTCTGATGGCCTTTAATTTTCCTAACGTGGGTCGTATTCCTGCCCCATCGATTATCCCAGGAATTCAACTTGTGTTTTGGCTAGCTGGCACTTGTCCCTTTTCACCTTCAGCCCCACTTCCTGAAATCGGGTCAGCACTGCCCTTAACAGTTGCTGTAATTGTGCCTGATCTTTGGCTGAGATGAATACATCGTCAAAATAGGGGATGACTCCTTCGATTCCTTGTAACATGAGACTTTGAAAAAGTCCCGGAGCTATGTTTACTTTAAACTGCAGACGCTTGCACTTGAACGCTCCCCTGGGCGTGACTATTGTCTGTGTTTCTGCCGTGGCATCGTCTACAGGTAATTGTTGGTATGCCTGGGCCAAATCCAGCTTTGCAAATATCTTTCCTTACCCCAGGGAGTGTAAAAGATGCTGTACCACGGGTACTGGGTAAGCGCTCTGCTGTAATGCCCTATTTAGGGTGCTCTTATAGTCCCAACAGAGGCACACTGACCCATCCGGCTTCATGGGGATGACTATGGGTGTTTCCCACTTAGCATGGTCCGTTGGCTCCAGTACCCCTTGGGCAACGAGTTTGTCCAGTTGCTCATTTATCTTGGGCCGTAGAGCAAAAGGAACCCTCCTGGGTTTAATTCTGACAGGGGCTACCTGGGGATCTAGGTTGAACGATATTGGGGATGCCTAATTTGCCGTCAAAGACATCTGCGAAGTCTCTCATCAGCTCCTCTTCCTAGCCGTCATCTTCAATCCAATTGACCCCGGTCACTGCTAGTCCCAAAGGCTCCAGACCTAATAGGCTGGGTCTGTCCCGATCCACTATTGTGAGAGGCAGTTTTTCTCAGAAGTCTTTGAATCTCACGTTGAACTTCCCGATGCCCAGCACTGGAATCCGGTTGCCTTGGTAATCTTTCAGCGTGATTCTTTGATGTTTGAGTGTGCTGGGTGTGAGGCTGGGGATTAGTTGCTTTATGGTCACCCAGGATACCATGGAGAGGCACGGCCCAGAGTCTACTTCCATTTTGCAGGGTCTCCCTTCGATGTAAACGGTCACCGCCACCTTCTTGGACTTTCCCGCACTCGCGTGTCCAACTATTATTGTTTGATGGGTCTCCCCTCTCTCCGATCCGTAGTCATCATTCTTGCGGCCTCTTCCAAATGGCTGTTTTCGAGTTCCTGTTTGGAATTGTCTGGTTCATGGTTGGGGGCTGGTTTGTCTGGTCCTGCATGAGGCTGGCTGGGATGCCCTGCAGGCTCTTGCTATGTGCCCTTTACGATCGCACCTCTGGCAGATTGCGTCTCAGAACCTGCACCTGCACCTTGGATGATTCCCTTCGCAGCCTGCACACCAAAGTTCCTTCTTTCCTTTTTCTTGGTTCTTCTCCTTGTGGTCTGAGTGGAGGTGATGGACTTCATCTTCCTCGTCTTCCTCCGATTCGGTCTCTACCTCCTCGTAGTGGACGGTGGCTTCTTCCTTCCCTTGCGGTCCCTTGTTCATTTTCTTCATGGCGGCTGCAGATTTCTGAGATGCTTCGGTCGCCGTTGCTTCTTCCAAAGCCTCTTGGAATGTTATTTTTGGCCTTGTGAGTAAACGGCTTTGTAATGTGAAGTCCCTCAGGCCCAATACGAGACAGTCCCTCATAGCATCGTCCATAATTAGGAATTCGCAAGTGGTGGCTATCTCATGCAATGTTGCCACAAACTCGCTTATCGATTCTTCCTCCTTCTGGTCCCTCCGGTAGAATTCATGTCTTCTTACCAGGGATGAAGCTTGGGGTGCATAGTGGGCTCTCAGGATGTTCTGCAGGGTCAGCCAGGTCATTGTTCTCAGCTCTGCCGGTGATGCTAGCACTTTTGCCATCTTAAAAATGGCGGCTCCGCAGTGTGTGAGGAAGTGTGCCCTCTTCCTCTGTTCCAATAAGCTCAGCAAGTCGTTTGCTTTGAGGAACATGTGGAATCTCTCGATGTACGATTCCCAGTCTTCTCCAGCCGGGTTGAACGGTGCGGGTGGCATGATTGAAGACATCTTCTGGCTGTGGCTTCCGATGGCTGGTGATTGCTTTGAGGAGCTTTAGTGACTTAGTGTCTGCTTGTCCTCCTGAGATCCCACCTTTGTCACCAGTGCAATATAGTGGGCACAGGAAGGACATGGACAGTGACTTCAGTTACAGCTCTTTATTAGCTCCAGTACAGCAATGGGTTTGCCTAGCCGAGGCAGCTCCTTTTAAAGGGAGCTGTCCGAGGCTTCAGCCATTGACGTTCCTCCAAATCACCCGCTTCTTTTACTTAATTCTAATTGGTCCATTTGAATGGTCATTCAATACTCAACACTCAACTTAAATATCAGTTTGGTGTAGTGGCTAAGTTGCTGGTGTAGAAACCAGGAGTCTGTGAGTTTCAGTCCAGCCTTAGACATGAAAGTCAACTGGGTGACTTTGGGCCAGTCATTCTCTCTCAGTCCAACCCACCTCACAGGGTTATTGTTATGGGGAAAACAGGAGGAAGGAGATTATGGATGTTCACTGCCTTAAGTTATCTATAAAGTTTATTACTTTAAAAATTAAATAAATAAATAAATCTGAATGGTTAACAACCAGTTTGCAATAAATATTATTAAAATCCCCCCAAAAGAAATTTAAGATATTGTTGGAAATAATCCAATGAAAAAAGAAAAAAATAAGGAGCAACCATATGATATACTGTGCTCACAATATACACACATACATATTAGGCTTCTGTAACATTCAAGTCCTAATGCTTCAGTAACAAGCCATGTCTTAAACAATAAAAGGAGATTCAGTAGGATCCCTGGTGTGGGATTTTGTAAGAACATTATCTTGCAGATCTTACTGAATATTGTAGCATTTTAAAGTTCCATAAAATATTGTATCATTTTTATTAGAATGATTTTATTATTTGTTTGGCAGCTATTGAACACAAACAAATTGTTATTGCGTTCTTTTTATTGTTTCTTTATTACATGTGAAACTGAAAAAAAGAAATTACACATTTCCCTGAGATTATACAATTCCTGGCTGTCAAATTGTCCAATGAGTTGATTCATAGTAAATGGCTTACTACTTTGGGTCCTTCCTTCTGTGTCTGTGTATATGAGAGAGGGAAAGAGAAAGAAAAGGTTAAATGATAATAAGTTTTCATACACACACACACACACACGACTTCCTGGTAGTTTCTGCTGCCAAATTTTAGCCTCCCTTAGGTGGTGGGTTGTGAGCAGGCCAAAGACCAGTGTGCCCCGATGGGATGAGTGGGAGACGTAAGTGGGGGGGGGGGGGGGGGATTGCATCATCCCTGAAGTCAGTCATAAGGGTAAACAACCATGGAGGCAACATAGCTGCCATAACTTTGAAATTGGATCATAAGAAAGCTTTGGGTGGATCTGTCATAACTTCAAATGGTTGCTAAGCAACTGGTCATAAGAGGATTACCTGTATCCATCTACTACTTAAGTACTTTTTATGTATACCTACTTTTTATTGAGAGTCTTAACAACAGTAATAAGAACCAGTGCAAAATAGAACAAGAAAGGAGAAAGAAAACAGGAGAAATAAAAGAAATGCAAAACAAAACAAAACAAAAGGTAACAGAAAGGTAAAAAAGAAAAACTGGAATAGTAAATAATGTAGTAAAAAAGTATAAAAAGATATAAAGAAGTGGCTTCTGATCATTGCAGCAGCTCTAAGTACAATTACATTTTAACCTCTCTTTCTAAACTTACACCATGTTTCTCTTCTTTCTAGCCTATTCTAGCCTAATCATCAAAATTTAACTCCTATGGTCTTCTAAAGGGGCTCATTTTTTAATGTTCATTTTTTATGCAAAAACCTATAAGTGGTTGTTACTTGAGTTTTATTGACATTGATGGGAAATAGTCATCCATGATTTCAAATAAGAATTGTTCTCAAAGTCATCCATGATTTCAAATAAGAATTGTCCCCTTTAACAAGCCATACAAGTTAAATCTAAAACTCTCCATGTGCAAAACAGCTCTCCAGTTGTTGTTTTTTAAATTTATATTTATATGCCGCCCTTCTCCGGAGACTCAGGGAGGCTTACAATGCGTTAAGCAATAGCCTTCATACTTTTGTATATTTATACAAAGTCAGCTTATTGCCCCCACAAACGGGTCCTCATTTTACCCACCTTAGAAAGGATGGAAGGCTGAGTCAACCTTGAGCCTGGTGAGATTAGAACTCGCAGTAATTGCAGGCAGCTGGATGTTAAATGCTGCCTTAATAGGAGGCATTAGCCTGCTACGCCACTCAGGCTCCTTCAGTTTCTGCCCATCAGTCTATTTTTCTCTGGCTATGGATTCAATTTCTTTTCCTCTTGTTACAATTTATCCTCATTTAACTTTAAAAGTTGTTGTTGTTTTTACTTTTTTTAATTAGTATTTAGTGACTGGAATTTTTTTAACAAAACCTTCACTAATGCTCCTAATTAAGAAATAGATATGTACTATTACTGTTTTGAAGTACTTGGGTTTGGCCATCTTGCATAAATGGGTGCATAAGGCCTATCAAGATCTAACCATATTTTATTTTTAAAACATACCATGCTGTTTATTTTACATTAGCCCATCTGTATTGAATCATGAGAGTGTTAGGGAAATGGAAACAATAACAAGTCAATGGCTGGCACAGTTTTCTAAACCATTTTTAAAAGAGTTTTTAACAATACTGGTATTTATTCAATATGCCAGATTTCTATTCATATAATCAAAATGTAATACTCATCTATTAAATGATGTTGAGATGTTTTACGTTTTGTAGTTTTCTCATATGTCAATTATGTTTTATAGAATATTGTGTGGTTTTGTTTTTTGTATAGTTGTATCTTTTAATCCTGTGAAGTGTCCAGAGTCATTTTCAATTATTTCAATTATATTATTTATATGTCTACACTTTGGGCAGTGTAGACATATAAATAAGCGATTGGTGTGTGATAATTTGATTTACACCAACACATATATAACCAGACAGTTATATCTGTATGGCTTAGGATAGGAATTTAGGATAGAAAATGCTCAATGTCATCCATTCAGGAAAAATTGTCAACCTCAGAGTTTGGTTGATATGATACATCTGTCCTTTGTATGAGGCACAATAAATGTAATTTTAAAAAAGTGTCAGGTACTTGATTTAGGCTTTCTGTTGTATTTCATGCACAGTTTGCTGATGTAATACATAGATGCTTAGATGTTTATGGAGATTCTTAATCATCCAGAGCATGATTATCCCAAAGGTGCTTTTCAGTTGCCTTTTGAAAAGCACATTTGGGACATAGATGCTTGGAACAACAAAAGACTTTTGGAAGACCAAAAACCTGATTTCCAAAATAAAAATTGTATTCATCTATTTGTATCTCACCTTTATTATTTTTACAAATAACTCATGGAAGTGAACATACTTAATACAGGCAGTCCTCAACTTATGACCACAATTGAGCCCAAAATTTTTATTGCTAAGCAAGACACTTGTTAAGTGAGTTTTGCACCATTTTACAACCTTTGTTGCCACAGTTAAGTAAATCACTGTAATTGTTAAGTTCATAGCAAGGTTGTGAAGTGAATCTTGCTTCCCCATTAACTTTACTTGTCAGAAGGTCACAAAAAATGATCACATAACCCCAGGACACTGCAACCATCATAAATATGAGTCAGTTGTCAAGCATCTACATTTTGATCACATGACCACAGAGTTGCTGCTATGGTTGTAAGTATGAAGAATGGTCATGTCACTTTTCTTCAGTGCTGTTGTAACTTTGAATGGCCACTGAATGAACAGTTGTAAGTTGAGGACTACCTGTACTCCTCCCTCCTTCTATTTTTCCCATAATAACAAGCCTGTGAGGTGGGTTGGGCTGAGAGAGAGTGACTGGCCCAAGGTCACCCAGCTGGCTTTCACAGCTAAGACAGAATTTGAACTCACATCTCCCAGTCTCTAGCCTAGTGCCTTAACCACTAGAGCAAACTGGTGTCCTAGAGCCTCCCTCATCCTCAAGGCACCCCATGCTCTATTTAACAACCCACACCTTTGTTTCACAGTTACATTAGGGAGAGTAGGGATGGGGATCATTAAGCAAGTCCATCTCACTTAACAGCCATCACCATTGGCAACTTTAATGGGCAGGTTCCATTATGATTATAAGTCGAGGACTACTTGTAGATAATGTGGTACATTTTGACAATCCCAAGAAACTATTTTCAAATCTTCCAGGCACCAAAGAATCATCTCATGCTCCAATATAACTACCCCTCTCTTTATATATTGTTAGAAAACTTTATTGATTATTCTTTAATCTTAGCTAGTGTTATTGTCACATCTTTTTCTCAAAATGCTCCTTGTTTCCCTTAACAAAATATTTATTTCTGATTCCATATTTAGGTTCACCTGGGCCTATTTTATTAATTTTTATTACGTTAGAGACTGAATAAAATGATATTGTTGGGGATAATTTAATGTTAGGGATCTTAAAAATCCTGATTGCTTAGCAATAGTCTTTCTTTCTTTTTTTTCAATTTTCTTTTTTATTTTCAAATTACATAACAATAAACATTTTTTAACAGTACTAGTCTACAGCAATAGTCTTTCTACTTGGCTGTTTCATGCATTTCTACAAGAGTCTAATGTGATGTTGGCAATTAGGGCTTCTCTGAACCATATTAATTAGTGTATTAATTCAATCTATGTTGCTTGGTATTCATGTGTCTTATATATGGTAATATATATATATATGGTAATATTTTTGGCCACCTACAACATTCACCCATTATAGATTTCTAGATATATGGCCACTATATTATTCTATGCAGAATATGCATGAGATAGCATGCTTGTATCAGTTTCCGATTGGAAATCTGATTTACAAATGCCAATCATATTTTTTTCATATTTTTTTACGTTTTCTTTGGAGTTTGTCTAAATTCAGTCAAAAACGAATTATCCTAAGCTAACCTATGCCTCCCACTGAACCCACATTTTGCATTAATTTGTTCCAGTTGTGTTATGATGCATGTATATCCCCTTGTCCTGCCAATGTAGCCAGCCCCAAATGCTCAGAGTCCCACAATTTCTGCAACATCAGCAACATTATGTTTATTGATTAATACATTCACTCATTGCTAGATCTTGTAAGCTTTGGTTTTGTATTCTGATAATGGAATGGCATTCCATTCTTGGAATGGTTCTTATTCATGAAGATGTAACACCATACTATCTCTAAAGAGAATCATAAAAAGAATACAATTATGGAAGAATATGATGAAGAACCATGAATGAATGAGATCACTGGTGAATGGTGGAAATATATTCTAGGAAACTTGTTCAGTTTACAAACTACAAAATATATTTAACTGGTGAAATAATGAATTGAAAATAAAATTGGATGATTTATCAGATTCATAATATAAAATTATGGCACTGTATACATAAATAATAACCCAAGATGATGTAATATTTGTTATGTTTTGCTTAGTTTCTCCTTCTGTTATATTCATAGTTTACTTAAGCTGACTTTCTTTAAAATTCAGATTTGCAAAATACACCCACACCCACACATTTGTTTTTATTTTTATGATCCTATAATACAGTGGTGAAATCTGAAATTTGTTACTACTGGTTCTGTGGGCGTGGCTTGGTGGGGGAAGGTAATGTGACTGGGTGGGTGTGGCCATTTTAACTTTTAAAACCATTTTTTCTACAACCTCTTTGGCGAAGAGGTTGTAAAAAATGTTTTCAAAAGGCTCTGACGATCCCAGCTGAGTTGCCTGATCGGCAGAGACTTTTTTTCTTTTAAATGCCTCTAACAATCAGGCAACTCAGCTTGGATCGTCAGAGGCATTTAAAAGGAAAAAAGGGTTTTTTTCTTTTAAAAGCCTTTGATGATTCCAGCTGAGCGGCGTGATCATCAGAGGCTTTTTTTTTACTTTTAAAAGCATTTTTTCAGCCGAAGAGGTTGTAGAAAAAATGCTTTTAAAAGTAAAAAAAAAAAGCCTCTGATGATTGTGCGGCTCAGCTGGGCAATGGGGCGGCAGGGATTTTTGCTACCGGTTCTCCGAACCACCTGCCTCCATCGCTACCGAATCGGGCAATCCGGTCCGAACTGGGAGCATTTCATCTCTGCTATAATACCTTTTATGGGAGTTTGCAGCATATATTTTCTCTTTGTGCCCTGATAAAGAAACATCTGTCGCTGTCTAGGATTGGGCCATTGCTGGGAATCTCTTTAAGTATCCTCTTCATTTGTTTCTACAGCTGTCTCAAACCTGGATGCAGAAAGCAAACTGAATGTGTATTATCATGCCCCTTGGCATCAGGAGAGAAACATTTTCCTTCCTTCCACCAGACCAGCATGTGTAGAGGAGCTGCATCGCCATGCCAAGCAGAATTTGAGAGCCTTGAGGAAGGGTAATTTTTATTTTTGTATAATTTACAAAAATCCAAGTACAGGTAGTCCTTGACTTACAACCATTCATTTAGCAACTGTTCGAAGTTAAAGTGGCACTGAAAAAAAGTGACTTAATTCTGGTCATCAAACTTATGACCATCACAGCATTCCCAGGATCACATGATCAAAATTTGGATGCCTGGCAACCGACACATATTTACAATGGTCGCAGCAACTCCGAATCAAGAGATCGCCATTCGTGACCTTTCCAGCTGGCTTCCAGCAAGCAAAGTCAATGGGGGAAGCCAGATTTGTTTAATGACCACATGACTTACTTAGCAACTGGAGTGATTCACTTAACAACCATTGGCAAAAAAAGTCATAAAATCAGGCATGACTTACTTAACATTTGCCTTGGTTAGCAACAGAAATTCTGGTCCCAATTGTGGCTGTGAGTTGAGGACTACCTGTTTAGGTTCCAGAATAATAAATGAAATAACTGCATTTCCTGTAATGGCATATTAATTCACCTTTATTTTCATCAGCTGTCCTTCATTAGTTAGTCCAACAAGGCCAATCTAGGTATGACTAAATTTTGAACATTTTTATTTTTTTTAATTCTGGGAAGGCTGCAAAATATAGGGAAAGGCCAGTTTAGGTCTTTAATTTTCCTCTCCTCTCATTCTTACATTGAATTCCATTTCCAGACAGTTTCTCTTTGCTACCAAGATCTTTCTTATGTATGAATCATTGTTTTTTGCCTAAAAACATACTTGTAAAACACTACTACAGAGCACTGAGTGCATCACTTTGCAAGAATGTAAATTTGAAAAGCAGTTGCCTTTAACTTTTTTTAATTGTTTAAGTCCATAAACTATACATTAATCTTGCAGGAACTTTGATAAACTAGTTAGGAAAAAGAAAACATTGTCATTAATTACAGTCAACAATTAAATCAAATTAGAGAAAAGCCATCCACACAAAATTCATCTGTAGTAAATTAAGTCATATCATGTCACCTTCACATCAAGCTAGCTCTTGGGGGCTTTATGAATACCATGTAGCTATCTTAGAACAATATTTATTTATTTATTTATTTATTTATTTATTTATTTATTTATTTATTTATTTAATTTAATTTATAAACCCTTCTCCTGCTGGACTCAGGGCGGTGTACAGCCAGAAATAAAAAACAATCGATTCAAAAATTTAAAATTTAAAAGAATTATAAATTTTGGCCATAAATTTAAAAATCTCATAGCTAAAACCCAGTTTAGATAATTTAAAAAATCCAAAATCTTTAAAAAAGGGGGGGGTTATGCCAGCCCTGCTTGTTGGAAGAGAAAAGTCTTTAGGGCATGGCGAAAAATCCGGAGATCTGATATCCTGCGTATCTCCGGAGGCAGGTTATTCCAGAGGGCGGGTGCTGCCACAGAGAAGGCTCTCCCCCTGGGGGTCACCAGCCGACATTGCCTGGCTGACGGCACCCTGAGGAGTCCCTCTCTGTGGGAGTGTACTGGCCGGTGGGAGGCTATTGGCGGCAGAAGGCGGTCCCGCAAATACCCAGGTCCGATGCCATGGAGCACTTTAAAGGTGGTAACCAACATCTTGAAGCGGACCCGGAAGTCCACTGGGAGCCAATGCAGCTCACGCAGGAGAGGTGTCACATGGGAGCGCCCCGTCGCTCCCATAATCCCCTGCGCAGCCACATTCTGCACCAGTTGGAGCCTCCAGGTGCACCTCAAGGGGAGCCCCATGTAGAGAGCATTACAGTAGTCCAGGCGGGAAATGACGAGTGCCTGAGTGACCGTGCGTAAGGAGTCCTGATCCAGAAAGGGACGCAACTGGCGGATCAGGCGAACCTGATGAAAAGCCCCCCTGTCATATGCTCTTCTAAAGACAGCTGTGCATCCAGGAGGATGCCCAAGTTGCAAGCCCTCTCTGTGGGGGTCAATAACTCGCCTCCAATAGCCAGCGATGGCACCAATATAATAGTTTGCCATTGTTTTAGTTCATTGTTTTCTCAGTTTTCCATCTTGCCTACATCTTGGTGTCTCCTGGCACTCTTTCCTCCCAGCATTCATCAAGCCTAAACTCTTGTTTAACATTTTTCAAGGTAAGCTTGCTTAGTTGTTGCCTTCTGCTAAGGCAATAAATTAAGATAAATCCCCCCCATTAAGTATACATATACCCGTGGGTTTAGATTTTATTGCTATTGATAGGAATAGTTGATAGGTTCCACTTTTGAATTCTTTAAAAATTATGTCATCCTTAAATATTAATATAAATAACCTGTTGTTTTCCTAACATTTCAGAACACTAACAATAGCATATTGAAAATACGTGTAATTGCTTTAAAATAATATATTAAATAATTTCACAACAGATAGAGGGTGAGACTTATTTTAACAGCATTGCAAAGAGCTAAAAGGAGAAATATTATAGTGATAGTAAAATTATAACAGAGCTCTCAGGATATTAGTTGTTCTGTTTTAGATAAATTCTATCTTCTTCTGCCATCTTGTGGTTGGGAAATAGCTCCTTAAATAAAGAATGTAAAACAAAAATATATTAAGATAAAGACTTTAATATAGCGAGAACCTTTGGAGAGCAGACATGCAGAAGTAGGGCTCTGCTGAATAATCTAATTAAAAACCTTTTTAAAAAAACCCCAAACATGTGCAGAATTGCAACCACAGGGGGAAAAAGTGAATGGAGCAAAAGACTGGACTTTGGAAAGAAGAAAAATCTTGGAAATCAATCATTTATTTGGATGCAAAGTTGATTCTGGTGAGTTCTGCTTTGTAGCATAATCAGACTGCAGTTCCTTTGTTCCTTTGTTCTCCTGATGACATTGAAAGAATACCAGAATTGACAAAGTTTTTCAGCATTGAGAAAATTTTCTTTATATAGACTGAATATTTTTTTCTTCAATATTGACTGCATAGTTCTTTTTACCATTAACAGAGCATGCTTATACAAACATAATTGCAAAGTGAATACAGATCTCATTGCATGAATGTTCTTTTTCCCCCTCTCTTTCTCTGATAAATGAAGTGCAGATCTGTTTTCTTTTTCTTTATCTCTCTGCATATTTATAAGGATTCCAGTCTTTATATTGAATGATCCTGAGAAAACTGACTGAACATTTTAGAAAGTTGTTTACAACTATTGTAAAGTTTTACAGCAGTGTTGTATTTTTTTATTACCTAGATGGTAAATTACTTAGATTGCCCTGAACTGCTTTTATTGCCCTGAACTGCAATTATCATTCTACCTTCTTTTGTGGATTACAAATAGCCAGAGACTGCAATATTTTTTTTACAATATTTTTAAAGTTCTAATACTTTTAAGTATTTTATAGAACTTTGTATTATCTTTTTATATCATATATATATATATATATATATATATATATATATATATATATATACAGTTGTGATCAAAATTATTCAACCCCCAATGCTGTAAAGGGGTTTAGGGACTATAGTGTACATTTGTAATTGTATTCAGAATGAAATCCTACAAGGACATTTTACAGAACCAAATGCAACTAAAATGACATCAATTGTTTTTGTAATACAGTAGTAAATGTTTTTTTTGTGGTTTCTTCATTGACACAATTATTCAACCCCTTAAAGACTACCACTCTGAAGAACAGAGGTTCATTCAGGTGTTTTCGATCAGGTATTGAAAACACCTGTGGATGTCACCGAGCAGCAATCAAGCATAATAAGCACCAATTAGGCAGCTTTAAAATGACTATGATACTCAGCTCCTTCTAGACATTTACTGGTGTGGTTACAAACATGGTGAAGGCAAGAGAATGGTCCAGGAAGACAAGAGAAGAGGTGATTTCTCTTCACAGGAAGGGCAATGGCTATAAGAAGATTGCAAAGATGTTAAACATACCAAGAGACACCATAGGAAGCATCATTCGCAAATTCAAAGCAAAGGGCACTATTGAAACGCTACCTGGTCGTGGCAGAAAGAAGATGCTGACTTCGACTGCTGTGCGCTACCTGAAGCGTAGAGTGGAGAAAAGTCCCCATGTGACTGCTGAGGAACTGAGAAAAGATTTGTCAGATGTGGGTACTGAAGTTTCAGCTCAGACAATAAGGCGCACACTGAGTAATGAAGGCCTCCATGCCAGAACTCCCAGGCGCACCCCCTTGCTGTCTCCAAAGAATAAGAAGAGTCGACTGCAGTATGCCAAAAGTCATGTGGACAGACCACAAAAGTTGTGGGATAGTGTTCTGTGGACCGATGAAACAAAATTAGAACTGTTTGGGCCCATGGATCAACGCTATGTTTGGAGGAGGAAGAACAAGGCCTATGAAGAAAAGAACACCTTGCCTACTGTGAAGCATGGCAGAGGGTCAATCATGCTTTGGGGCTGTTTTGCTTCTGCAGGTACAGGGAAGCTTCAGCATGTGCAAGGTACCATGAATTCTCTTCAGTACCAGGAGATATTGGATGAAAATGTGATGCAGTCCGTCACAAACCTGACGTTTGGGAGATGTTGGACCTTTCAACAGGACAATGATCCCAAGCATACCTCCAAGTCCACTAGAGCATGGTTGCAGAGGAAAGGCTGGAACATTTTGGAGTGGCCATCGCAGTCACCAGACTTAAATCCGATTGAGAACCTCTGGTAGGACTTAAAGAAAGCAGTTGCAGTGTGCAAGCCTAAGAATGTGACTGAACTGGAGGCTTTTGCCCATGAAGAATGGGCGAAGATACCCGTAGATCGCTGCAAGACACTTGTGTCAAGCTATGCTTCACGTTTAAAAGCTGTTATAACTGTAAAAGGATGTTGTACTAAGTACTAAGATTGAATGTCACTTGGGGGTTGAATAAAACTGATAATGATGCGAGCACAGAAACGACATTTGTGGTTATTTCATTATAAATGTTATGTTATATTTGTCTGACCTACAAGTGCCTCTTTGATGTAAATGTAAGCAAGATGACTGAATGATCAAAATCAATGTCAAACTGGCCAAAACACTCAATTTCAGTGGGGGTTGAATAATTTTGATCACAACTGTGTATATATATATATATATATATATATATTTGTATAATATTTTTTATACTAACAACAAGCTGACATTTTTTTTACTCTCAGCTGAGATACTATATTTTTCATTTTAAGCTGAGATTTTGTTTTACTTTGTAAATTTATTCCTGTCACTTTTAATACATGTGTGGATTGCAAACCATATCAAGTGGACAACATCAAGATTAGCTACAGAAGATATTAAAAAGAGAACTTGAACTCCTTGAACAAGCAGATGAGAAATAGCCCAGCTGAGAGGTAGCCCAACTGAGAAGTGGCCCAGCTGAGAGGCACCTTGGCAGTCCAGCTGAGAGGTGGCCCAGCTGAGAGGCAGTCCAATGTCCCAACCAAGAGGTGGCTTTGTGACCCATCTGAGAGAAGGAAAGACAGCTGAGTTGAGAGATGGAGAGGCAGCTCAGTGACCCAGCCTGACACTTGAGCCAGTGTGGTGCAAACAGAAGCCACTGAGCAGTGATAAAACAGGGCTGAGTGACAGCAGTCCAGTGGCTGGGAGCAGCATAGCAAATCTTGAGTAGCAGTGGTGCAGAGCTATGTGGCAGAGGAACAAAGCACCTGAAGCAGCGACTAAGTACAAAACTCTTGTGGACAGGGATAAATTTTCAAGGCAGGGAGTAGAGCAAAGTATCTCCTAAAACATAGCCTGAGACTTCCAACAAAAAAGAAGTACATATTACTTTATAAAGGGCCAAGAACGCTTATAAATTCTTACATTTTTAAATTTTCTGCATTTCTTTTTTTAAAGAAAAATCCCTTTTCAAATTTTTTAATTTTTTTAAATTTTTTCATTCATATTTTAGCCTTTTTTCAACTCTTAAATAATAATTTTTAATTTTATTTTTTTTCCAATTTTTAAATCTTCAATTTTAATTTTTTTTTTCAGTTTATTAGAAAATTCTTTTCAACTTCCAGTGGCAGTGTTGCAGTGGTATGGGGGAAGGAGAATGGTCTCTGTTCTCAAGCCCTGAATTTTTCACATTTTGGGAATCCTTCGGGGTGCAAAAAGCCTGGAGGGCATTGTGGACTAGAGGGGAAGTCTGAAGTGCAGCGAAGTGAAGGGCGATCACTCGTTGCATGAACAGACACCCCTGTCAAACCAGCGTGAAATCATCAGTATGATCCAGGATGCAACACCCAGACAGAAGAAAAATCAACAAGAGGAACAAAACAATGGGAAAGCCATCTTGCCCTATATAAAAGGAACAACGGATAAAATTAGCAAAGTACTGCATAGACACAACATCAAAACCATATTTTGCACAGATAGAAAGATATTGTCTATTCTGAGAAACCCTAAAGGCAAAATAGAATTAGAGGATCAAGGCATATACGAAATCCCGTGTGCTTCCTGCCCCTCAACATATATTGGACAGACCAACAGAAGAATGAATGTGCGCATTGAGGAACATAAAAACTCAGTACAAAAGAAAGAACACACATCATCATTAGTACAACACATAAATGCCACAGGACATAATATTAATTTTAATAACACAAAAACAGTTGCAAAAATAGAACATCTCAATGGCAGAATAATCAGAGAGGCCATTGAAATAGAGAAAAGACCATATTGTATGAATAAACGTGATGACACTTCCCGTCTGCCTACTATTTGGAAACCTGCTCTCATAGATAGACGAATCTTAACACAAAATATAAACCATAGATCAAGGGTTCACCAAAAAGGCTGTGTTGCCACCAGTTCCAGCATAACTTATCCACCCAATAAAAATACAGCTACGTCATCAGCCAATCAGAATACAGCAACACTGTCGACCAATCAGAATACACCTTTGCCTCTTTTCATACAAAAACGTCAGTTATGATCACACAGTTTGCCCATAAGAACCAAACCGAGAACATCAGCCAGAAGATGACGAATGTGATTTCGTCGAAACGTCGCTACTACCCTTTTAAGGATATGTTTACAATTACACGGGAAGAAACCCGAGATATTAACTGTACACACACACACATATATATAGGGGGGTGGGGTATTTTCTTCAACTGGATATTTTCCTACGTAAATCACGTTTCTCAACTTGCAGCCATAGCTCAGTGAAATCACATCCACTATCCTAGACTTTTTCAGACAGCAAGCAAGCATTTTGCTGCCTATTGGGAGACTAATATAGATCTATTTCAGACTGATTGGTCCTCATCAATTAGCCATACCCTTACCATATGTTCCCTCCCCGTAGAGGCTAAGTATTTGCTTTCTTGTTTTAGATACATTTTAACAATATTACAAGCCAGGATTTTTAAGAATGGGGAAAAGGAAAAAGAGGCAGCAATCTGCAACACAGAGTTCATCCAAGCCATTGAAGCAGCAGAAAATGGAAGATTATACCGCAAACAGACAGTCTGTTCCAATAAGTAACTTATCTGCAGTTGCCTTATCAGATAAATTTAATTTGTGTGACTCATTGGAATGGGACTTACAAACCAAACTTAAAAGCAAACAGCATGCAGAACTTTCCTCCTCTCTCTCAGAGAATGGTTCCCCTCCTTGGAACTTAGCAGCAGCCTTCCTTGCACAGGAGGGAGATGTAATAAATTTAAAGGGGGGAAATGTGACAGATCTCCTCTCTAGACAATGTTTGCTTACAGCTCAAACTGTTAACTCAATCTATGAACTTTTATCAACTGTCATAAATAAAGTTGACTGCCTGAAAGAATCTTTTGCAAAGTTTGTTAGGAGCCACCCAGATACTGCAGAAGGACTTGGGAGGACAACCACGGACAGATATGGGATGGCTAATTCAGAAAATGAAACTAGAGAAGGCCCTTGTCTTCCTTCCAAAAATGTGAACACTCATAAAGAAAACACTCAATCAGGTAAATGCCTAAGAGATGACCAATATAACCACAGTCTACAGACTAATCAGGTTACTTTGCAAATTTACGACAACAGAGTGAATAGAGGGCGGAGTGATAGAGAAGCTGTTAGGCTGTCCCTGAGCCAGCTGCTCCGCTGTGAATTCACTCTGACAGATCTACTACATACAGAGTGGCTGCCAGCGAGAAGGCAATGTATGAGAATTCTTCTATAATTCAAGCAACCCACAATTCCCTCTATGCTCTTTAGAATGAAGCCCTTTCTGAGCACCTTTTCAATATTTCCAATACGGGTCTTTTGCTCAGACAAGGTGTGCCCTCTCCTGAAACAGTGTCACCAAGAGGGAACTGTTGCTTTAAACCCAGGCTGCAACAGCCCTCACACTGCTAAGCCTGAGGCTGCTGCAGATGAATTGACCCTGAGAAGGCAAAAGAGTGATATACAAACTGTGTTACCCACAGCTGCAGAAACTGCTGAGGATGTGCCAGAAGAAATGCTGATTGACCTATTCAGTGCATTGCCGGAACCTGAGCAAGTTAATATTATTCAAAGATTGGATGATCTAAAAGAGGCTCTGACAACAACTTAATCTACAGCAAAGTCTCTATTTAATCTTTTAAAAAATCTTGGAGCACTGGGGAAGTATCAGATGATTGGAAAAGAGCTGGTCTGGTTCCCATCTTCAAAAACGGGGAAAAAAGCAGACCCAGGAAAGAGCAGACCCAGGAAAGTACAGACCAATCAGCCTGACATCAATACCTGGGAAGATACTGGGAAAAAAATAATCTTAGGCCCAGTACTCTTCAATATCTTCATAAATGAGTTAGATGAAGGAGTAGAAAGGGAACTCATCAAATTTGCAGATGACACTAAACTGGCAGGAATAGCCAACACCCCAGAAGACAAGCTCAGGATCCAAAAAGATCTTGACAGACTTGAACAATGGGCCCTATCCATCAAAATGAAATTTAATGTGGATAAAAGCAAGATTTTACACCTGGGCATGAAAAACCAGGTACAAGTACAGATTAGGTGAAACCTGGCTCAAAAACAGTATCTCAACCATCCAAGTAGTGAACCCAAAATAAGGAAACACTCTCTGGAGCTTTGAAATCCCAAAAGCAAAACTTTATTGTATACACCACTTTGGTATTAAAGAAACAAAACCAACTCTGGTTTTCCCATGCAAAGGCTTGCATAGCTAAAAAACAGTTTCCTCTTCTCCCCACATTGTCCAATTATGAGATGTCCTTTTGTTATGGGAACAGTCCATCTCTTTCTTGAGCACCCGCAGTGGTGACCTTGATGGCTGTCAAACTCTCACGATCTCCGCATACGTTCTCAGCATTTCATTTCCCCTCTTCCCTCGCCCCCAGTTCATTAGCAAGTTGAAAAGCATTAAGGTTTGAAAGAAACAAAGTGATTCAATCTTGACATACTGTGAGAGGGACCTTGGAATCCTAGTGGATGATCACTTAAACATGAGTCAGCAGTGTATGGCAGCAACTAAAAAAGCTAATACAGTCCTTGGTTGTATAAACAGAGACATAGAATCAAAATGAAGTATTAGTACCGCTTTATAAAACTTTAGTAAGGCCACACTTGGAATACTGCATCCAGTTTTGGTCACCACATTACAAATAAGATGTTGAGACTTTGGAAAAAGTGCAAAGAAGAGCAACTAAGATGATTAAAGGCCTGAAGACTAAAACATATGAAGAATGGTTGCAGGATTTGGCTAGTCTAGAGAAAAGAAGGACTGGGGGGGACATGATAGCAGTATTCCAGTATTTGAGAGGCTGCCACAAAGAGGAGGGGGTCAATTTATATCCAAAAGCACCAGAGGGCAGGACAAGAAACAATGGATGGAAACTAAACAAAGAGAAAAGCAACCTGGAATTTAGGAGAAACTTCCTAACCACAAGGACAATTAACCAGTGGAACAGCTTGCCTTCAGAAGTTGTGGGTTCTTCATCACTGGAGGTTTTTAAGAAGAGACTGGACAGTCACTTATCTCAAATGGTATAGGAAGAGCTCTGGTGGCGCAGCAGACTAAACTGCTGCTGTTAAAGTAGCACTTAGCTGCCAGCTGCCTGCAATTACTGCGAGTTCAATTCTCACCAGGCTCAAGATTGACTCAGCCTTCCATCCTTTTGAGGTAGGTAAAATGAGGACCCGGTTTGTGGGGGCAATAAGCTCACTTTGTATAAAATAGAACACCGCTCAGGGGGGGCCCAAAAAGCCCTACTAAGCAGGTATATACAAAAGTATGAAGGCTATTGCTTAAAGCATTGTAAGCTGCCCTGAGTCTCCGGAGAAGGGCGGCATATATAAATTGAACTAATAAATAAATGGTATAGGGTCTCCTGCTTGAGCAGGGGGCTGGATTAGAAGACCTCAAAGGTCCCTTCCAGGTCTATTCTGAATTTATTTCCTATATTTCTGTAAATATTCCATCAGTTCCTGTAGTTATTCTGAATTGAAGGCTTGAGTGCACATTTATACCTTCCAGTACTAGAGAATTGAATGTTTCCAAAACCCAATGTCGTATGTAATGAAAAATATATATTATATTTCGAGTGTACTATTATTTTAAAGTGGTTTCTCAACATACAATTACATTCAAGTTTGTCTTAAATATTTTGCATCAATTGTAGAACAATTTTATTCTCTGGAGAGTCTAAGTTATAATATGGCAACTTCATTTCCTACCATATTATTATTTTATTATTATTATTATTTATTAAATTTATATACCGCCCTACTCCAGGGTGGTGAACAGCCAAAAGATAAAATACATATAGTACAAACGTTAAAAAACCATTTGAAGTACATTAAATACTTTGGCCCAAAACAAATTTAAAACACCCCAATTTATAAGACAAATTTAAAAAGCAATTTAAAAGGGAAGTTAAGTCAGGCCAGCCTGCTGGAATAAGAATGTTTTGAGGGCACGGCGGAAAGTGCGCATATCCAGGATCCTCCGTATCTCCGGGGGGAGCTCGTTCCAGATGGCAGGTGCCCCCACAGAGAAGGCTCTCCCCCTGGGGGCCGCCAGTCAACACTGTTTGACCGACGGCACCCTGAGAAGCCCCTCCCTGTGGGAGCGTACTGGTCAGCGAGAGGCTACTGGTGGCAGAAGGCGGTCTTGTAGATACCCCGGTCCTAAGCCATGGAGCGCTCTAAAGGTGGTAACCAAAACCTTGAAGCACACCCGGAAGACCACTGGGAGCCAGTGCAGCTCGTGCAGGAGGGGAGTCGCATGGGAGCGCCACGTCGCTCCCATAACCACCCACGCGGCCGCATTCTGGACCAGCTGGAGCCTCCGGGTGCTCTTCAAGGGGAGCCCCATGTAGAGAGCATTGCAGTAGTCCAGGCGGGAAGTAACGAGGGCATGAGTGACCATACTTAATGAGTCACGATCCAGAAAGGGACACAACTGGCGAATCAGGCGGACCTGATAAAAAGTCCTCCCGGCCACAGCTGTCAAATGCTCTTCTAAAGACAGCCGTGAGTCCAGGAGGACACCCAAGTTGCGAGCCCTCTCTGTGGGGGCCAATGACTCACCCCCAATAGTCAGTGATGGCACCAACTGACTATATCGGGACGTCAGAAACCACAGCCACTTGGTCTTGGAAGGGTTGAGCCTGAGTCTGTTTCTCCCTATCCAGATCCGTACAGCCTCCATCCGTACATCACTTCAAGGGCATCATTGGGGTGATCCAGGGTGGAGATGTACAGCTGAGTGTCATCAGCGTACTGATAGTACTTCATCCCGAAACCATGGATGATCTCACCCAGCGGCTTCACATAAATGTTGAACAGGAGGGGCGAGAGAACCGACCCGTGTGGCACCTCACATACAAGGGGCCTTGATCTCGGGGTCGATCTCTGCCCCCCTGCCAACACAGACTGCGACCAGTCAGAAAGGAGGAGAACCACCGCAACACGGTGCCCCCCACCTCTAACTCTTCCAACCGGTGCAGCATGATACCATGGTCGATGGTATCAAAAGCCACTGAGAAGTCTAATAGGACCAGGACAGAGGACCAACCCCTGTCCCGAGCCCTCCAGAGATCATCAACCAATGTGACCAATGCCGCTTCCGTGTTGTACCTAGGCCTGAAGCCCAACTGGAACAGATCCAGATAAGCCAATTCATCCAGGTACTGAGGGAGCTGTTGTGCTACCACACTCTCAACAACCTTCACAACAAAGCGAAGGTGGGAGACTGGACGATAATTAGCCAACACTGCCGGGTCCAGGGAAGGCTTCTTGTGGAGAGGCCTCACCACAGCCTCTTTCAAGGCGGCAGGGAAGACATCCACACTCAAGGAAGCATTTATAATCCCCTGGAGCCAGCCTCGTGTAACCTCCCAAGAGGCCAGCACCAACCAGGAGGGACACGGGTCCAATAAACATGTGGCCACACTCAGTCTGCCCAGTATCCTGTCCACGTCTTCGGGAGTCACAGAATCAAACTCTTCCCAGATAATATTCTCAAGACCTGTCTCCATCATTCCCCCTGAACCTACCCAGTCAGAATCAGCGATTTTGTCATACAGATACTTACAAAGTCCTCGGCTCTACCCTCCAAGGGGTCCTCCCGCACTTCCTGATGGAGCAGGGAGCAGGTCACCCTAAACAGGGCGGCCGGGCGATTATCTGATGATAATCAGATAAGAGCGGAAAAATAATTACATTTTGCCACTTTTATCACCACCAGGTAGGTCTTAATATGAGACCTTACCAGTGTTCGGTCAGATTCAGAACGGCTGGCCCTCCAACTGCTCTCCAGGCGTCTTTTCCCGTGCTTCATCTCCCTCAGCTCCTCAGTAAACCAAGGAGTCAGGTGAGACCGGCGCCGGGTCAGAGGCCGCAAAGGCATGACCCGGTCCAAAGCTCCAGCGGCTGCCATATCCCAGGCAGCCACTAGGTCTTCAGTCGAGCCGTGAACCAGAGCCTCAAGAAATGGCCCAAGCTCCGTCTGGAACCTATCCGGATCCATCAGGTGCCTGGGGCGGAACCACCTCATCGGTTCCGCCTCCCTGCAGCGGGGTGCAGCAGTTCGAAGGCCAAAGTGAAGGAGGGAGTGATCTGACCATGACAAGGGCTCGATCACTATATCCCCTATCTCAAGGTCACTCAACCACTGACCAGAGACAAAAACCAAGTCCAGCCATGAACTCCCGGGCCACCTCAGACACCTCACCCGCAGATGGCAGGTTAAAATCCCCCATGACCATAAGCCTGGGGGTATCAATCACCACCGCGGCTATAACGTTGATATGGGTTTTATTGATGGTAGATGCTGAATGAATGAGAACAAATGAAAACAGAATTTGTGTGTTTTTTTCATGCATGTTTTATTTTTCAGAGTATAAGCTAGCATTTGTGCCATTGAGTTAATTTTTAATTCCTGGTGACTGCCTGGACAAATCCTTATAGTTTTCTTGGCAACATTGTTTAGAACTAATTTGCCATTGTCAGGTTCCTAGGGCTAAGGGAGAGTGACTGGCCCATGGTCACCCAACTGGCTTTGTGATAAAATGGGACTAGAATTCTCAGTCTCCTGGTTTTAGCCTGATACCTTAACCACCACATAACATTGGCTTTATCACTGAGGCACCACTTTTTTTAGAAAATTCCACACCTTTCATTGAAAAATATAACGTAGGAGTTTAGAGATAACTCCCAATTAAATATCTGTGTTTCTGCCATGAATTCGTTTAGAGGCTTCCCATTCTCCATAACTGTGCCATTTATAATATGATCATTCTGAAAGACAAAAATATATTGACAGAACTATGTATAGATAGTTGTTGCATGTAATTCATCACTATGTAATTACCTTGCACTGCATCTGGATTGGATCTGGATTCAGATATTTTTTTTCAGGAACCTATTTTTAAATGTACAGTGTATCTTGCTGAACAATTGTCTTCTTATTTCTTACAGAGCACCGAAACCAGGGTAATAACCGAGAACAAAAAACTGTGAACCAAACTGTGGTAGCTCCCCCATTTCCCTCTTTTCCTCTGATCCACACTAAGAAGAAAAAAGAGACTAAGGACCATTACTTGTTAAAAGTAAGTTCTCCCTTGTCTTCTTAATGCATTTGTGATGTGTTAGCACAGCTTGGGTTACCAGCAACTTATCCAGCCAAACATCTTTATCTTAAATGTCAACTAATAGGGGAAAAAATTGCCAGGAAATGCCAGGAGAAATAACATCTGCCAAGCCACTGTTACATTGTTATTAAAGGTATAAAGGTGAAGCCTAATTATCAGTAGATTACAAAATGAACAATAATTGTGTGGTATTCTTATCTCAATTTCCAGCTATATATTTTTTTTTAAATCAAGCCACAATTTTTTTAAAAAAAATGTTTACTCTTTATCTTGGTCTCACTATAAATTCTAAATTTAAATACAAGACATTTTTTAGCAGATGGGTAATCATTTATGTCAGTCAGAAGGAGCCTATGCTAGGATATATGCATTTATTTCTGATAATAATTGTCAATAAAGCAATAACATGAGTAGTTCTATTGCAAAATAGTCATGCTGGTATATTAACTAGAGAAGATGCCATCAAACAATCTTCTTTGATTGATTGATTGATTGATTGATTGATTAGTTTCTTCTAAACTATAATCCTTGAAGTGGGTGGTACTACAACTCTCAGAAGTCAAATTCATACTAAATATGGCAAAATAAAAATTGTAGTAGTAATACAGACAAGAAGACACCATGTTAGAAAAGGCTGCTTTCATTACATTTCAAATTATATAAAAACTCACTGAAAAAAAGTGGCCTTGTTACTCTAGGTAAGTATTTCTCAACCTTAACAACCTGAAGATGTTTGGGATTCAACTCCCAGAATCCCCGGGAGTTGAAGCCCAAACATCTTTACGTTGCCAGTGTTGAGAAACACTGACCTAGGTCATCCAAACTTTTCAAGCATCTACAAGAATGGAGGGGATAGTGAGGTACCATGGGGTTTTGCTTTGTATCACATGACTGGGATATTTACATGAGGAAAAAGGGGAAATGAACTGTGCATCATGAACTTGTGATGTAAATTCAAATCTCTTGTACTTGTATCACTGCACTGTAGAACCAGATGCACATTTTTTTTATTCTAATGAAATTTCAGCTTGCTGTAGATACCCCTATCTAATGAGCTGGCTCAGTTTGCTTCTGGAGGGAAAGTTCTCTGTTCAGCTTTATAAAACTGTTGATGAAATTCACTGGATACCATCCAAGATTAGATGGAGTACACATTTTTCTTGTCTCCTGGAATATCTTTTTGCTGCAAGTTGTTTGAAGGATAGCAGTTTTCAGCAATAAAAGATGTCCCCACCTTTGCCAGGTTTTAAAATGGTAAATGCAATGTCCCCTGGTTTTCTGTTTATCAGGTGACCTATTCCTTTGCGTGGAATTTAATTTCTTCTGCCTGACAGTCTGAATTACATGCTTTCTCTTTTGCTTACTGTACTCTCTTTGTACCCCCCCCCCCCAAAAAAAATGTGTACATCCCTTTCAAGAAAATAGAGCCAGCATATAACATTTATTTCCCCTCACTGATACAAATTTTTGAATCAGGAAAAGAGTAACTGTGACATGCTTTGTTGTACATTTTCACAGGACTCCCTTTCACTTACATTGTACAGCATATAATTACAATAAGTGATTTAACACTGCATCTTCATATTCACATACTAGCAAGTTCAGCACATGTATATTAATGATTTTCATAATATTAGAGTAGGACCTTTTGGTGATATTAAAAAAATCCTTTATAGGTGGCTGTCCACCCCGTGCTTGAGTGAAGGGAAGCTACCATTTAATAGATGAACAATGTTGAACAATTTTTATTGTAGTTGAAGAAGGCTTTATATCTTTCCATAATATTCTCTTTCAAACCATCTTTCATGCTGAAAGATGCTAAAACGTTTATCTTGTTTCGCAGCTCATTGATTGTTTCTTCTTCTTTCTCCAAACTGGGGCCCTCCAAATATTTGAATTATCACTGCCATCATTCTCAGCCATCATGGCCAATTTCAATATTAAGCCAGACAATGTTATTACTGATGTTTCTACATCACCTAAGAGCAATGTTTCATGAATACTGTACATACAATATGAAACAAATTAATATAAAACAATAAGGACAACATTATGAAGAAAACTTAAAAGTTGTTTTAATGCTGCAGTTGGTTAACTAACTCTTTATAAATTATACAGGTTCCATTTCATCAGGAGAAATACCATGATTAAATTAATTGAGATTAATAGGCAAAAGTTATTGCTCTGATACTTCCCATACCCATTTCCATAATTGTTGTTGTTAGTTGCGAAGTCGTGTCCGACCCATCGCGACCCCATGGACAATGTTCCTCCAGGCTTTCTCGTCCTCTACCATCCTCTGGAGTCCATTTAAGGTTACACCTACTGCTTCAGTTCCATCCAGCCACCTCGTTCTCTGTCATCCCCTTCTTCTTTTTCCCTCAATCTTTTCCAGCATTAGGCTCTTCTCCAGTGAGTCCTTCCTTCTCATTAGGTGAACAAAGTATTTGAGTTTCATCTTCAGGCTCAGGCCTTCTAAAGAGCAGTCAGGGTTGATCCCCTCTAGGATTGACCAGTTTGATCACCTTGAAGTCCAAGGGACTCGCAGGAGTCTTCTCCAGCACCATAGTTCAAAGGCCTCAATTCTTTGGCGTTCAGCCTTCCTTATGGTCCAGCTTTCACAGCCATACATTGCAACTGGGAAAACCAGTTTCCATATAGTATGACCTAAAACTCAGAAACCAGAGGAAATTGAATTAAATAATCAGTGAATGGTTTCCTGTTGTAAGGATGGTATTGTCAACTTTCAAAGAGCTTGCATGGGAAAAATCTACACCCATGATTTTTATGCCCATTAAGATCCTCCATGTAGCTAACCACTCTGTCTTAAATATGCAGAAATTAAGCAGCATATTATAATTGATAAACAGGTTCTCATGATAAAAACTTTATATATTTATATTATTTATTTCTCACAGGAACAGAATGCAATGAAGAAACTTTTTTAATGCTACACCATGCATTTCAGATGTACTTTGATCAAAAATCATAGAAACATTTGTTGTATGTGTTAATTTTTAATCATTTCCCTCTCCCTCCACATTTCATATTTATAGTTTTATAGAACCCGCTCGTCTTCCCCTACTGCGTGTTGCCACATGACCCCATGGAGTAAAAAGGTATTGGAAAATAACCGAATAAAACCTCCTCATACAATCTGTTCCTTTCACTCCCTAATCTTTCTTTGCTACTCTTTGGCTGACTAACTTTGTTGTCTTTATTTCATGTCTTATCAACGAAGACCATTAACTTTTTTTCATCCACCATACCAATTTGGTGTTAGGTTTCATAGCCGATGAGCAAGTTTCCTTTTGTTGATTAGTTTTAAATGCCTGAACTAAATTTGTATATAGCTGGGAAAAAATAGATGGCGATCTCGGAAAACTACAAGAATGTATCCAATGATATTAAAGCTACAGCATGGACCTAGTCAAAGGACTGTTATCACTGCTATTGTTTGCTGAAGAGCAACCCTGGCAGACCGTCAGAGATTGTAGTCAGGTCACTTCACTCTCTTTGTCCAAAAGACATTGTTATGCAGGGGAGGTATTGGTCACAAAATGCAAGCTAATACAAGCTATAGGGGACTTTTTTTTTTGCGTGCACCAACTTTTTAGCTCAGAGGTTACCTAGGAAACAAAGTCTTTTGTGCTTGTAGTTTATATGAACTATTCATGGCTGCTATGAACAGCACAAAAGCTGGAAAGAAAGAAAATGGCAATGTTTTCCTAACCTAGAGATGGACAGAAATATCTTCTAAGAAGACCGGGCCCTTTTACATTTTTATGTATAATATTACAGGCATTGCTGGCAAGGTAAGAACGTAGCTTGATATAAATTGGATAAATCACTGTGAACTGCAGCCTTCAGCATAGATGTTGGGGATTAAGAATGATTGTAAGTCTATTTTGTGCCTTCAGTAGGAATGTTGAGCAGCATATTTTTGACAAAAATAAACTAAAGTTAACTTGACTGTGGGTCTTAGTTATAAAAAATAAAAATATTTAAATGCTGTGACAGACTTAAAAAATGCAAAAATTAAATCTTGTCCCTTTAACAAAAACTAAAAGAATAAAATGCTTCCGAATAAGCAAAAGGGCAAAATATCAAGTAGTCATCAGAACTGACACTGAAAATTGAACTTAGGTATTAGACAGACTTCAGGATGACTTCTTCCAGTCTCTAGAGTATGATGATTGATTAAATGAAAAATATGCACTTTAAAAAATGGGAAAAGCTGTATTTATCATTCAAGAAACCATCATTTTTTAGTTCTCTAGATATTGTCTAGAATGTTCTATCGTTTTACTTGCACATAGTAAAGCAACAAAGCACAACAGTCCTTTCTTTCTTTCTTTCTTTCTTTCTTTCTTTCTTTCTTTCTTTCTTTCTTTCTTTCTTTCTTTCTTTCTTTCTTATTCTACTCTTTGAGGTACAGTAGTTGGTATCTTACTTCTTTATCTTTTGTCCCTTGTTTAAATTATTTGTTCTGAATTACAACTGGCTGTTAGATATCCTGGTTCAAACTTTGCTTTTCAATTTTTCTTTTGATAGCCAGTATTTATTATTAGATGGCTGTGTTCACATGACATATTTAATCTGGTGACCAAATCCCCATTTTCTGGTTTAACATTGTATTATGGAAAGTAAATTAATCAAATGAACCAGGTTTGTACTTTGTAGCAACTACTAACACCAATCCAGAGTTAACATTATTTGAGCTCAGGTTCTCTGATTGCAATTACCAGATCTTAACTAGACATGGTTAAGTATGTCATATGGACAGAGTGAATGCAACACCTTTGACTGACTTTAAATCCATAGCTCAGTATTCCTATGTTTAAATTCTGTTAATTTCAGAGAGACCTTACTTTGAAGTAAAATCAGGAATTTTAAAAATACAAAATAAATATTTCTTTCAAAATATATAGAGCATGAGATCAGTTCTTAAGGCCATGCTAAAGTTCTACTGAAATCAATGCTGTAGGTTGTCAATCATATGTAAATTGTTCATTTCTAAGTCTACATGAAAACAACATGAAAGAAAGTTCTTCTAAGTTCCAAGAAACTTCCTTCCTTTTTTTTTACTTCCAGTTCTTACTATTTTGTTGTTTATGCATGGATGCTAATTTTGATTGTATTTATTTACAGTCCCACCATCCTTCGGAGGAAGAAGATACAGATATCATGTTAGGGCAGAGGCCGAAAAATCCAATACATAATATACCTTCTACACTGGATAAACAAACAAATTGGAACAAAGCACTACCCCTCCCAACTCCAGAGGAGAAAATGAAACAAGATGCCCAAGTGATTTCCTCTTGTATTATCCCCATCAACGTCACTGGTACAAATTTTTTGTCCTTTTTTTGTTATGGTTGATTTGAAGGAGTTTTAATCACTTATTTTATTGCAGTAAATATTTCTCTGAATATAGAATTTTACAATTAACAAATGTATTTATACATTTTATTGACAACCCCCCCCCCCTTTTTAGCATAGGGTAACATTTGGCAACTTACAGTCATAAAAGTGTATCTATACATATACATTATATACATACATACCCGTGTTTCTCCAAAAATAAGACCTGGCCTTATTTTCTTTTGTGCCCCAAAGACATCTTTATTGTCTGTGAGCCAGGGGTCTGCTGGTAGTGCAGCTTTCCGCATGGCTGTCAATTTGTCCCAGCTGGGGTTGGGTGGCCACCTAATCTGGCAAACCAGGTCTTATTTTCAGGGGATGTCTTATCTACCTACCTTAGGACCACTGTGTTGTCACCCAGGCCCAAGTAGGTAGTAATCGACGCAAGCAGTTCCAAAACAAACAGACTTTATTAGAACAGCTGATAATTAACTCATTCTCAGCATAGTCCAAACAAAATTAAAACAAACTGTTCATAACACAAATTCTTCAATCTAATCACCAACCTTGGTATAATTAGGCAAACTGCCAAAGGCTTCTCTTGGCAAAAGTTCAAAAGCAGAAGATAAGAGATAAGTGCAGCAATACTATAACGTTGTTTTCCAACAAAGAGCCCAAGAGCCGTTGCTGGTCTTTTAAGCCTTATGGGAGGGGCCAATCATCTCTTGGCCCTAGTCCCGAGTCGTCCTCTTTGCTTTAGCTGCTCTTGCCTTCTGGCAGCTCTTCTCATATGTGCACTAGGAACAGGGTCCTTCTGTTCCTCTGCCTCTCTACTGTCGGCCTCTGGAGGCTCCGGAGTCCACACATCACTCCCCGATGGCCGTGGCCCCATCTCTGCCTCCAACTCAGAGCCCTCATCCGGGCCTTCCCCAGCCTCCAGGACTGGCCCATTTTCTTCCTCAACCTCATCGCTGTCTGACTCCACTGCCAGCTCCACAGGCTGCTGGCGAACCACAACACACTGCAGCCAGGGCTCCCATGCCCCGATACCTGTTGCGCTGCTACCTGACTTTTTCTACAGCCACTCACAGCTGCTCATGGACAGACACCACATGGCACATTGCGCCAGTGCGACCTCTTGTGGTAGGATGCTGCATACTTGCAGGAGGCCATGTAGCACATTGTACCAGTGCCACCGCTCACATCAGAAGGCTGCGTAGTGTGTTGTGCCGTTGAGCATGTGAGCTGCGGCACCAGCATAATGCACCATGTGGCATCCGGCCATCCGGACACAGTAGAAGTCGGGCAGTGGCGCTAAAGGGGCATGGGAGGCCTGGCTACACCAGTCTTAAGATAAGCTGGTGCAGGGCATGTGGAGCAGCTCCACCCTCCATCCCTGCCCTAGCTTGATTTTTACGCATGTGCCTCACCCCACCTGATACAACCAGATGGTGGGAAGTAGTGAGTGGGGTTTTAACTAGGGCTTATTTTTGGATAGGGCTTATATTAGGTGCACACATAAAAATCAAGCTAGGGCTTATTTTCAGGATAGGTCCTATTTTTGAGGACACACGATATACATTAAGACATAAACAAATTAAAACCAAACATTAAAATTTAAGGACATGTGCTGGGGATGGAATGAGGGGAGGTGGGATCTATTGTTAATCAACCACCTCCATTGTGCTGTTCCCCCAAGCCAACTAGCAGAGCCATGACTTTAGGTCCTTATGAAAGAATACAAGGGTATATATAAGTATAAGATTTCTTAATTTTTTTTGATAATTTTAACATCTATTAAGATAGTAATGAGCCCCATTAAATTCAATGAGAAAGACATCACATTAAATTTCTGTATTGTGATTATCCATGGACATTGATGCTGATATAATTGGATTAGAAATGCATAGTTGAATTCAGCAGCCTTTTACACTACATGATAATCATGTTTGTTATGTGCTGTAATAAAACAGCGCAATATTTCTCACCAACAGCATATGGTATGAGTCATAAGTGCTACAGCAAATTAATAGCATTTTAATATTTGCTTCAATGCCTTCCATAATGCTCCAAGGCCAAGAGTATAGGAATAATATTCTAATTGATGTGTACAATTTATTTTAAAAATCCCTTCACTTATTAGAAATCTTCTTTCCATATATTATATATGATACATAAAAGAGAGAAAGAGACAGGAATTTGCAATACAATATGAAGTCAGAATGAAAATCAATGACTAGTAACATTTCTGAATTAGCTGTATTGGCTCATTGGTTCCTCATCTCATTCCATAGATCAAACCAAAAATAAATATGTCATGAAGGGTAGACTAATCTATTCATTTAGCTCTCAAAAGGTTCTCTATACACAGTATTGCCTCTGAGCAGTCATGAAGGTTTCCATATCAGTACACAATAAAATAATAATAATGTCAGAGTTAATATACTATTTAACATATACACTGATAAGAACCAGTGGCATAAAGATGCCTCAGTTGCTTGCCAAAAACCATCAACAAAGAGCATACCAATGCTTTTTTCTTTAAAAGAGGTATTAGGCTTTTCAAGTCATAACCACTAGACCTATGTAAATTTTTTGAAGAGCGCTATAATTCCTCTGAATCAACTCCTCAAAATATCAAAGCACCACTGGAAGCTTGATATGCTTTGATATATTTCAAGTATATCAAAGTCTTACCAAAGGTCTTTGGGAAATGAAGGATATCCCTATCACCATCGCCCACAATAAATGGTTTGCTTGATGCTGTGAGCAATAACAGATCCTCCATTGAAGCCCATTAGGGATGTCCCAATTAAAACACCAATATGGCAGATAAATTTCTGGTATCATCATTCAGGAGAGTAGGAGAACTAATGAGAAGTGATTCATAAACATTCCACATAGATAGGGTGTTCCTATAAATAAGGTTCCCAAGGTAAATTCACACTTCCATATATTTCAAGAAATCATGCTAAATAACTGTTGGCCAATCCCATCATGCCCACACAGTAAGAAAACCAACCACATCAAGAAAACAGCAAGAAAACCAACCACATATGAATGACGGTCCCAGTGATGCAGAATTGCAAGATGGCTACATGGGCAGCCAATCCATTGGCCCACTTCAAATTTACAAGTAGGCTTTATCAAGTGTGACATTTGGCTATGCTACAGAAAGTATGGCAATAAATTCCTAAACCAACCAGAAGAAAATCTGCTTTGATATATCATATAGTATCTCTTCCATTGACTGAAAGCTTGGACTCACTATGACATTTTCTTCTGTAACCAGAAGAAAGACTCACTTACAAAGGAAGCAAACAATAAAAAAATAAAGATGTTAGTACAGGTTTTATATAGTTAGTCAAGAATGTTATTATTTATAAGCCAAAATCAACATGGCTTATGTTCAATATTAGGAATATTAGGAATATTAGATTGAATAATTCCTATTACTGAAGGGAAACTCCCTACAGAGAATTGACAGTTTCTTTTGACCATGTCCAGAAAACATTTTGGTTAAGGTAGTGTGTGCATCAAAACCATATACAGCTGTTTGAAGGCTGATGAAGTGTGTTCCCATTGAATGCTTTGCCCATTATCAAAATGCCACATTGAATTATCTGCAATGCTTTTAGATATTCTCCTTCAGTCTATCCTTTGTAACTACACAATGCATTAAATGTTTTTCTGCTTTGGTACAACTTTGTAATGCATCAGGTTTTAGTGGGAATACTTATACAACTTAAACTATTATTAACCTACCATTATAATTACTGTGTGTGTTAATACAACAGTACATTTATTTTTTTTATGAATTTTCTATGCCACTGCACTCCAAAACAGTGGCATTCTCAGTAAATCACAATGTTGTAAAAATGATAATTTAAAATGATGTGTGCAATGATATTGTGATGCAAGCCCCATCATTATGTATTTATATCATAAGTCATGATATATGTAGACATTTTGTCACTTCTTGCCTCCCAGTCCCCAACAGATGATTCCTGGTTACAATTAAAAGCAAAAATTGATAGCTAATTATAAAACAATTCAGAATAGGCTAAATATAGTATTGCACAATGGCACTCAGTCCACCTAGTTAGTACTCTTGACAGATACTGAGAGTACACATTTTTTATTAGAAATTGAGGCTGTTTTATTATGTTTTTAACCTTATTTTTCTTTATATAGTGGTCTTTACACCAGATTTTTAGTGTTGAGAAAAGACTATGATATATTTGTTTAGAAAATAATCTTGCCAAGTTTATGAATAAATGGAAGCAAGACCCTGTTCATGTTATCAATGAGGGTCAGATGGTTCTATCTTCAGTTTCAACCATTACCAGATCTAAAAACTAAGTAGCAAATAAATCCTCCCTGGAGCTCTGGAAAACTGCCAGTTGGAGGCAAAATATTTGTTAATTGATTGACTCTTTTTTTGTACCTAAGAATCAATGTCAAAAGATTCAAATATGACATCAATCTGAATAATATTTTATATGGATTGACATATGGAAAATCCAAAAACAATTGGATTTGTCAAAGTATCTTAACCTCCCTATTACATATCAGCAATGCATAGAATTTCTCTTCCCTCCCCCCACCCTTTTTTTTGTTATAAATTTACAGCTGAAAATTTTTTGATCATCCTCCTGAATCCTAATTTTCATTTTACACATATCAGGGCCTCTAGTACATAATAATCTTGAAAAACATTTCGGTAATTTTTTTTTATTCTTATTTATATGCCGCCCTTCTCCAGAGACTCAGGGCGGCTTACAATGCATTAAGCAATAGCCTTCATACTTTTGTATATTTTTATACAAAGCTTATTGCCCCCACAAACTGGGTCCTCATTTTACCCACCTTAGAAAGGATGGAAGGCTGAGTCAACCTTGAGCCTGGTGAGATTCGAACTTACAGTAATTGCAGGCAGCTGGATGTTAAATGCTGCCTTATATAGTCCTTATAAGGAGAGTAACTAACTTCCTCTCATTCCTTTCACTTCCTTCTCTCTTTTGTGAGGGTTAGCTGTGGTATGCATTTTTTTAAAAACAATGATAAGGTCTGTCTTCTATTTATTTTCAGGCATAATCTGAAAAGTTCATTTGACCCGATGTGGTCTTCCCATCAAAACCATTGTTTATTGTTTCTAAAAGCTAATGACACCTATTTATGAATCGCAGGAGTTGGTTTTGACCGAGAAGCTAGTATACGCTGCTCACTTGTTCACTCCCAATCCGTACTGCAACGAAGACGGAAACTGAGAAGGAGAAAAACCATCTCTGGCATCCCCAGAAGAGTCCAACAAGAAATAGGTAGAGTATAAATAAAATCTTTCCTAGAGAGCTGTAGTACTGTCTTAATGCAACTCTAGCTTGCTTTCAATGGTTTTCCAAATTCCTGATTCTGGTTTCAAGTATGATGCATTTAGTATGTTTTATTTGTTTCATATTTTTTGTAAATATTGCCATCCATCTTTATTGCTCCTTACAGAATCAGTCTCAATGTGTTGTAGGTGTCACTTGGTAGTACAATATACCTCTAGCTCACATTGTCTAAATTCAATCTTACCTGATTTCTGTTGAATTGTATTCTTTTAGTTTGCTCTATACATCAAAAGTAAGTAGTTTAAATTATTTTTCTTTGTAAAAATCTAACAAATGTTTCCTGATAATGAATATGCTGATAAATTGCCACAGAACAATTTATTTAGAAGATCTATTCCAGTGATGATGGTACGTGGGAACAAGTTTAGGAGACTGGGCCAAAAGACACTGTCAAGGGACTGATAAGATAAGAGACAGCAGACTCCACAATTGGATAGAGGTCAGGGCAAAAGGCTCAGAGGAGATTCTCCTTAGTTCCTTGGACTGTAAAGGAGACTTGGGGAAGGGAAGAGATGTACTTTCAGACTTGCAAGATTCTGTCAATGTAGCTTTACAACAAAGTAGAACTAGCTCTTCTGTTTCTGATTTCTACTTGGATTATGCTGACAATTCCAGACAGTTGTACACATATTATCTGTTCTGAAAATTTGATCAATTAGTTCCCCCCTCCATTTTTATGTATTATTTTTTCTCTTAATTGCTAAATATTAAGTTCATTCAATTAGACAAGCTCACTTTTTTTCTTACACTGAACTATCACAGTAGTAACTAGATTAAGGTCACTTAAGCTTGTCTTGTTAAAGAATCAATATTCTTCTATTATGGCAACAACTGAAAGATTAGGCTGACATAAAACTAGTCAGCTCCTTAATTTCAGATGCATATGATTTGATTATTCCTTTGCAAGTATGCATTTTGAGTTTGCACAGAAAACACCACTTGGGAGGATTGCAGTAATAGATTAATATTCCTCTGTTCAGATTAGTTTTTCTCTTTAATAAGGGTCAATCTTGGTAGTGTTAAGCATTGCTATGTGAAACATCTAGTGTGAAGATAGCAACTATTTTTATTTTAATTCTACTTTGTGAAAATTGGCATTAGCAAAACTAAAACCTACCTTGTGAACTTTTTAGGCCAATGTCAATGTCATAATTTGTTAGCCAGTTGAAAGCTGTGATGACTCACAAAATTTTATCTATGTATCCTAGATTCTGATGAATCACCAGTAGCAAGAGAACGGAATGTCATTGTGCATGCAAATCCAGACTTCTCTAATAACCTCAACAGGAGATCAGGTACCCGAGACTCTGAGTGCCAAACAGAAGATATTCTCATTGCTGCTCCATCCCGGAGAAGAATACGAGCTCAGAGGGGTCAAAGTGCAGTAGCTTCACTGTCTCATTCAGCTGGCAACATATTGGTGCTGACAGATAATGGTGACTCTATGTTTACATCAATGAGCAATCGTGTTCGATCAAGGAGTCTTCCTCGTGAAGGTGCTAGAGCCAATGAAAAAGATCACAACAATGGTGCCAAAATTTCAGCATATGAGGCAGAACACTTTTTAACAAATCAAGAACAAATCTCCGCAAAGAATAAGGATGCTATTAATAACCATTGTTCACAGAAACACCATCCCAGGGGCTTAGCTTGTTCCCAGCATTTTCATAGTCCAGATCATAACTCAAATGAAAGAGGGAGGTCAAGGTTATCAAGGATAGTAGACTCTGGAAGTTGTGATATTTCTTCAAATTCTGATACCTTTGGAAGTCCAATTCACTCTATCTGCACACCTGGGGTTCTTCTCAGCAGTCACATGGACCAGAAAGATGAACATCAATCATCCAGTGGAAACTGGAGTGGAAGTAGCTCAACATGTCCTTCCCAAACATCTGAAACAATTCCTCCTGCTGCTTCACCTCCACTGACAGGTTCTTCACACTGTGATTCAGAATTATCACTGAACATTGCCCCTAATGCTAATGAAGATTCAAGTATTTTCATAATTGAACACTACAGTGAACATAAAATTAGAGGTCACAGGGCAAGTTCTTTCACTTCTGATGTACTAGATGACCCTAACAATAGCAATACAAGTGACAGTGAGTGGAATTATTTGCATCATCATCATGATGCATCCTGCCATCAAGATTTCAGCCCCGAACATCCCAAGACTGATAGTCTGGGCTGTCCGAGTTTTACAAGCATGGCCACTTATGACAGTTTTGTAGAGAAGACTCCATTGGATAAAGCAGAGACTAGCTCACATTTTTCAGTTGATACTGAAGGCTACTATACCTCCATGCACTTTGACTGTGGACTCAAAGGAAATAAAAGTTATATTTGTAACTATGCAGCTGTGGGCTCTGAAAATTGCCAGAATGCAAGTTTTGCTTCCAATCTCACTCACTGTAATTGGCAAGATTATATGGATCATAGGAAGCAAGGAAAACCAGGCATATCTCTAAAGAAACCAAAGGTGAAGCCAGCCCCACCAAAACGCAGTTCATCTTTAAGGAAATCTGACACTAGAACAGATATTTTGGAGAAGAAAGAACCAAAGATAAGTAGTGGGCAGCAACATATGCCTCATACTTCCAGGGAAATGAAGCTGCCCCTCGAGTTTGCAAACACACCTTCAAGGGTAGAAAGTACTAGCCTGCCAAGTAAACAGAAACCTTCCTGGCATAATCAGGATGAAAATGACGTAAAGGGCCACCCATTTGATTCCATGGACATTGCATCATTTAAAGATGAAGGTGCTGAACAATCTCACTATGCAGATCTCTGGCTTCTAAATGACTTGAAATCTAATGATCCCTATAGATCTTTATCTAATTCAAGCACTGCTACGGGTACTACGGTCATAGAATGCATAAAGTCACCAGAAAGTTCTGAATCTCAAACATCACAGTCTGGATCAAGAGCCACCACTCCTTCTCTTCCTTCTGTTGAGAATGAGTTTAAATTGGCATCCCCGGAAAAACTGGCTGGTTTAGCTTCTCCTTCAAGTGGCTATTCCAGTCAGTCAGAAACCCCAACATCATCATTTCCAACAGCATTTTTTTCTGGTCCCCTATCCCCAGGAGGGAATAAAAGAAAGCCAAAAGTACCAGAAAGGAAATCCTCATTACAACAATCTTCTTCTAAAGATGGCAACATATTTTTAAATAAAGACTTAGAACTTCCAGTTATACCTCCTACTCATCTTGACCTAAGTGCTCTTCATAATGTTTTGATTAAACCATATGCTCCCAGACCCCAGCTGCATGCTTTTAACAATAATAAATCAAATATGATAGAAGAAGTACTGAATTCTAATTCTTCACCAGCTCTTGCTATTACACCTTCAGTGCTGAAGTCAGTACATCTTCGATCAATTAATAAGCCTGAAGAAAGGAAACAGAAAGACAATCCAGATTTTCTACCCATTCAAGAACATAGTTTGGTAACTGCTATTTCTTCATGCAAAATGAAACCACGTGTAAGTAAGAAACAAGTGTCACATCAGTTCTTCATGGAAGATGCCATAGTGTCTTATATCAATCCCTCCCCAGTACAGATAAGCCCAGAACAATTACTAGAAGAAGATAGTTTAACCTTTAGTGAAAGAAATATCTGTCAAGAGAATCTAAACTCATTAGTAGAGAGTGGTCCAGCAGCTAAGAGTATACCAGATCAAATACATTCAGTACATGGGATTTTGCTAGAGCATACAACTAATAAATCTTGTGGGTTTTCTGAATTTCCACAAGGCACAACAGTTTTTCCAAGTAATCTTAAAGGCAAAATTACTTGTGGATCAGAACAGAATAAGAGCATTAATCCCGTGCAGTCTCCATATGAATTACCTGCACACTGTGAACAAAAGTCAAAATATGAACCACTACATGAAGATATTCCTCGGTCTGACTCCTTAACTTGGGGAGCAGATACTTGTTATCAGCTGAAGCATCAGCTTGATATAAACCAACTTGATGACAAAGTGCCTGAGAATATCAATTATGAACCAGAGATCTCAAATATAGATTCTCTAAGTGAAAAATGCTCTGAAAATGATATCATGTCAGGTATTCCAACCAAAAGTGCCTCAGATGACAGTGATAGCAGAGCAGCTGAGACACAAGAAACTACAGAAGATGATACCTTAAAAGGTTAGTTCTTAATTATTCCTATACTGCTAATGGTAGCACCTAATGCTAGAAATACTGTTACTTGATTGTATTAATAGATAATTTCCAGAATTCCATTAATTTCAGTGAAACCCTAACATATTGCACTAATAGATGTATGATTCTTTGAAGAAATATACAGCTAAGTCCTTGATCTATGACCATTCAAAGTTACAACAGCACTGAACAAATAGTTATTATGACTGGTTCTTGGGGTTCAGCCATCCCAGCACCCTCATGGTCTCATGATATAGGAGCTTGGTAACTGGTTTGCACTCACAACCAGTTTTGCAATACCTTGTGATCATGTGATTGCCATTTACAACCTTCTCTGCTGCCTTCTACAGAAAATCCCCCACTCTGTGTTTGCACTGTGGTAGCCACTCATGCACCCTCCCTAACCTGTACTACCCCTCTCACATATTCTATGCACTCTGTTCAATCCAAGCTATGCCTCTCTCACACTCGCTCAAATCTTTCTGCGCCCACCCCCCCAATACATGCTATACCTCTCATGCACCCTCTCTGACCTTGGATCATGCTTTTCTGGACTCCCCTTGCTCTCTTCATCACCAAGTTGCAGCCACTGATCTGCCTGCTGACCTGAGGTTTACAATTTCCTGTCATCTTCCCCACTGACTTTGGCTGTGGGAAGCCAGCAGGAAGTTACCTTGCCTAACAATTGAGGGATTTGACTAACAATGGCAATTGGGACTGCAGGGATTGCTGTTGCTAAGCAATGCAGTTAAACTTTATGACTGCATTGGTTAGTGATGGAAAATTCCACTCCCAAGCACTGTCATAAGCCAAGGACTATCTATGTATGTGTACACATAAATCTGCAATTTCTTTTAATTTTCAGGCACAAAAGGGCTCTTTATCATTAATATTAATTTAACAGTTTATCCAATATTTAGCTCTGATTCTTATACACCTAATTCCATTAATTAAGGAGACTATGTAATCAAATTCTGGTACCTGACTCTCAGCAGTTTTTTTTTATTGCTTTTTTTGAAGAATCTTTTGTGAGTGATGATTCTATAATCTCACCCATAAATGAGGATTCTCAAAATGAAGTAGAAGAGTTTTTGATGTCTCCAAATAAACCGCGAACAACAGAGGATCTGTTTGCAGTAATTCACCGGTAAGTTAATGTTACCATAACTGGAAACTGTATTTTTTATTGTCATAATAGCAATTTATTCAACATAATGGTGATAAAGTGCTTGTTTCAGAAACTTTATTTTTCAGTCCAGACCAATATAATTATTTCTGTAGTTTAAAGTAGGAATTGCAGACCATCAGATAAGTATGGTGTTTCAATGAAAACTCAAGGGAAATGTTCCTTAGAAACTGCTTTGTGAAAGTGAAATGAAGTGGCCATATTCCCACCTCATTTCTCCCTACTGCAAGTGCCGGTAGAACGTGCAAAACCCCAAACTGAAGAAAATTTTAGGGAAGTTGTTTCCCACTCAAATAAAGCCATATAGTCCAACTACATTTTTCTCTTTGCTACTTACAACAATGAGTTTTCAGTCTCCAACCACAAGCAGTATGGACTGCTTGCATTTCCTATCAATTTCAATTTGAACATGAAGATAAATCTCACCAACCTCCAGTTCTTTTACATCAGTAGTTGGAGTATAACTTGGATAACTATTATAACAAAGATTTTTTCATTAAGTCTAGCTGATGCTATTCAGTCATTGACTCTTTTTCCTAATTCATTTTTTATTTACAGTTTTCCTTTCACACCATACATATTTTGTGGTCAGTGTATTGACTGGGTCAATGTCCTTTTTAAACAATGTTAACAATAATAATACAAATAAGTATACATAATCCTAATCTTCTAACTTCACCAATACCATTCTCTCTTTATAATTCTTTATCATTTTTTTCCATTAATACGTTTAAACCTAAATAGCATTTATTTGCACCATTTATTTGTTACCCCCTACTAAGTCACTAAAATTTAATATTTAAAAATTACTCATTATTCCACCATAATTTCAATATCCCAAATGTCTAGGACTACTAATAAAGCCAAATATTTTTTAAAAATAATCAATCCTAGGATTATATCTTAAAATCCCCACAATTTCTAATTCTTAAAAGTTTGAATTCACAATATATTTTAACACACTGTTAATATTATAAACTTCCATCTTCTAACCTTAGCTTATTTTTAATTATAATTAATTCTATTATCTATTAGTATATATACTACTATTTTCCCTATTTGTATTTTCTACTTTTTCATTTTATTAATATATTTTATCACTATCCCTCATCTCTTAACCTTTTTGGAGTTCCGTCATTTATTGACTTTTTAATCACCCTTTTATTCCTCTCTTTTGGAATCTTATAACTTATTTGATATTTTTATACCCACTGAGTATTCCCTTTGGATTGCCCTTTATCTCTTTCTGTTGTATCATTTGAGCACCCATCCATAAATCATTCTTTTTTTGAAGATATTTTTCTTTTTTTTTCCTCTAAACCTTTCTTTTTTTTTTTTAAGAGATTTCCCCCCCCCCCCCCCCCCCGTTCTATTATAAACTTTTAAGGAATTGTCTATTTGAGTCCTACTTATCAATCCTTTCTCTTCATTATCTTTGTCTTCTTGCCTCTCATTTTGATTTTTAATCTTCCACTATCTCTTCTAATTTCTCATCTATTTTCTGAATATCATATTCATCTTTCCCCCCCCCCAGTTGTTGAGAAGCTTCTATACTTATTTCTTTATCTTTAGACAATCGCCTTGTCTCCTTATTGTTCTTTATAGTTTCATGCATGCTTTTGAGCATCAAAATTATGTCTTCATATCCCTCTATTATCTCCTGATGGTCCATTTTGTAACAATTTGATAAAAATGACTCAATATTTCTCTATGGTTCCAACGTCTTAGTATTTAAAAACTCCAACAGAGCCAATTATTAATAAGATTTAGTCTATCCCATAGTTATACCTCCAAATCCCGTAAATTTATCATCTTTAAAGTTCTTTAATATTTACAGCCTTTTGATTTTCCAATTATTTATCTTCCCAATTGTCCAGATTTTAAAGTCTTATTTAACTTTTCTTCTTTTCTCTATCACCTTTCTTCTTTTGCCTCATAGAATGTTCTATCAAAAAGCATTAACAATCCTGCAAGTCCAAGTTAATCCACTAGGTTTCCTCCAATCTTTCAAATCCACAATCCAATAACGAGTTTCAATAGAGTTTAATTATTTGCAATTTAAATTTGCAATTTAGTTCATTTTTAAAATCTTCAAAAAAGAAAAGAAGCTCACTGAGTATTTCAAAATATCCAAATCATCTTCTAAAATAGGATCAAGGTCAGGCCGCCTTCCAAGTGCTGATTACTTTCTTCTGTTATGTGTATTAGACATAATACATTTTCATTGAAAATTCTCCTGCTGTAATGCTCCTCTTCTTCCAGTAGATGGCTCTCCTATTCCCAATTCCAACGTTAAACAGTATGTCAAAAACAGCTGATTCTCTGATAAATCCAGGGGGTTTAAAGATACAAATAAGAAAAATAGTTTCTCCCAAAAATTTGTTTGTTCAGATTGTTTAAGGTTTTTTTCCAGTTTTCTATATTTTAAAGCTTCCTTTGGGCATTTCTTTCACCTCTTAATTTTCAGTCTTTAATCTTCTCCATGTGTCTAATCACCGCTTCCTTAATACTTGGAGTATTTTTTGAAATTCTTGTACTTAAGTCTTTAAAGTAAGAGTTGGAAGTTACCTCACCCAGCTTCAGTGCTCTGTCCACGGACTGCTACAGCACAACTCCTCTGGTCCCGGTTGTCCCAGCTTGTGACTAGCCAAAAATGGCCATCGTCCCTGCTGCCGCTCAGCAGAGCTTGCTTCAGATCTAATGAGGAAATTGCAAGTTCCTTGTGGTCCATTAAGTGCCTCTCCTTTCTTTGCCACCCCTACCAGGCAGCTTGGACCCCGTAGAGTCTCCCAACAGCAGTTGCCAGCTAGATTTCGCAGGGCTCAGCAAAGCCCACTATTTTCCAAGCCATTCTTGCTGCAATGTCAACCAGAAAACAGCCAATCATTGACATTATTGCATGCAAATATTGTCTTTGCTATATTTGTAGAATAGAATAGAGCTGGAAGGGACCTTGGAGGTCTTCAGCCCCCTACTCAAGCAGGAGAACTTATACTATTTCAGATTATTGTCTAGTATCTTCTTAAAAACCTCCAGTAATGGAGCACCCACGATTTCTGAATGTAAGCTGTTACACTGGTTAATTATCCTCGCTTTTAAGAAGTTTCTCCTTAATTCCAGGTTGCTTCTCTCTTTGGTTAGTTTCCAACCATTGTTTCTTGTCCTTCTCTCTAGTGCTTTGTAGAATAATTTGACCCCCTCTTCTTTGTGGCAGCCCCTGAAATACTAGAATACTGCTATCATGTCACCCCTAATTCTTCTTTTCTTTAGACTAGCCAAATCCAAATCCTGCAGCCATTCTTCATATGTTTTAGTCTCCAGGCCTTTGATCATCTTAGTTGCTCTTCTCTGAACTTTTTCCAAAGTCTCAACATCTTTTTTGTAGTATGGTGACCAAAATTGGTTGCAGTATTCCAGGTGTGGTCTTAATAGGGTTTTATAAAGCTTTTCTGATTAAATCAACACTGTTCTCTTTTTTTTAATAATGTGATAAATAGTAAGATCGTATGATTGAAAGTGGCCAATTTCAGTTCATTATTATTAGATAATGTCTAAGATGTCAATATGTGGCTACTTCATTTGTCTCTCATTGTCTCTCAGGGTGTTGAGCTTTCCCATGTTCATGTTCCCTACATTCCATGTTTCCAGTGTAATTTTATTTTTGCAGTTTTGGATTCTTTTCCTTCATAGCAGCCTCAGCAGCCTCAGTTAGATGTCAAGAATGATTTAAACTAGTCACACCATAAATACTTTTAGTACTCCAAATGATCCTACCTCATGCTGTATAACAAGTTCAGTACCATTTAGCCTGACAGACCACCATCTGACACTATATTGCAAATATAGTATCCATGTGATTTTCTTAGTAAAATATAGAAGTGGCTTACTATTGCCTTCTCCTGCACAGTATGAATTGATGCCTTTGCCATTGTTGCTAAAGTAATCAGCCATTTCTAGCATCTTCCCATATCTCTGCTGACCAATATAAGCACTGTCTCATTTTACCTGGGCATAGTTAGGATGACTTTCATGACTTGGCAACCCTACTGGGAGTATTTATACTTTAGGTGTACATTTCCAGCATTCTTTGCTCATCCTTCCTAGGCTTGATGAGGCAGCACAGATTAACTCAAGGGGACCTGAAATCTTACTAATCTTCATATAAGGATACCAAACTCTATCAAGGTAGTGATCTTGATAGATCTGACATTTTAAAAAAAATCTTGTAATTGTAGTGATCCAGATATGTCATCATAATTTGCATATCACAACTACCATATATTACTGGCACCAGATTTGTCTTGGTCCAAGCTTTTTTTATTGTTTTGCAGTATTTCCTAAATTATCAGGGTGGAGGGAAGCCACAATATAACTAAATTCTATTTCACCAGCCCTGGTCTTTTAGTTTTACAATTTTTTCATTTCGCTTTCCAATTTAGACAATATTGTCGGTTCTAATATCTGGAAGGTAGAGCCCTCATTTTCATGGATGATAAATTAGGTTTGTAGTTATGTAGTTATTAATAGTGCAGTAAGGGAGTTCTATGATGAGATCTGATTTAAATTTCTGGACCTGAGCAATGGACCCCAAAATGCTATGCCATATACATATAACATATAATTGTATCAAATTTTATTATGTGAAATTAGATAAATGCACATAGATATGAATATTTATGTTTCAGTACTATGAATATTGAATATAATTCTTTTCATAACAGGTCAAAAAGGAAAGTGCTCGGAAGAAAGGATTCTGGAGACCTTTCTTCAAAGAACAAACTGAAAGCTTCATCTAGTAGTAATAGTGTGTCTTCTGTCAATAGCACCTCACCTGTAACTAATATTCCCCTCACTCCTACCAGTGTGGGAAGTCCAGCATGCAGCCAGAGGTCTCCTGGACTTATTTATCGGAATGCCAAAAAGTCCAGTACATCAAATGAGGAATTTAAACTATTGCTCTTGAAAAAAGGTAGTCGGTCTGATTCTAGCTATAGGATGTCAGCCACTGAGATACTAAAGAGTCCTATTTCTCCCAAATCTCCTGGAGAACTAATTGGGGATACTCTTCAAACTGCAGATGAACCCTTCCAAGCCTCATCAAGAGCTGAGGCATTAGCTCCTCTCTCTCCTTGTCCCCCAAGGATAAATGTAGAAGGGTTTTCTTCCAAAAGTTTTCCCACATCAGCATCTTCACGTGTAGGACGATCACGAGCACCTCCAGCTGCAAGCAGTAGCCGATACAGTGTCCGCTGCAGATTATATAACACCCCAATGCAAGCCATTTCAGAAGGAGAGACAGAGAATTCAGATGGGAGCCCACACGATGATCGATCTTCTCAAAGCTCAACATAAGTTGCCTAAGGGTCTGAGCACAATTCTGACTGTTAAATGGGGGAACTCTGCATTTGCTAAGCTCATTTCACTTTAAAAAGCCTATTCTGTAGCAGTCAAATACCTTACAAGGCAATATGTGATGCTTGAAAATGTTAAAGAGTGCTGAAAGATGGTGTTAAATGATCTGTAGGTATTTATTACGACCCATTTTCTATGACTAGAAATATATGGTTAACCTTTAATTCCTCCCCTTCCCCCCTTCTTTCCATCCTCAGTGTAAATTTATCCAGTTTTCTATATTCCTTTTTTCTCTCCAGAAACATAGCATTACTGTTGTGCTTCCCTAGGGGTAGCAAACATAAAGTTGGTGAGGAATTAGTATTTTTTTACATTAAAATGAATTGAAACAAAATAGAATAGACAAAACAGATGTACATTTCTGTATTTTTGATAAGCAAATGTAAATAAAATTATTGCAGAGAAAAATGTGGTGGGTGACAAATGAAAACTATCTTATATGATAACAAAGGATAAAGATATGGCAATGACTGTATTCTGTGAATACAATTTTCAGATCAAGTTTATTTACATATCAATCACTACCACTATTAAATAATTGAAGCCTCTAACATGAATTTAACACTTGGATTAGTGGAAATCCTATTAAAAAAACCTATGAAATTAAGTAATATCTGAATTTCTTTGACAATGTCATTCCAAGAAGGCTAATTTTAAAATGAATTCTTTGAAAAGAGGCTATTTGACAAATACTACAATGTTTATAAACCAGGTTTTCTGCTCTGGCTTCCCCCTCTTAAGAATTCTGAGAAGTGTAGCTAAGTGGAATTTTTTTGGTATATCAAAAATTGTGTCACTTTTGACTGATTTCTTCACTTGTCACTTAAAACAATTTTAAAGTTCTTTAAAGTTTGTTGCCATTCTCATTTCTTCATTTAGTTTCTTTCCTTGTCACCCTCCACTTCTTTACATACTGCAGTTCTCTTAGGAAATCTTTGTGTTGGTTTTCAGATTTGTGTTGGATGATCTTCTCTGCAATTGCTGCATGATGATCTAATAAAAATATTATTTCTTGAATACTTATAAACAAGGTATTGCACTGAACATGAGGACTGCAAAGAAACTACAAAAGTAGAAACATTAAAGAAAATCTAAAAAAGGAATCTAAAGCTCATATAAATAGCCGTAGATTTAAAAAATGGGAAAGAGAAGTTTTAAAATAAAGGAAAATAGACAATCAGCCAAATATTCATTTGTTATTAGAACAATAGAAGAAGAAAAATAAAATAGAGGAAAATGAGGTTTTCTAAGCAATAGTGTGTTAACAAAATACAAAATATGAAAAATATATGCAAAGATCTGCCTTAAAAGTCAACTTACAATTGAAAGAAATTAGCATTAATCGTCAAAATCCAAGTAGAACAGTGAATTTTAAGAACTAATTAGAAGCACGCGCACACACACATAAACACATACTGAGAAACTCTGAGATACTAATAAAACCTGGTACTATCCTAAGATAAAATCTTTTAGAGTGACATTTTGGGATGGCTCAGAGATTGAGAAGTTAATACAAAATTAAAAGGTTTTTTTAAATTTAAATTTGAGCCTTGAGAAACTGAATCCTAGGCTATGCTCATATCCCATTTATTCCATTTTAATTAGTGTATCCTGAAATTTGATGAACCTGCTAAAATTAGTCAGCTGTATTTGAATAAATATATTAAGAATTGCACTGTTATTTAGCAGTCTTCAGTACTGCAATTTAGCAAACATTATTGAAGTTCAAACATTTTTATTCAATTAAACAATTTGCCTTCCATTTCCTTCTCAGTGAATAGACTGATAATGATTTATTGTTCTTGTATTTTTAACCTGGGAATCAAATTTCCTCTTATTAAGAGCTCTGATGGTACAGTGGTTAGAATTCAGTACTGCATGCTACTTCTTTTTGACTGCTTGCACTTTGGCAGTTCGAATCTCACCAAGCTCAAGGTTGACTCAGCCTTCCATCCTTCTGAGGTCAGTAAAATGAGGACCCAGATTTTGGGGGCAATATGTTGACTCTGTAAACCGCTTAGAGAGGGCTGTAAAGCACTGTGAAGCAGTATATATTTATTTATATGTGAAAGTACCTACATCTACAGTTCTCTAAGGAAATCCTTAAATTGGCTTTCAGATTTCTGTTGGGTGGTCTTCTCTGCAACTGCTGCAGAATGCTGCTGCTGCTGCTGATGATGATGATGATAATATGTTTGAGTAGTTATAACCAAGGAATTGCACTGAACATGCAGACTGCATAGAAACTACAGATGTAGAAATATTAAAGAAAAACTAGATTTTTAATCTTACCCAGTCATATTATACCATATAGTACAGTACATATAATAACTCTTTGCATACAGTAGCTAGTATAATCCATAGTATTCCAGCTGCAGTCATGCCTACTGCAATATGCTCGTAATGGCAAATTTTATTTGCATTAAGAGAATAAATTGGTTAAGTTATTACAAACTCAGGAAAAATAATTTAATTTTTTTCTTAAATTACAAAACAAAATCCCACTTATATCAGGATCTTTCTTTACTGCTCCTTTACTATCATAGGAATGCCAAGATTCTGGATTTCTGAGTTGTGTTTTATAGGCTAGCAACACTTTACTATAGGGCTCAAAATTTAATCAAGACGTTTTTCTTTAAATTGGGACTGTGTCAATCATCAGTAACATTTATACACTTTGCCTTAAATTGCTCATTCCATAACAGCTAGACAATAATTTGATCTGGTTATCTGTAGATTTGGCTCATTACTTGTATAGACCACTACAGACCACCATGAGCTCTGCCTTTAGTTTTCCACCTATCGATAATGTATCCATCATTTTAATCTGTTTCATAGGTTTGCTGTGAGGATCAAATAGGAAAGCTCCTTAGAAGAAAGTTGAGTAGGCTACAAAGGTGATTAAATAGTGTGATTAATATTTCTCTTATGTGCAAGCTATTGAAAAACAATAAAATATATTGCTTTCTAATTCCTTTGGTAATGGCATAATTGTCACTTTGTCCATCATCTTGTAGATTTAATAATTCAGTGTTTCAGTTCTAACAAAGAACTACAATTCCCAGAGTTCTTAGGGGAAGCCATATCCAATGAACAGATATGAGAACTATAGTGCCACCATAACTATTAGCATTGGTGTTTGGAATGAAAAACACATGTAAAAAGACAGCAGAAATAACATTTAAAAAAAACCTTTTTTTTAAGTATCCAGCTTTTTCTATGGTATTTGGCACTTAATATGGCCAGTGATTATAGTTGTTTCATACTACTATTACAACTAGATTGTTGGGAAACCTAGCAATGCTCTGATAAATAAAACAAAATTAATTTCATGTTCTTAGCTAAGTAACTATTAAGCATGCAACAAATGCTATTGATTCACGAATAAACTGTACAATAATAATTCAATGAAGCTTTGTATGGACAATATTCATCCTACCTGAATATTTATAAAAACGACACTGTGAAAAAAATAAGAACTAGGTATATGTATGCATTCTTTATACATCTTATAAACATGGAATGGGGAAATTCTCTGATTCATATTGCTCAGTTACTTTCTATCTAGATTTTACTAAAAATGTTTACAATACTAGGAAAGGAGTCCATAATAGATGGGGTGCAGAAGAAATCAGAACAAATATTATGATTAAATGAAAGCAGGGGAAAGCAGGATTACTTGAAGTTGTTTGAAGTTTTTTGTTAGAAGACCGAAAGCAAAAGTATGCTGATGGATCAAACTACAGTAGGGATTTTTAAAAGTCATCTCAGATATAATCTTTTCCCAAGATATAACACAATAGTTTGCCATGTGTAACCTGCTCTAAAATGAATTATTTGAATTGGGTTGTAAAATGTAGTGTATCAAACTGAAGAACTAATTAAAGCAGAATTTAGGAAGAAAGATTTTGAAACTATTTCGGGATGAAATGTATCCTCAAGCTCTGACTAAGTCCAGTAACTGATTTAAGTAAGTAGTGACTAGTAGAGAAATGTAGCTCCTGGGGAAGGTGGCCTCAAACACACGTAAATTCTTGTAGGAAAATCTAGGAATAGTAAAAATCGGGAGGATTATTTCTTACAATGCTCACAATAAGTAGTGAGAACATTAACTTTAAATATTGAGCAAATTATTGCATATATTCAAAATTAACTATTTTTTCCTTTATAACAGATTGATAAAAACACACAGTATTTTTTTAGACTTAAAATCCTCCAGTATGGGGGGAGGGGATAAAAGAATGGCTAGCATGTGTACAGAAAGAGGTATGGGAATAGGGTGCTTGCTCAATGCTAAGATTTGCCATGTAGGCAAAGTATTTAGTTGAGCTTATTTACATAGGTGAACCAGGATGTCATGATAAACTACCATAGTAGTTTGGGATCGATTAGTTAGGAGAACAATAATTGAGTGAAATAGATGACTTAATATTGGAAAAGCAGTGTTGTAGGTGATTAATGTGTTGGGTTAGGACCAGGGAGACCACATTTCTAATTATTCTCTGGTTATGGTAGCTCAATTGTTGACTTTGGGCTGATCAGTTTCTTTCAGTCCAACTCTCTGAAAATACAGAGTACAATGCCTTGAGCTCCTAAATGAAAGGCATGGTAGAAATATAACAAACAAATGATATTAATGTGCAGTAATTGTAGCTAACTAATGAAAGCAGAATTTAGGAAGAAATGTTTGAAACTATTTTGAGGTGAAATGTATTGTCAAGTTTAGACTAAGTCCAGTAACTGATTTAAGTAGGTAGTCACTGGTAGAGAAAAGTAGCTCCTGGGGAAGATGGCTTCAAACAGAAGTAAATTCTTGTAGGAATCTAGGAAAAGTGAAAATCAGGGGAGGATAATTTCTTACAATGCTCATAATAAGCAGTAAGAATACTTACAATAAGTAGTAGGTTGTCAAAAAGGAAGTGAAAGAGAATGTGTTGGAGGGAGAGAAGGATTAATGTCACTTTTTAAAAAAAAATCACACAATTGGTATGCAAGGCCTAAGTGCTGTTTAAGATCACGTTCCCTAAGATTACAAGAGCTATTTTACTATTTGATTTGAAGGCTGATTATGTCTCTTAATGCTAAAGTGAGATATCATCAATTACAATGCTTTGATGTTATAGTCAAATTCAGTACTATTCTCATTTAGGATCAGAAAGCTAAATCTGTTCAATAAAAATGCTACATAAGGTATATTAAAAGTTGAATTGGACCTATAAGTTTCATCCAGGCAATTTATGCGGTTATTGGAATATCAAACCAAAGTTCCCAACCTTTCCAGCTTTGTGGATCAGCAAGGGGGGGGGGGGCAGGGATGGTTCTGTGTGAGTGGCCAGCAAGCCCACATACACAAGCAGGTCCATTTGTGTGAGCGGCAGGCACACATGGTAGTAGTGGGCTGCGCCCTGGGGTTTGGGGACCCCTGTATCAAACAATTCCATATAAACATTACAGACATATTCCTCTGAAACACAGAATTTGAATGAGAAGGCAGATAAATAATTCTATGTGATGCTCACAAAATTATCACAATCTCTTACTTTGTTTACAAAAAAAATCCATAACAAAGCATTTCTATTTTCTATTTATAACAATAAAGCTCGTTATGATGGATTATAAATCTACTTTAAAAAACTATTTTTGTTATTATTTGCTAACTCAGATTGAGCACTCTGTTACAGGCATCTGAAGTTTTGATGCTTCCTGTCAAATCAGGCAGAAGCAAAATTTACTATATAGAATATTAATATCCATTAACAACATGAGCAGCTTCTGCTGATAGAGTGTGCTGATAAAAATTATCAGAGACCACAATTACCTAGGAATAAGCTTCACTGAATACAGTGAGATTTATGTAAATGTTTATAAGGTTGTGCTGTACAAGTAGGATGTCTTCAGAACCCTCCAAAGAAACAAAGCTTAACATCTCATCTTGAAACAGAGAATAAACCTAGAAACATTTCTAATTTATGAATCATAATTATAACTTGTGATTCTGTTGTTTGCACTGATGTTTCAGAGTAAGTTTTGAAATTAGGCACTTGTTCATTTGGTAACATTTTCTTTTGTAATATTTTGGCAACATAGAGTATTGATTAATTGTAGAAATAAAGCATATGTGTGCATTTGCCAAAGGTCATGCTGATAAGAGTGCATTTGCTGCAATTGTGGCAGATTTAAAGAAATATCTAGGTTATGACTTAAAAGTTTAAAAACTAATTAAGGAGGTTACAGTGTAACTATTTTGGTACTAGCACCAGTTCATGCTGGCAGAAAAGACAATGGTTTATGGACTTGCATCCATTTTGTATTTTTGTAATATTTGTAAATAGAACTTTTTAAATTGTTTCTTTTTGTAAAATGTTTTCAAAGTTTACATTAAAACCAAGCCAGTTTGTATATTTTAGAACTGTGCAACACTTTAAGTCTTGTATTTATTTTTAGTAAAACAGTGACAGTTTCAGTGTGAATCCCCTCTCTAAAATGTGTCAGAAAAAGGTCTGATTATCTAGGAAATGTGTATAGAAACTTCAAATAAATGTGACTGCAATTAAATCACTCTGTTTTCTTTATTTACCATCGGTCAACAAAACAAAAGTTCCACTGGCTTATTGTCTACTGGACGATACAGATGCCTCTGGGATAGCTATGAACAGCATATGAATGAGTGAACTGTTAATTATTTTTGTTCTCATACAGCTGATATGTAAAAAGTATACCTTCTCTTCACCTAGAAATGAAATAATAAACAGTCACCAAGAGGATGATTCTACTGACATAGCACAGTAAAACTGCTAATGTAATATGGTTATTAAATCAACAAATATCAACAAAAATCAGAATTAACACTGACTCATAAGAACAACAATAACCCTTGCCTATATACCAAAGCTCAGACAATGAGAATTACAATTAAGCTTTTTGTACAGGAAGATAAAGTGACAGACAGCATTGAAATTTCTTTGGATACTCTGGATTGGCAAATGGTAGAAGAAAGAACAAGGGGATCTGCTGTTCTGGTATTACAAGTGGGGAGGAAAGGGGGAGGGAACCCACCAGTTAAGGACTGTGTGAACTGCCACTCAGATTAAATACTGTGGCCAAAGTGAAGGGAGGACTGAAATTGGGGGAAGGATTTAGTAGGCCAGCTTAATTTCCAGGCATGTATGAAATAAACAGCTGGACTCCCATGCTGACTCTCCTGTGTCTCTGCTGAGAAATACTGCATACTTTGCTACCTTCAGCCATACTTTGCTTTCATACTGGTGATTCAGAGTTTCAGCCCTGCAAAGCAAAACTACTGTTTTGCTCTGCCTGGTGTTCAGGTTCCCAGCATCCTTTCCCTTTTTTAGCAGCCAAGTATCAGAAGAATATAGGTAGTCCTCAACTTACAACCATTTGTTTAGTGCCCATATGAAGTTACAATAGCACTGAAAACAGTGGGTTATGGCTGGTTTTCACACTTACAACCATTGCAACATCCCCATATAATCAAAATTCATATGTTTGGCAACTGGCACTTATTTATGACAGTTACAGTGTCCCAGGGTCATGTAATCACCTTTGCGACCTTCTAATAAGCAAAGGCATTGGAGAAACCAGATTCACTTAACAACTGTATTATTAATTTAAAAATTGCAGTGATTCACGTAACAACTGTGGCAAGAAAGATTATGAAATGGGGGCAAAACTCCCTTAACTCTTGCTTAGCAACAGAAATTTTGGACCCAATTGGGTCATAAGTAGAGGATTACCTGTACAGAGCAAACTTCCTGCTGATCTGCTTTTAGGAATTATTGCGGTTTATCATAAACTTTAATTGGTTACTCTCGGGGGAGAGGGGGCTCCAAGACTCTGCTACAAGCAAAATAATGATTGAAAATGTTTAATGTTAAAAGGTAGGATAAAAGCATTAAACAATATGCTATTAAACAGGCTATGCTTTACACAAACAATGGTAGAGAATTTGCCCAAGCAACAGCTGCTTTGCTCTCCCTAAAATGGGGACAAACAATTTAATTGTATAATTGAATTATATATTTAAAAAATGAGAAGTATTCATATTGTTCCCATTACTTCATTTTAGAAAGTAAAGAACAACATAGAACAACATGGAATAACAGAGTTGAAAGAAACCTTGGAGGTCTTCTAGTCCAACCTCCTGCTCAAGCAGGAGAGTCTATGCCATTTCAAACAAATGGCTGTCCAATCTCTTCTTTAAATCCTCATGTGATGGGGCATAAGTAGTGATTATTACAAGTTATTTCTCATAATTCTGGCATCAGAAATTATTTTAGAATACCGCAAATGTTATTTTAAATGCATATTTTATTATTAGAGAACAAAAATTGCACACTTGCTACCTTTCCCTTCCATAGGACAAGAATAAAAGCATTCATCCAACTGTCAGATACTGATATCATCCTCATTCACATAAAAACAACTCATACAGCTGCTTCTAAAAAAATTTAATTTATACTTCAACATTTCTCCAGTTACAATATCTACACCTGCTATCTTCCCATTTTTTCAGTATTCTTCTAAAGTTTATGACTTCTTTTTTTCATTATTTTTCCTTTGAGGCTAATATTTATAGCACCCATTTCAAATCCACTCACTGACATAATTGTATTAGTACATAAGCACTATTATCCCCATACAAATCAGTAAAACACTCCTTTCAGCATTCTCTCACTTCATTTTCAGCACACACATACAGGAGCCCTGCAGGATTGCAACCTAACTGTGCTGATTTCTCATCCATTGCTTCTTTCAGTTCATCATTCCACCCAGCATCTTTTTTCATATTTTGCATCAGTACATAATTTCACACATAATTATGTCTCATTCTATAATTCTTTTTATAATGACGTTCCAGACAATTTTCACAGCATCTTTCCTTACAACCACTTCCTAGTTATTGTGCTGGGAGATTAATCTATTAGTGTTTGCTCATACAGGACTCATATTATCTTTTCTTGCACTAGTTCCTGTTTTCACTTTAGTTTTTTTAGCTTAGTGTTTACCTTTTCTCCATGTCTGTTTTCCCAAGATTCATTACAGACATGACTAAAAAATGTCTGTTCCACATTCAAAATTTCTCAACTTCTTTGAATCCTTCACAAATTATTTCAATGTTTCATCAACATTGAAACAATATTTTAAAATGTATATTATTATTATTTGGCATTGTGCTTGAACCATATATTTGTAACAAAGACTTGTTTTTCTAAGCAAATATTCAATAGTCACCATTCTCATTTAGATTTATCATAGAAGATTAGGTGCTTTTGTTGATTCTTCCAAATAATGCTGGATCTCATGGATACTATTCTGATATACTGTAGTAAGTTGAAATTAAAGTTTGTGATCAAGATACCATACCGTATCATACCATAACCATAACCATAACCATAACCATAACCATAACCATAACCATAACCACCAACCATAGCCATAAGAGACCTTAATCAAATCAATTGTACCTTATATATATATATATATATATATATATATATATATATATATATATCCTTTTCTGTTAAAAAATCTCCCTGACACATACACACACATTCACACATACACACACACTCACCAGCATAAGAAGTTAAATATTCAAAAGCACAATAAACTGATTTTTGATTGGCATGACTCTTATCAATTAATAGGTCTTCATATGCAATGGTGACATACTGCATGTTATGACTTTTTTAGCCACTGTGTGGCCTCAGTGATTTTTGTTTTTCTTAAATCATATTATAAATAATTTGAAATTATATTTCTGAATTAGCCAATGGAATACAAATTATTTATAATAATTTTATTGAAGTGTCCTACCAATTAACTTTTAAAAAATATTGCAATTAAGAAAGAACTAAAAAATATTTGTTTCTTAATACAAAACACCAAGTATTATTTACAAATATGATCTGGTGAATGTCTGTATATATGTATTTGAGTCTGTGTATTTCAGGAGAAGCTTCATTCACATGGGAAAACAGAGTTTTACAGAATTACTTAATTATTGTCACGTATTATCTCATTTTCACTGGTGATATGTAAAAGTATTATGAATGTCTTCTAAGTTTAGAAAACAATTATAGAATGAGACACCAATTACCTAGTCAAGAAACCCAATGTGCAAATCTCATTAGTTCCCTGGAAGGATTCATTCTCACTGTTATATAGGAAAGTACAAAATACATCCTTTAGAATTAGGATGACATTTTAACTAGAGAAGCTGCATATGGGCATCAGACAGATACATTCCCACATATAAAACAGATCAGTGGTGCTCATCTGCCACAAAACAGCTACATTAAATGTTGAAAATCCAGTGTGGCATGTATAAAATTTGTTCTGATGAAAAACAGTTCTGAATTATTCACACAGAGCTTTTCAGTTAATACAAAAGGAGATTAATACTTGGTAATTTGGTAATAAATAAATAAATTGCTATGATTGTGGAAACTTAAGAAAATCTCAGTAATCCTCAGCATTCAGACCCATCCAAGAGAAAATCTTGCAATTTCCCCTCCTTCCATTTACAAGTAGCAATTTATATTTCTGCAGTACAAATGAAAGGACCATTTAGCTCAAAAGCTTATTGCCATGGGCAAGGTTCCAAAAAGAAGGAACCTAAGAAAGGAGACAGGAGGACCCAAGTAATAGAAAATCACAAGCAAAAGATATTAAAAAACAACAGATTGGAATGAACATTTAACATGAATATTGGAGAAAAAAGAAAACAAAACAAAAAACAGGACAGGATTGGGCCTATGCTTTGATAAATATCCTTCCTGAGCAGCTCTCTCTTGAAGGACTATTCTAAAAGTTCCCCATAGACAGATGATAGAAGGTTATTTGGATCTGAATATATACATGCACATTTACAAAATGACTATTCATATTGTAGTAGGTTGTTTTGCAGAAGGTTCTTTCCCATGTAGCATGTCATTAAAATGCATCATTTACTTATTTAGAACATTTATATAACTGCTCCCCTTAAGTACATAACCTGAGCAGTGAACAACACATACAAACATAAAAACCTATCAGCCATTAAAATAATATCTTCAAAGAAAAAATAGGTCCCATTGAATTAAACAGCAAAAGAAACTCCTGGCACACTTTTTCTCTAAGAGTATAATTTTACAGAGTCTGCTCTGTTTCTGAAGACAATCCCTTTCCCTAATTCCCAGGCAGTTGCAACAAAAGCAAAAGGTATGCAAAAAATGCCAATAGCCCGTTTCCCCCCCCCCCCCCCATCCCATTCCAACAGAATGGAAGGATGTGGACCTGACACCTTCCTTCCCTCTTCCTGTTACTGTTGTCTGGTTGCGAGCAGAGCTGCATAATGCATAACCGTGATGCTATCTGAAGCTCAGAAGAGAGGCTGTTCTTCAGGCAGGGACTGAGACAGAAAAGGCACATCTCCTTGGTCTGGCAAGAAGACACACTTTAACAGAAGGGATTCTGGCAGACCTGATGAAACAGGCTGTAACCCTTGGAGAATACTTAGCATGCTTTAATGTTTTCCTTACTTGTTGAATAATTTTGTTTGCATTGTGCAGGATACAGTGAGTAATGAAATAGCTATTTAAACAAAGTTTAATAACCTGCTCTCATTTTATTTTAACTTAACTAGCACTAGGACACTTGAGGATGGGGTTATTTCCTATTTTTAATTATGCTGAAACCATGGGAAATATTTAGAGTTGGTTTTCCTTCAGAGCAGTGGTGATATCATATATTCAATAAATAAGAACTTTGAGGAGGATCCCAGTCTCAGAGTTCTGATTTGCTTGGGTTCATTACTCATAATCTTGACATTAAACCAACTCTCTTAAATCTACCCTGGGGACCTGAACCCCGGCCGCCCACCCAACAACACCAGGAGGATGGAAAAGACTCAGGGAAGATCAAAGACGGGACGGTGCAGCCGGCAGGTCAGAACAGAGAGGCGATCCTCCCACTGGCAAGCCGGCCAAAGGTCTGTGTGGAGAGGACCAAAAGGCCAGTGATGTGAGAGGATACTCTAACCACTGAGGACCTTTACTGAGTGAAGGGGGAAACCTGGCACAGGGATATGCCAAAGGCCACAGAAGTGGAGTTCCCCATGAGATCTCCTCAATTGCTGGCTGCCCTCATTCCAAGATGGAAGATGAAGAAGACCACTGAGTGGGACAAACACAAACTGCCCTTCACAGCCCATCAGTAGAGCAGCTGAGGGAGAGATTCAACCGCATGGAGATCTGAGGAGTGGAGCCAATGCACTGACCCAGGCCATCTGTGGTGACAGTGGCTTGGACGGTTCAGCAGCTTCTAGCCCACCGGAGCCCGAGCCCAACCATGGCACCTTGAGCGGCCAGCCAGACTTGGCAGTGAGCTTGAGCCAAAGGCAGTCTTGGCTTGCTTGGCCACACCTGTGCTGAACTTGCACCAATAACGTGAAAAACGCTGGAAACGTGGTGAGTTTATTTTAGCTACAAACCAGCTACAAGGCAAACTGAACTTTACAGGTTTAAAGTCGGCACTGAGAGCTTCTGCCTCTCAGTGCTCCTTTTCAAAGCATAGCCACGCCCCCTAATTACACAGGCTTGCAGCTGTTCCGTGGCATTAGTTAAATGAGCCACTCTCTTGTCGCTCCCTGCCATGCCATTCGGCAGTGGCCGAATGCCGACCCGGCTCACTCTCTAACACCATCACCATCCGTGCCACCATCACCACCCGTGTCGCCGAAATCTGTTGCTGTTATTGATGTCTCCCCCCGTGCCATTGCCATCAGGTTTGCCGCATGCCATTGGGCATTTATTAGCAACTTTTGTGTTGAGCGGCAGACTCAGTGGATGCAGCTCGACAGGCGGACCTCCCCCATGGCAGCAATGAACAGGGCAACCTAAGCCTCCCCCTGGATGGCACAGGCACCTGCTGTGACCTTATTATCCATGCCCTGGTTGATTCCCCAGACCATGGGCACCCCCTCCCTCTGCTGCTGATAGACCTGCCACCAATGAAAGCCACATTTGATGGGGACCCGAAGTTGGCATTCTTCCTCAACCAGGTGTGGACTCACCTGGATTGCTACATCCAGCCTACCCATCAGACATGGTGATGGTGCATGCCATAGCTGCCAACCTAGAGGGGGAAGCCACAGAGTGGGTGACAAGACTGCACAACAAAGACACGCCAGAGCTTGGGAACATCAATTCTTTCCTGGAGGAGATGAGAGCCATATTTAAGAATGAGTCTCAAGCCCTGCAGGCTGAAGCAGAAATCCAAGACCTGAAGCAAAAGGGCTAGTCAGTGAAGGAGTATGTTCGGGAGTTCCGCAGAATGGCCAGCAAATTGAGGCAGTGGCCAGAACAACTGCTGGTCTAACACTTTAAAGAAGGCCTGGACCAAAGTTACTATAGGCCTACATCTACAGGGAAGTCCCTGAGCAAATTTATAAGTGGTACCGGATGGCCATAATGCTGGATCTCAAACTAAAGCAGTAGAAGAAGCGCAGCATGCCTGAACCAAAAACCAAGCAAAGCCATGGAGGACGCCGGTTCGTTCGATGTCCCATCACCACTCCGCCCACGGGTCCTTCCTTGCCCACTGGTCCTCCCCCATCAAGTGCTTCAGATGTGGCCAGCAGGGCCATTGAGCCACCGAATGCCTGGCACCCACACCTCAGCTGAGAGCAACCCCAACCGTATTGTCCAAGCTAAAAAGGTTGCTGTGAAAGGCTTTGGGGAAATCAAGCTTGGCATGCTAGGCTGTTGAGGTCTCCTCCCCCTCAACTGAGGGAGAGGGAACTTTGGCTGAGAGAGACCAGCAGCCCGCTTCCTATGACAGCAAAGATGGGGGTGAAGGCAGCCCGATGGTAAGTGAAGCCATCTGCCCCTTTGCCATCTCCACTAAAATTGTGGTGCCAAAGTCAGGAGTTCAGGGAGAGGTGGATGGCCTAATAGACTCAGGCTGCACCCATTTCTAATTAGCCTACCGATGGTGCTGAAGCTAGGGATGCAAGCGAGAAGACTATCCCAAGCTATGAGCAATCACTGATAGGAGGGTTTCCCATAATGCACCTTACTGAGCCAGTGTAGCTAGAGATGGGCCAACGTTGGGAGATTATCCGATTCATTACAGCAACCGCCAGGGACCCAGCTAATCCCCAAAGAATACCGGGACTTAGCGGGGGGGTTCAGTGAGAAAGAATGTGACATGCTACCCCCCCACCACTGCCCAACCGACTGTGCTATCAAGATCCTGCCAGGCATGAAACTCCCCAAACCAAATATGTACTCCATGAAGGAAATGAAGGAACTGAGAGAGTACATTGACAAAAACTAGCCAGAGGCTTCATCCAACCAGCAAAATCCCGTGTGGCCACTCCTGTACTATTCAAGGAGAAAAAAGATGAGACAATGAGATTATGCATTGATTTTAGAGAGATAAACGATGTTTGTGTGGAGCACATGTACCCACTCCCTCTAATGAAGGACATGCTGGTCCATCTAGAAAAGGGGAAAATCTTCACCAAACTAGACCTGAGGGAGGCATACTACAGAGTGAGGATTAAAGAGGGGGATGAATGGAAGACTGCATTTAACTACCTGCTGGGAAGTTTCCAGCTCAAAGTAATGCCATTCAGGCTCCAAGGGCCCCTGCAGTCTTTATGCAACTAATCAATGAGGTATTGCATGAGCATTTGTACAATGGAGTCCTAGCAGGGGTGAAATGCTACCGGTTTGGATGAACTGGTAGCAGTGATGGTGGGCGGTTCGGAGAACTGGTAGTGGCAGCAGCGTGAGGCTCTGCCCACCCACCCAGATGTTGTTACTTCCTGGTTTTAACCTGGAAGTGACCTGTCTTTTACCCTCTGTACATGCGCAGAAGGCTTTGTGCATGCACAGAAGGTCCAAAATTGCACATAACGCATGTGCATACTTCCGAACTGGTAGGGAAGTTAAGTAGATTTCACCCCTGGGTCTTAGTGTACTTGGTTGACATTCTCATCTTCACTGAGATGATGGAGGAGCACATCAAACTGGTCTGCCAGGTACTGAAAAAGCTGGCCACAAACCTATATGCTGTTTTCACCCTCCCCAGACTTCTAGAGAGGCCCTGGAGGCTGGAGACAGCAAAAAACAGGCCTTCCTGTCCCACTAGAAGTTGTTAAATGGGCCATTTTCAGCCTCCAGAGGACTTCCAGGGGGGTGGGGAAGGCCGTTTTCGCCCTCCCCAGACTCCTAGAGAGGCCCTGGAGCTAGGTGAGAAAGGAAAACAGACCTACCGGGCCATCATGTGCCAGAAGCGGGGGAGCGGGGGAGGGGATCATGCTTGCATGCGCAGGGCAGGGCGCATAGAATTGTAGCTGTGGGCACATACGCGTGTGCCCCCCCCCCCGCCTTCCCTCCTGGCATGCGATGGCAAAAAGTTTAGCCATCACTGACATAGGCTATCAAGTATCCAGGGAGGGAATAAAAATGAACCCAGGAGAAGTAAACACTTTGGTGGTGCAGTGGTTAGAGTGAAGTACTGCAAGCTACTTCTTCTGACTGTCGGCTGCCTGAAATTTGTCAGTTCAAATCCCACCAGGCTCAAGGTTGACTCAGCCTTCCATCCTTCTGAGGTGGGTAAAATGAGGACCCAAATTGTTGGGGGCAATATGCTGACTTTGTAAATAGCTTAGAGAGGTTGTAAAGCACTGTAAAATGGTATATAAATCTAAGTGCTATTGCTATTGCTAAAAGTCATCCTGGAGTGGCAACCCCGTTGAAATCACAAGCTTTTTGGGGTTCTCTAACTTCTACGGCAGTTCATCACCTCCTTTGTCAAAACAGCCCTGCCGATTACTGAACTGCTAAAAACAGAGAAAGTGGGGGGGAACCATAGCCCAACCAACCCCTAGAGTGGACTGTGGAGTGCCAGGGGGCATTTGAGAAGCTCAAATGGCTTATTTGCAGAGGAACCAGTCCTAAAACAACCTAACCCTGAAGAACCTTTCATCATTCAGGCCAGTGATATAGCCATGGGGGCCATTCTCCTCCAGAAAAAAAAAGAGGGGAACCTTCAACCATGCGCCTAAACCTCCAGAAAACTCACCCACCCCGAAGGAAGGTGGGTGGTGTGGGAGAAGGAGGTTTTTGCAGTCCATTGGGTACTATTAACCTGCTGGCACTTCCTAGAAGGGAGCCAAGTGCCGTTTGAAATATGGACTGATCACAAAAATCTGGAGGCCCTTAGGACCCCTCAGAAACTCTCTCCCAAACAAGTTCGATGGGTGCAGTCTCACAGTTCTGATTTTCTTGGGTTCATTAGTCGGAACCTTGACAACAGTAATATCTTTGCAAGGTTATATAGCTTCAATAATGCAACAAATATCATTGCAAGATTAAATAACCTCGGTAGGAGTTGCTTTTGAAATAAAAAGTCAACAACTCTTGACCACTTTATTCCAGATAAAGAGAGACAGTTACAATTTTATAGACTCTTTGAACTGAGGTGAATTTTTTTATGGAAATCAATCCTTTGGCTAATGTTGGTGCTCTGAATATTTCCAATTACAAAAATAACAGAAAAGCATTTTTGCCTTTTTGAAAGAATACTTCATTTTATTGTTATTTCAACTTTAAATTATTGAAATATCTTAAACTGTATATTGTTTGTAGGTTTTGATGGCTAGAAAATTAGTGTATGAACACTTTAAATAAATAATAAATATGCTTCTAATATTGTAAGCATAGAATGTCTCTTGGCTATAATTGTCAAGACAAATTCAGCTTTTTACTATCTATCAAATTGTCCTACAATATAATCTACAATAAATGTAATATAAACTATGTCTATAGAAAGGTCTACGATAAATCCATTCATATTTTATCCCTATGATAATTGCAAATGTGTATTTTTGCATTATTCTTTTAGTTATTAAACTATTCTACCATAATAATTTATTATCTTAGAACATCATTGAAGGAAAGAGAAATTACTTGATACCCCAGAGAAATCTTTGTGTGTAGGTTTCATGAGTTTACTTCTCAAACCAGTCCACTGTGAAATCAGTTTCACCAGACAGCATGTGATAATGACATCCCACAGGCATTTCATCTATCTTTTTCCTACCTTCAAAGCTGATCATTAAGTTGCCGAATTGCTTATGTCAGGATTTGACCAATAAAACGGAAAAGCAGCCATCTTTTGCTGCTGAAACATTTGCAAACACACTAGTTTTGTCCTGGAAAAAAAGATAATTTTGAGCACCTAGTAGATCATTGGTGAACTGCGTTTGTCTCTTAAAAGTAGCACAGACCAATTTAATGTCATTTATACTAGCATATAACTAACTATGATGATGTTACCTTGTTTGGATAATGAAACATCTGTAAGAAAACAAACAAGTTCAGAGAATACCAAGGACTCTCAATGCCATTTCTTCTAACCATCTACTTGCTATTTTTGGGCATATTATTTTTATCTTTTACCGTAGGATTTTTCTTTTCTTTTTTATACATAGGAAAGAATTTGTTTGATCTGAACATCTTAAATAAATTTGCTTTCATTTTAATTAGTTTGAAAAGAAGTTTAAGCCATTCAATTGTCATTATAATTTAGTTTCAGCATTAGGTTTGAATCAAAAGTTTAAATCAAATCAGATTATATAACTGCATTATAATCATTCATTATTTTTAATCTTGTTTAGACTATCTCATTCTAGTAACCTGAAAAAATGTCTATTTTATATGCAAAATGTATTGCATTGTTTATATATGTCTGCATTATGTCAAAAATAAAATTGAAAGAAATAAAATATATTAAACAATCGCACGTGCAGAGTATTTTTCAAAAGGTGTATATTACTATACTAATAAAGGTGAATATTTGTAGCTCAGGATTGACATGAGGGGTCTTTGGTGCTCTCTGAGCTTGCTTGTTTTCTTGCAGAAGTTCCATTACCCAAACTAGGTAATGTCATCAGTGCTAGTAAAGAGTACTGTTTGCTGCCTGTCAAGGACCACTCATGTACAATATTTTTCATGATAAGAATGTATTCTAAATTGGAAAACCATAATAATTTAATCTGTATCTACTCATGGTCCAATCTTTTCTGAATGTTATTTCCTCTAACATACTTTTGAGGCTTTCTATAGAAGAATATTATATCGTTTGATCTGAAGGAAACTCAATATGACTGCAAAGCATGTGTTACAGTGTTATAAACAGGACAATCTATGGCCTGAGGAAAAAAACAAAAACTGTTTTATCTTAAGTTCTCATCTAGGGGGGCATAATATTTCAAAGGGTGGAAGTTATGGCAGAAAAAGCTCTTTCTTGGACCCTACCAGATACAATTCTTTAGCCAAAAGGATCCGGAACGTGCCCCTTCTGCCAGAGTAAGGGTAGAAGGCCAATCCCACTGAGGTGAAACTGTTCTGCAGATAACCTGGCCCCCTGCCAGAAAGCTGGTTAAAACCTTTTTTGGTTTTCCATCCCCCCCAGAACACAAGCTCAGGATCCAAAAACACCTTAACAGACTTGAACAATGTGGGTTCTACTTACCTTTACTACCGGTTCGCATCACACCTGCACGAGTTCCTCTGCGCATGCGCAGAAGCTTCTGCTCATGCAGATCACCTATGATGATGTCCAGGTCAGTGGGCGGAGCCTCCCACCGGTTTTACTGCTGGTTCTTGCAAACTGGTCCGAACAGAGGGCAAGCCACCACTGAGACAGTCCCTCAAGTAACCTGGACCCATGCCATGAAGGGCTTTAAAAGTGATTACCAACACGTTGAATTCAGGGGTGGGTTCTAAAATTTTTTACCACCGGTTCTGTGGCCGTGGCTTATTTTGTGGGCATGGCTTGGTGGTGGGGGGTAATGTGATTGGGTAGGCGTGGCCAACTTTTTTCTTTCTTTTTACTTTTAAAAGCATTTTTTCCACAACCTTAAGAGGTTGCAGAAAAAAATGCTTTCAGGAGCCTCTGACGATCAGGCAACTCAGCAGGGATTACCAGAGGCTTTTAAAGGCTTTTTTTTTTACCACCTCTTTGGCCGAAGAGGTTGCAGAAAAAAATGCTTTGAGAAGCCTCTGACGATCCCAGCTGAGCCATGCGATCATCAGAGGCTTTTTTTTTAAAGCATTTTTTCAGCCGAAGAGGTTGTAGAAAAAATGCTTTTAAAAGTAAAAAAAAAAGCCTTTGATGAGGTGGGCGGGGTAAGCAAGCAGTGACTGGGCCAGGGACCGGTTCAGGGGCATGGCCAGCCAATATTATTACTGGTTCTCCAAACTACTACAAATTTTTACTACCGGTTCTTGCGAACCAGTGCGAACTGGGAACAACCCACCACTGGCCCTATCCAACAAAATGAAATTTAATGTGGAGAAAAGCAAGGTTTTAAACCTGGGCAAGAAAAACCAAAGGTACAAGTATAGATTAGGCGAAACCTGGCTCAAAAACAGTAATTGTGAGAGGGACCTTGGAGTCCTAGTGGATGATCAGTTAAACATGACTTAGCAGTGTGTGGCAGCAAACCAAAAAAGCAAATACAATCCTTAGTTGTATAAACAGAGGCATAAAATCAAAATCATGTGACATATTAGTACCACTTTATAAATCCTTAGTAAGACCACACCTGGAATATTGCATCCAGTTTTGGTCACCATACCACAAAAAAGATGTTGAGGCTTTGGAAAAAGTACTGTCCTGGCCTAGGCTCCCTTAAAAAGCAGAAAGCAGGAATTGGTCCTGGCAAAACCTCTTTTATTTACACAACTGTAAATTACTTTCATTCAGTCAGCAAGGTTTGTCCAACAGTTTTTCAAAGGAATCACACATCTTAACTTGTTTGGCAAGCTGCCATGTAACTTGTTTCCAAATGTAGAGTAAGGCAAAACTTGGCACAGAGTCTCTTAGAGTCACGAACTGAACTTTCCACTCTTGAAACAACCGAACGAATGAATTGTTTCCTGCAAAAGCCCCCTCCCTGTTCCCTCCTCTTTTGTTTCCTATGGGAGGGGCCAACCATCTCCAATGTTTTTCTCCCAAGTCAACCCTGTTTTCTGAATTGTTCTTGTCTTCTGGCAGCTCTGTACATGTGCACACTGGAAATGGGCTCCAGCTGTTTCTCTGTCTCGCTGCTGTCTATCTCCTTGTCTGCCTCTGACTCAGAGCTCTTGTCCGAGCTTTCCCCAGCCCCCAGGACTGGCCCATGTTCCTCCCCAACCTTCTCACTGTCTGACTCTGCTGCCAGCTCTGCTGGCCACTAGCAGGCCACAACAAGTAGAAAGAAGAGCAATTAAGATGATTAAGGGCCTGGAGACTAAAACATATGAATAATCGTTGCAGGATTTGGGATTAGCTAGTCTAATGAAAAGAAGGACTAGTGGGGACATGATAACAGTATTCCAGTATTTGAGAGGCTGCCACAAAGAGGAGGGGTCCAATTTATTTTCCAAAGCACCAAAGGGCAGGACAAGAAACAATGGATGGAAACTAATCAAGGGGAGAATCAACCTGGAATTAAGGAGAAACATCCTAACAGCAAGGACAATTAACCAGTGGAACAACTTGCCTTCAGACATTGTAGGTTCTTCATTACTGGAGATTTTTAGAAGAGACTAGACAGTCACTTATCTGAAATGGTATAGTATCAGGGGGCTGGACTAGAAGACCTCCAAGGTCCCTTCCAGGTCTGTTTTGACTTTGCTTGCTATATTTCTGTAAATATTCCATCAGTACCTGTAGTTATTCCAAGCTGATGGCTTGAGTGCACTTTTATACCTTTTAGTACTAGCGACTCCTTCATGGATTATTGCTTTGTCATGGCGAAGGAGCTTGCATAGTTCAATAAAGCTATGAGCTATGCCATGCAGGGCCACCCAAGATGGACAGGTCGTATCTGAGAGATCTGACAAAATGTGATCTACTGGAGAAGGAAATGGCAACCCACTCCAGTATCTTTGCCATGAAAACCTCATAGACAGCACCAAAAGGAAAAAAGATATGACGCTGGAAGATGAGCCCCTCAGGTCGGAAGGTGTCCAATATCAGCATTCCAGAAAACCCCAACTCTTAAAAACTCTGAAGCAAGCATTTTCTCAAAGTTCCATTTATTGAAGGAGGTATACTGGCACATCTGGGAAAACCCGAATCTGATAGTTCCCCCAGAACCATCCCCTCACTCGTCAGTCAATCACATGCTCCATCCCATCTCTTTTTTTTTTGTAAAAAGTTTTTTTTAATTTTTTTAAGAAACATACAATACATCATTAATCATTCAGTGTTACACCTGAATACATTTGTGTCCTCTACTTCCTCCTCCATCATTCTCTTACTATATTTCTACCATATCTTTATATTTTCATTTAATTTGTTACAACTTTCTTTCCAAGTTCTCACTTTTATGTTAATTAATTTTATGTCTACAACATTTTCCCCAAAAATTTTTAATTATATTAATTTTCATACACACACACACACACACACACACACACACACACATACATATACATATACATATGAAAATATGTAGGTCTTTGTTTATTCGGGTTTTCTCCTGTGTAAAATTGGAAGTGTCTTGGCAACATTTCGACGAAGTCTCATTCGTCATCTTATGTCATCTCATTCGTCAAAATATGAATATATATATATATATATATATATATATATATATATATATATATCTTCTCTAACCATTGATAAAATTGCCCCTTTACCTTAAAATACTCCAATTCTTCCTTTTCTTTAATTGCCAATGTTAATTTATTCATTTCTGCACATTCCATTATTTTTTAAATTACTTCTCCTTCAATAGGGATTTTCTCTGCTTTCGAGTTTTGTGCAAATGCAATCCTTGCTGCAGTTATAACATGTATAATCAAGTATATATTTTCTTTACTATATTTCTCTGGTAAGATACCCAATAGGAACAGTTCAGGTTTTAAGTCAACATGCTGTTGTATCATTTCCTCTAACCATGTTTGAATTTTAACCCAATAATTTCTTGCTTCTGGGCATGTCCACCACATATGATAGTATGATCCTGGTATCTGATGGCATTTACAACATTTAGCTGATTTATCTTTAAACATTTTTGCCAATTTTTTAGGTGCCATATGCCATCTATAAAACATTTTATATTGATTCTCCTTATATGCTGTAGACATTGTTAATTTATAATTTCTTTCCCATAATTGCAGCCATTTATCTAACTCAATTGTATATCCAAAATTTTAGCCCAAGCTATCATTGTTTCTTTTATCTGTCCTTCTAACTTAATATTGAGTAAATAATTATATAATTTTAATCATTTTTTTCATCTGTTCCAGTGAGTATCTCATCCAGTTCTGTCATAACCATATAATTTAGCATCTTTTTTATATCTTGTTTGTATTTGCAATTGTGTGTACCAATCCATTTCAATTCCTTGTTCTTCTATTTCTTGTGTCGTTTTTGATTCCCCCTTATCTGATAATATATCTTTATATCTAACAATATTTCCTATATTAATAATATTTGGATTATTAATGCTTCCATTGTTGATAACCATGTTGGTATTTTCAAATAGTATTTATCTCTAATCTTCTCCCATACTAAAAGTAATGCATTTCTTACATAATGTCTTTGAAAATAGCTATGCATCTTGGACTTCTGGGGTGACGTCATGGTGGTGCAGTATAGGGAAACTGGACTCCATTCTCCCTGTCCGATTTTCTGCATTTTGAAGCTGGTAATGGCAAAGCGGGTCCTTGGAGGGGACAACAATAGTGAGGGGAGCATCCAGGGATGACAGGGAGAGCAGTGATCTCTGTTACAAAGGGTGGGTGCCCTGAAAAACGTTGCAGAAGAGACCAGCTGTCATGGTAAGGTCTGGAGATGTGGTGGCCCGAGTGAATAGGAGAGGAAGCAGAAAGTGAGAAGCAGCAGAAGTATTGGCGGGTAAGGGGGGGGGGAAGTGTGAGATACCGAACTATCTCTCCAGTGATTGGAATTTACAAAAAAAAAGTACTAAATAAGAAGTGAGTCTCCAAGGAGGAGGTGGCGGTACTTTAGTGGTGGGAACAGAGAAGTAAGAAGATGGAATTAATGTGGATTGGCAAGGAGGGAAAGTGATTGTGAGTGTGGACTCAAATGGCTGGTGTATCAGAAAGTTGGAAAACTGACGTGTGAGAAAAAACCTGTGGTGGAAAGTGGCAGGAAGGAAGAAAAAGTTTTTTTTCTGGGATAGTGGAGATAGAGGAGGAAGAAAGTAAAGAAAGTGAAGAGAAAGTGATAGTGCAAATTGAAGGTAACTGTCATTTTGAAAGCAGAGAACAGGGAAGTTGCGGAGTGTGCAGAGAGACTGAAGATTAAGAACTGTGGTAATCTAAGCGAAGGACCCTGAAAGGGACTCACATTTAAACAGCTGTACATTGTGATTACTTTAGATACTTTAAATTCTTATTGTATATTTTAAACACTTAGATAAACTCCAAAAAGATTTATTACTGTGATATTTATATTGAATTACTAGCTTTAAACTTTAATAGTCCATATAAGCATATTGATTCTACCTTATTGAAACCTTGTATAGATTTAAATAATTAATTAGTCTTAAATACCTAGTGTTGATTAAGATGAGGGTGTGGCTAACTGAAGAAGGCAAACAAGTCAGAAATAGCTATCTTAGTCTCCCTTAAATCTCACAACAGACAGCAAAATGCTGCTTTGATGTCTGATAAAGCCAAAAAATCTAGTGAATGAGATTTCACTGAACCATGGCTGTATAAAGATCTTGATTTACGTAGGAAAAACCTGGATGAAACAAAAATACACATAAAGACCTACAAAAAGAGAATAAAATTAGATATAGATATAGATATAGATATAGATATAGATATAGATATAGATATAGATATAGATATAGATATAGATATAGATATAGATATAGATATAGATATAGATATATGTGAATCAGTGGTGGGATTCAATTTTTTTAACAACTGGTTCTGTAGGCATGGCTTGGTTGGGGGTGTGGCTTGGTGGTCATGTGACCGGGTAGGCGTGGATAGCTGGTCATGTGACCGGGTGGGCGTGGCTATGCGCATAGGGACTACTCAGAGGGCTGAAAAAAAGTCATTTCTGACTGGTCCTCGCACTTTTGACCGGTCCTCACACTTATGACCATCCTCACATTTATGGCCGTTGCGGCATTCTTAACAACCGTGTCAGTCAATTCACCACTACTTCTCTTCACCACGGTGACAAGATAGGGCACAAAACATAAAATGTGAGGACAGTCGTAAGTTCAAGGACTGGTCAAAAGTGCGAGGACTGATCAAAAATAACTTTTTCAGCCTTCTGACTAGTCCATATGCACATAGGGACTACTCAGAGGGCTGAAAAAAGTCATTTCTGACTGGTCCTCACATTTTTGACCGGTCCATGCACTTTGACTGGTCATCATTTATGCCCATTGTAGCATTCTTAACAACTGTGTCACTCATTTCACAACTGTTTCTCTTCACCATGGTGACAAGATAGAGCAAAAACATAAAATGTGAGGACAGTCGTAAGTTCGAGGACTGGTCAAAAGTGTGAGGACCAGTCAAAAATAACTTTTTCAGCCCTCTGAGTAGTCCATATGCATAAAAGGATACAGCAAGAGAGGGATGAAGGAAGAGAAGGGAAATTAGTGTAGGAGTGAGGGTAAGAGAGGGAGGAAGAGAGGAGGAGAAGGAGAAAGGAAGAGGAAGTAGGGAGGAGAAGGGGGGAGAGAAAGTAAGAAGGAAAGAAAAGAGAGAGGTGGTAGGTTGGAGGAGAAAGATTGCTGAACAATAAAAAAGATGAAAGGGAACCCAAACAAATATAAAAATATTAAGATAAAGAATGAATTATTAAACTTTAAAGAATAAAAGAGACCAAATATGAATAAATAGCAATAATTAGAAACACACATACAAACATACAATGCATTTTCTTTGAACAGAGTATTTGGCCGGTTCACAAATTTAAACAGTGTTTAGTCATTTCAATTAAATTTACAATTTCTATATTTCCTTTTTGCCATATTTATTCCTCATCTATTTTTTAAAAAAAACCAATATTACCCTTCATCTTCATCTCTAATCTTAATCAAATTCAATTTTTCCCTTCTATTCTATATTATACCCCTTCCCATTGTCATCTATTTTTATATCCATCCTCACATTGGTTAATTATGTAATATTGCAGTTGTTTAATACAAATTCAACATTTTAATATAAATCAATTAGTTATATAACTATCTTTTTTGTATATTAATCAATATGAACATGAATATTCCAATTATTTCCATGCAATCCAATTTCTTACAAATCCATTAATTATATTTACCAATAATAATAAACCAAATAGTTTCCCCCATATATTCCTCCAAACTACAACTTAACCATTTCTGCTTTCAATACAATATACAATTAAGAGTATCTCAATTATTACAATTCCCTAGTTAAATAGAGCTTTTTTTCTTTTGTGTTGTAAAATCTTGGACTCTCCTCTTTTGAACTAAATTTCCCATTGTTTGCACCTACCTTTTTTGGTGAGTAAAGAGAAAAAGAAATCTCTCTCCCTGCCTCATTTTGTCACGTTGCAGCAGAGCCTGCTTTACTTTCAGTTTCCTTTTAGCTAGGGAAAAAAATCACTCTTTGCAGCTAGAAAAGTGCTTGCAAAACAAGAGCTTGCAAAAGAGCCTGCGCAAAACAGCTGAGAGCGAATCAGCTGAGAGTCGGGAGGCAGATCTAATCAAGCCTCTGCTGAAGCGGAAAGGAGTTTTTTCCTGCTGTTTGCTTGCAAGGTGGTAACTGCTGCAAGGCACAGGCCAAAGGGTGGGGGCCACCCTCCTTGCCACTTAGCTCCCCCTGTTGCCCCCTTTTGCCTCTAGCGCCCCCCTGCCGCCCCACCCCCCTAAGGCATCCCACTGCCCCCGGTACCGCCCCCTTTGGCAACCACTGGCTTAAGTATTTAACTCCTTAACAACCGGTTCTACCGAAGTAGAATCCCACCGCTGGGTCTACCCATTTATTTTTGCAGGCAGGGTCTACTCATTTGTTTTCTTTTGACATTGATCAGCTGTAGGGCGGCCCTTTGAAGCCCTGCGGCAGCTGCAAGGCCAATAAAATCATAACGAAACACCGAACCGTTTGTTAAATTGCTGGCTCGCCCACCCCTCACCCAGTGGTGCGGAGGGGTGGGGCAAGGGGCGGGGCAAGCCAGCAATTTAACAAACGGTTTGGCCAAACCGCCTAGAACCGGCGGAATCCCACCACTGATATGAATTGATAATTGCAATTTATATATATATAATTGTTTTCAGAAATTGGATGTTAAAGGCTTACACTGCATTATTATTGTAAACTACTAGTTGAAAGAGAAGTGAGAGAGAAAAGAAGGACAGGGAAGAAAGAAGAAAGGTTTAGAGTGGAAAAGGTGACAATTGATGGTATTGTGGAATAATTTCTTCAAAAATCTAAAAATATCAAACACATCCACAGTGACTAAAATGGTAAAAAAACACTCTGCTAAACAAATAATTCCCTCAACACTGTCAAACTATTTACTAAGTCTGCACTACTATTAATCTTCTCATTGTTCCCACTACCCATCTCCTTCCACTTATGATTGTATGACTGTAATTTTGTTGCTTGTATCCTTACGATTTATATTGATATTGTTTCCTGATTGCTTATTTGTACCCTATGACTATCATTAAGTGATTTACCTTATGATTTTTGATGAACATATCTTTTCTTTTATGTACACTGAGAACATATGCACCAAGACAAATTCCTTGTGTGTCCAGTCAAATAAAAAATTGGCCAATAAAAAATTCTATTCTATTCTATTCTATTCTATTCTATTCTATTCTATTCTAT